>JAECWT010000039.1:6840000-7152612 GCA_018150885.1 Drosophila tristis
GGAACTAGTTGGATTCTTACTTTTTTGTTGGGCATTTTATGGCTTTGGCCGTGCGCTGAGCTTGTTAAGTGGGAGCGGTGAAAATTTTCATTTAAACTTTTGTTCCACATTTGTTTATTGCGCTAAAATGCTGAGGAAGAGAAGCAGCGTCCACATAAGCCATATTAATTAGCTGGCAAAAAAAATTATAAATACGAAGAAAGGCAAATTACAGACAAGTGAAAAAATGGAAAGTATTTGCCAAAGGACAGCAACGACTAGTGGATACGCTGGGGATTCGTAATTGCTATACAAATGGCTTTGTGTTCGCGGACTCGTTCGTACATCCCCATCACATCGTATGCCACTGCTCTACACTATTTCCTGGCGGTATAATACACTCATTACAGACAGAATATAAAACGTGTAGCTATGGCAAACGAGAAAACACACAGACCAAATGTAAAACTAAAAAAAAAAAAAAAAGATGAAAATCAAGGCAGAGGATGCGCAGATACACAAAGAGGAAGAGCAGCACACAAACACAGAGAGCACACAGATACTCATAGAGGAGAGTTGCTAAGCTAAAGCTTCTCCCTGGAGATGGCCGTAACGGAGTAAAGTGGCGAAATTAATTAGCCCCCAGTGCGGCAGCCTGATTACGCGCGAATACGCCGGAGAACAACGCCAAATCCCACCAGCACCCCAGCAGCACCCCAGCAGTGCTTCGCTGAAGCACGCGTGAGGCAAGCGGAGCGTAAAAATATATTTATCACGCGAATTTATCTTTTTTTCGCTCTGATTACGCGCGTAATTTTAATTGCATGCAACTTAATAACCCCGCCCCAAAACCCTCTCGAGCAGCGCAACATTTGTGTGTGTCTGAATCGAATAGAGCGAGAGTGGTTGGTTCTATGTGGCGCCACACCTTTGAACTAACCCCCAATGGCCTCCGGGCGCAACTGCACCTTACCACATTACGTGTACGCAGTGTGAGCACAATGGCAAAGAACCGACAATGCAGCTGGTCGATTGCAGGCCAAGTCAGTGGAAGGAGATGCACAAGGAGATTGCCCCTAATGCACCTTTTGGCTGGCCCTGGCCATTGATTAATAATGCAACGCGTTGTATGGCTGTGGCTTGGACTGATTGATTCCACATATGAAGACCATATAGCTGCCTGGGATTAGCAATAATGGAAGCCCTCCAAGTGCCCCCACACAGGGAGCCACCAAACTATCAATTGTTCCGGGGTAAACCTCGCTCTCTCTCTCTGTGTATCTTTTAGGGGCTGCTTCCATATTGAATACTAATGTGAATATGAGACCTGTTTGGGCAATGAATATTTTGATCGATGCTTGACGAAGACGAACTTTCGTCGAGTGAAAACTTGTGAGGCAGCTCCGTGAATTGATTTGGTTTCACTTCGACACACCCACAGACCACACCCCAAGACACATGTGCGTTCGCCTGACAGCTACGCAAATAGGAAAGACCGCGTAAAACAAAAACAGGGGGAAAAATAACGCAAAGAGCGAGCAGATACTCCGAGATTTACGAGCTACCTGCCCCAAACGTTATCATAGACCAAGATTGATGGGCGCCAGCGAGCGAGGCAGGTGGGGCAGTGGAGGCGGTGTGAGGCAGCTGCCCGCAGAGGGAATCCATAAAAAATGAACTGCCGAAGCGAGTATTTATAATTTCCCCATCGATTTTCGGCCGAGGAGTGAGCTGAGGTTGATTGGCAATTAGAATTGCCAGCTGACAGGCGACATCAAGCGAGTGTCAGCCATGTGTCCGGCAGACAATTGTTGGGTTCCCCAAAAATAGCCTTGAATATTTGATAAATTATAAAACTTTTAATAATGGTCAGGCCCAGCCCCCCAGCCCCCCAGCCAGCCCAGCCCGAGCGAGGGTCAGATGCGTAAAACTTTTTAATTTGTCTTCTGCTGACCAGCTCTGAAGAGAGGAAAAGACTCTGAAAGTGGGGAAAATGTTGCCAAGCATGAAATTGCCAGGCCCCGAAGGCTGAGAGAATGCAAACTGTCAGCAGATTTCTCTTTGTGAGTTGATTGCCGACATGATATATTGAGGGCAGGCCACCAAAAAGAAATTAAGTCGCATTTAATGAGCGCCCACAGTAGTAGCAGCAGCAGCAGCAGCAGCAGCAGTACCAGCTGAAGCAGAATCGGAATGAGAAGCAGAGTTTAAGGTTTTATTTTATTTTTTGCATCGTAAGAAGCTGTACCGGAAATGGCATTCGAAGCTCAAAGGCAGGCTTCGACCTTCATGGCACACACGCACACTCGCACACATATGTGCGGGCATGCGATAAGGAGTTGATGTCGTTGCGGTGGCACTCTCCCGCTCTCTCTCCTCACCTCCTTCCGATCCGCTACTCTCTCTCGATGGCAGTGCAAAACTGTTATAAATTATTTCCAAGCTATTGCACAAATTGAAGGTTCCTTTTAGCCCTGCTCTTTGTTTTAACATATAGATTGGATGCCTGCCAGCAGCAACTGGCTGACGGTTCGCCTGCATTGCCGTGTCATTAAAATGTCTCTGCCTCCTCGTCTCCAGCCGTTTGTGCAGTGCATTTACTGGATAAATCAAAATGTTAAGTGCGCTCAAAGGCCAGGGGAAATATTTGCAAAATTGTTGCAATTATGGGCCATAAATTGTACCCCACACATTGAGCACATTCCATCTAGCACCTATCAATTCCCCGGTACACCGGTACACCAGTACCCCGGTACCCCGACCGAGACCACGCCCTGCCCTGTGACCCCGTCGGAGGCCTCTGACAACCGCAAGTGTTATGCATCATTAACTTTGAGTCGCAGTTGCCGCTTTCCTGCTGGCAGCCTCGAACAAAGTAAACATTTCAACACCTTGGCAAACCGCACAACTAACACACAACATCCGTCCTGGAGGACACCAGCACCACCACCCACTGGGAGGCACACCACACCACATCAGAACACAACCACGTGTGCATTTGGTCAATTTGATGTGTGCTAAATAAATAATTATGATTGTCTATCAGCCACTTGACCGGAAATTAATGGTCGGCCATTTTCAAAGGGGTCTCTTCGTTTGGGCTCACTAAAACTTTGTCGCCCCGACAATTAATATCAAAAATAGTTTTGGATTTCATTCCTCAGTCGGCCACAGTGCGTCCTCTTGTGTGTGTGTGTGTGTGCACACACTTGAGTGCCTTGTCTCGGAATTATTTATGGGCAGCAGTGGTGCTGGGAGTGGGGGGTGGTTTTGTGGTCAAACAAATTAAATGAATGAGCCAACTTTAATAAAGTGGAATATGCATTAGAGTAAGTAATTGTGCGAGTAGTTCCACACGCTAAATAAAAGGAAAACTACATAAGCCGTCGCTCTTAAAAGTATCCCATCAAAGTGACAAAAACTACTCAAGGTGTCACCTCAATGGAATTTTCTTCTTCACAACAATCACATAATGTCCAAGGCTCATAAATAATAAACGTGAATTGGGGACATCGAGAGGCGCCAGCCTGCATACTCGCCCCTCAGAATCAACCTCATCAATTCTAATCAAGAGTGAGGCCCGAGCCAATCTGCGCTGAAAATTAACCACACGAAAACTGCCATCTAGGGACACAGAACAGAGCCAGGACCAAGGCTGAAAAATTACCACAATACGTACAAAAACCGCAAGCCGTCAGAGCTTCTCCTACTGGGACACACGTTCCAGGGACTAGAGACAGTGGGCAGAGGCAAATGTATCCAGGACACGCATGGCATGGCCATAGCCAAGGGACAGGCTTGCCATCACCCCCGCACATGTATAATTCATAATGAATCCTTTCTATTAGTCAAACGTAAAATGAAATGGTTTTTCCGTATTAGTCGGGGCGCAGTCCTCGTATTGGTTGCAAAGCCGCATAAGGCACGGGCTAAGCGGGAGCCCGCAGAATCCAGAGACACCAGATCCCAGAGACCGAAAAGGAGCTGAAATAAGTAAATAAGTAAAAGGGCTGCCAGCTCCAAGGCGTGGCAGCTTTTCCGGCATTGTGCTGTGTGTGTCCTTGGAGGATTCCTTGACAACTGCTGCAAGGATGGCTAAGCCCCCCACAATAGTTGGCAAATCAAAGATATGCAAATTGAAACAGATATTTGTGCTGTCCTGCTCTCAGTTTATGGATTTTATATTGGAGCAGGAGGCCCTATTACGACATTTCCCAGGCGAGTCGGCTAAATAGAATGAAACAAATTTTTATAAATAACATAAAAGCTTTGGGGAAAATGATTTATGTGCGCCGGCAACTTTCGCCACGACTGCAAATAGTTTAAAGTTTTGCTCGGGCTGGAGCAAATTATATTTAACCCGGACTCACATAAATTGCCACGCATGAGAAATGTCATTGAGTCCGATTCCTTCCTGGCTTCCAGCTCCGGCCCGGCCCGGCCCGGCCCCACTATGTATTGTATATACGATATTGTTATGGAGGCAGCTGGCAAAAGCTGCAAATTGCCACGCATGACTTGGCTTAAATATACTTTTTGGCACTGCCTTTGGCATTTGCCGAAAACCATCAACACTTTTGCCACCACCCTACCCGTCCCACCCATCCTAGCAGTCCACACGCACACTCCGACCCAACCAACTGACCTTGTCACAGGAGGCCCCACAGAAGGGTGATGCTAGCCGCGGGCATGGGTTAATTATGCCCAGAAATCCATTAGGTTTCGCCACCACAAAAGCCTGCCATTGACTTTGTTTTGCTCTGCGGAAGGAACCTGCAGAGTTCTTGGAATATTCCAAGCTGTTTGCCCGGACTATATTTAATTTTTGTTAATGAAACAAATTACGGACGCGGTTCTCTAATTAGTGGAAAGAGTTCCTGGAATCAACTACTTGTTTTGCACTCTTGAAGAGTGGAAGATATTTATTTCATTAATCAGCCACAATCCAGTGTAGAAATTTCAAGTGAAAGATTTTCGTTTTATTTCCCATACCACTTGACATTCATTTAAGGCAAATTAAAAACTGAAATTCCACAAAGAATTTAATGAGAGAATTTTCCAATATTTACTTTCGTTTGCCATTTTAATTTTGCCAGCAATTAAAGTTCCTGCATATCCTTGCTGCCCCTTAAGAGTATTTAAACTTCTGTACAGTTTTCAGAAAATATTCCATCCAACTTCTTTTATTGCCATTCACGCTTGTGTGCATTTTGAGCTTTCAATTTCTTTTCTCTTGGCAGTTTTTTTGTTGTTTGAATTTTCTATAAATATTTTTGCGGCTGCTTTTTGCTCTTTACTTTTCTCGGCTTTGTACACAGTTTTGCTTTGGCTCAGCATTTTCCTGTTTTGTATTTGAAGTTTTTCTTGCAGTCGCCTTCACCTGACTGGCACTCAACTTTGCACAACTTTTTGTTCACATATTTTTAGCTCTGCACTCTTTATTTTGTGCACACAAATGTATATGTGCGGTGCTATAGGTTCTGGCTATTTCTGGAGTCAGACAAAGTTCTGGAAGTCAACGACTTATCATTGCGTTTCGTTCTTCGCTCGCATTCATAACCATAAATTAGAGTTCGTGAACGGAAAATTGGCGATTCAATTACGCTAAACAGGCATGACTATGACCATGGCAGCAGCCGGCATCGAGTGGCCAACGGCCAATCAGCCTTGTCTGTCAGACTGTCAGGCTGTCAGGCCAGTCGGCCAGTGAATCGTCAAGCTTAAGGCGTGTGCATAATTCGCACTAGCCACGATTCGCCAGCTGCTCTTAATGGCAATGAACCGACTCACTGGCTGATATAGCCCCAATACGCACTGGCACACCTCGATGGCTCCATGCCACCCACAAGCCCCTCGACTCGAAGGCAGCTGGTCCACGGACTTGTCAGGCAATGCAAAAACTTGCTATATTGCATATTCAGAGAGAGGCTGCGTGAAGCGGCGGGGTCTTAGTCGGGGCCGGGGCACATAATTAAGCCAGAGAACGATCAACATACGCAATTTCGATTGGCCACAAAGTGCAGCGAACTGTTATGGCCCCTTTGGCAAGCCCCAAATATCCCAATCATCGCTCTCATCATCCTCATCTTCATTATCATTATGGAAATTGACAGCAGCAGTGGCACAGAGAACAAGTAGCAGCAGCACTGCCAACCACCCACCGCCCAACGTCCACTGGCCACTGGCCATATGGGCACGTGCTAAATAGCACGTAAACTCGGTTGATAATTACACTGGCTAACACAAAATAGCCATAACAGAGGTTCAGATTTGGCAGAAGCTATTGAGATTTATTTATGGCATCGACATTAACCACAACCTTTGATTTAAGGCATATTTTTGCCATATTGATCGCATTAATCTTAACTTATTTAAGCGAGTATTATCATATGATATTCCGATTGAAGAGCATTCCCATGCTACGGAAAATCATATAATTAAATCGGCTGTATTCTCCACTTATCCACATTATCCCCTCATTGAACTTACAATTTTGCTGACCAGTGCCGTTGGCCAATTGGCATTTAATGATGAGTGCCGCGTTAATGAAGCGCACAAAACCCACCACAAAAGGACTCTACAATTAAAAAATCATCAGCAGCCGCCGAAACGGGGGTAAAGTTGTAAAAGTTGCAAAGGAGCCGCAAGCAAAGTTGTACAACTGAATGGCAGACATCCGCATCCGAATTCGCCTTGGCAACGGCAACGGCAACGGCAACAGCAACGGCAACGGCTATGGAAATGCCAAATGGTGCCACAGTCCAAAAAATCCAAGAACAGAATGCAACAGAATTGCAAGTAACAAACGGAAACCACAAAACGGACCGCAATTGACGCACTCCCACTCCCACAACCTCAGCCTCAGCCCCACTCAACCCCAACCCCAACCCCAACCCGAATCCAAAAACCCCAAACCGCATCCAGTGGCACAAACGAGCGACCTCCAAGCAAAGTCATATGCACAAACAGACACACAGCGAGAGCGAGCGAGAGAGAGCGAGAGAGGGAGGGAGAGGAAAATCAAAAGCTTAACAAAACAAAGCGAAAGACAATGACAGCGACAACAATTTTGCATAGTTATGCGAATGTTCCTGGGTTCCCGGGTGCCAAAATGAGCGCCGGCAAAAGGATGTGGCCGCCATTTACACACACAGATACACAGATACAACTAGAAAGGCCGACGTGGATCGGACCAATCCTTTGAATACCCTTGCAGACCATTGATCAGGCGATCGATAATGAAAGAATAGAGGAATGCAGCTGTAGCTGCAGCTGGAGACAAGGTCTAGCCCGTAGTTGCAGCTGAAGCTGGAGAAGTATCTGGAGTTGAAGGCGGAGTCGGAGACCAATAAAGATGGAAAGATTTTGCTCGATTCTAAGGGTGTAAGGGCACTGCATGCATCTGGTCAAGCTAGTAATACCCGTTGTAAGAGTATCAAAACACCCACATCTATACCGCAGAAACCGAACACCCGCCCACACAAAGTCGAGCCAAAAGCTGCTGCTGCTCTTCGGATCCCACTGTCGTTGTTGTAGTTTTCATAATAACAATAAAAACTTTTTCATTTTTTTTGTACAATTTGCAGGAAAACTTGAAATGATTGTTATGCAATTGTTGGTAACACAATTTTGTCGTTTTTGTCAACACTGGCAGCAACAGCAGCAGCAGCAGCAGTAGCCGTCCATGTCCTTCCTGGCATATTCGCCCGCTATCCCTCTGTCTTTCTGTGTGTGTTTACACTATAAATTCGCATTAAGTAGCGCCAAAAGTTTTATTGACTTCGTGTTCATGGCGCTTGATTTTCATGCCAGTCGAAACAGATAAACCAACAGCAAACTTTAATTGCAAAAATTTGTGGCGAAAATTAATGAATGTACCCAGTGTCCTGATGTCCTCAGACAACAGTAGCCCCGTCTCTACGACTTTCCCTCTGGCAGTGTGTGTGCCTGTGTGTGTGCTTGCTGTGGACACTGCTGACCAAAAGTCAAATTGCCAAAGTGTTTGCTTGCCAGCTTTGCCAACTGTAGCTGCAGCTGCAGCTGTATCTTTGCTTCGGGGAAAAGCCTTTGCACTCAGGATTTTAAAATTTTTGTTGAGGAAATGACAGAGCACGTCTGGACGGACGATTCAATTTTAAATGACTTGCTAAATGTGTTTGATTTTGGCCAAAAATCAATGATGACTGGGCAGTGACAAAGTTGTCAATGCAATTAGTGGGAGTAGTTAGGGGGGGATGCACTGCAAGAACCTTCCTTTGATTAACTTCCCTTTATGAAAATCAGAGAATTTTCCAACATTTGTTAAGTGGAAGTCAAGCGCTTTTTGCCGATTTATTTGATCCTTTCAATGCACAAAGTAGGACTTCGGACTTAATTTAATAAGCAAACTTTAATGAAAAGCCTCCTTAAAAAATCACACAGCTAAATTGATAGCGGCAATGGCACTCGTGGGTAAAAAATATCCAAATATGGTACGCTTTTTGAGGCAATTAAAAGCCGTTGAAGACCCTCAGGAAAACGAGTTTCATGTAATTATTGAGTCTCCATCAATTTGACTTATTTACAGCTCCCTTTCACACTCGTATGTATATCCTCCAGCTGCCGAGGGCTTTTCATTTGTTTTCCATGCATTTTTCAAGCACACAACCAAACCACATATATATGTACTTACGCACATCATCGGTTTGGCAGTATTTTAAGTGAAACGATTTGAGCGTTTAAATCGTTGGCACTTGCAGAATATTTTTGTTAATAAAAAGTGCATTTTCATTGTAAGAAATTCTCAGGTGGACCCTTTCATTAATTCCGTTTGAAATGAAATTAATGCTGGGTTACGGGTACTGGGATTTTGTTCAACCTACGAATACTATATGTAGATGCCGAAAATGTTGAAGTGGTGTCAAGTTTGCACTGCTTTTGCTGCGCTTCAATTAAACTTGCAAACAAGCTGGAGACCAGGTCGGGGCCCGGGACTAGGGAGTGACACTCTTCCCATGTAAAATGGGCCATGTGAGGCCTGGGCTCAGCCCCAATGTTAGATCCGTTTTTAATTAAACTCAACTGCAAACAAAGTCATTCGGAAGTCGCACAGCCCCCCCACACACACACACACTCTGCTCTGTCGCTGCAGAGCTGATTTTGACACGCAGCTGAGGTTTTGCCAGTGCATTGCACAGAGACACAGAGCAAACACACGCCCATTCGTACATACATACGTGTACGGGAGGATCCTGGGAGCCGGGCCAAGACAGTTATCCCAGCTGAAAGTTGTTTGCACCTATGTATGCTCAGACATCCTAGAAGTCTGCCTGGTGCCGGTGGCCGTGACGGTGATGGTACCACTGCCTCTGCCAGGATCTGCCACTCTGCCTGTTATCCTGCCAAAGCTGCTGCTGCTGCAGCTCCTCCTCCTGTTCCTGCTCCCACCTCGACTGCTTCTGCAGCTGCGCTTGGGATTATGACAAAATGCAATTTGCATTTGCAAAGACGTTTGTCGGGTCTTACAAGACGACAGGCTGCAGTGACAGGCGCGTATTAATTTTAAATTGACTGTGAAATTACGACGAGCGTTTTCCATACGAACTTACGGAATGAGCGAACCAAAGACGTGTCTCTCGCTCTGGCTCTACTTCTGGGGATTAATTATTATGGATTCCGATACGCACATGCCATGAGCACATTAATGAACAATGTCTGATAATTTCAATCAAACAGGTATTTCTTATGCATTAGCAGCAATTTCTTTGAGTGCTTTAGGCCGAATATTCGGCAGGCCAAGAAGGTTGTCTTTGATTAATTTCATAAGTAGGTTCAGCAGTGCATGATGACATACAAATGCCCTTAACCTTTGGTTAGAATATTCCGAAATTGAGTTTAAATTTGAGTTTCGATTGGCCTGCCATTAAAACGCGTTCACTTATTCATATGGTTATGCATTCGCATATCTAGTATTTATGCTTGGCTTACTCGGGGAATCCCTTTTACGGCACATTTACCAGTCGTACATTAATCTTTTTTTTTGGGGGGCCCCCATACTGTCTGCTTTGCACACACATGGTAATGACCAGCCATTGTCGCTCCTATTTGGGTTACAGGCAATTTTTTCGAGAATCCAGCCACGTCGACAGCCGTGTTTATATTTGAAAGAAATTCCATTTATTTATGCAACATATTTTTATTTATTTAAATCAAACTACGCGAATTGTCAATTGAGCCGCAGTTCGCCCTGTCCGGCCCGTGGAAAAAATGCCATTAAAAAACGGAACGATTTTAAACTGCTCACAATGCTCATAATTTAATCAATATTTATTTTGGGGCGACAAAATGGAGCAGAATATCAGAATATCAGAGTGTCTCTTTGACAGATGGATGGGATATGTGTGTGTTGGGCTCGAGCTTATAGCTTATAGTTCAGATTTTGTATGGTAGGTATCGATTATAAAAAACAGTTTCCGCAAGCCAAATTGCCTCGCATATGGGCACATGCATAAAAATTTGTGTGTATGTTTATACTCCTATTTGTGTTGCAACAAAAGCCAAGGATAAAGAGACAACATGCTGCATTGTGTGGTAGGAATAGCGAAATCTTGATTATCTTTGGGGCGCCGCAAGCATTTTGCTTGACTTTCAGATATTTTCATTGCATCCAAGCGACTTTCGCCTGGCTGCGCATTTCAATTGCCTCGGGGCCTTGGCAGGGACTGCAGCTAAAAATATGTAGCTCGAACAACAAGGAACCCCCCCACCCAATGACATAGATTTAGCCGCTAGTAACAATAATTTTTATTATTATGAGACCACCTCGAGCCTCAGACTCGACTCGACTCCACTCCACTCGAGTCTACTTGGGCCTGGAGCTGCAGCACAGCCACTGATTACTCTCAGTTAGCAAATAACAGTGCCACACAATGGCCACAAATGGCAGAGTGGAGTGGCATAGTGGTGTCCTGACAAGTCCTGGACGGGCGTAAGTCAATAAAATCGAACAGCTGCCATTAAAATCATTTAAATGTTATTGTCTCTCTGTGCCACTGTCTGCCAGTCTGCCAGTCTCCCGGTCTCCCACTTCCACCCGCCAGCCTGCCACAAGTTATTTCTGCTTTGGTGCCTCTGCGGCATGCCCGACTTTCATTCTGCTGACTCAGTCCAGGTCTGGCAATGGAACTCCAGCTGAATGCTGGAGATGGAGCTGAACTGGAGTCACTTTTGTTTTTTTGCTCCCGGCCTCAGCCGAATTGTGTGTCTGTCAGCAAGTTGCAGTTGAATAATACACAGGGGCGTAATTGCTTTAAATGTCCTTGTATGAATGCGCAATGAGTGTAGCGTGCCACTGAGTCGCTTCTATTTAAAGGTAACCCACCCCACCCCTGGCACGAATCCATGACGGCTTCCGACGGTTGCTTGTAGGGGCGAACCTACCTGAATATTTATGCAATGTGAACTTTAAGATTGTTTGCCGATGGGGGTGTACAAAAATATCAGAGTTACATTTATGGGAACTCCGCAATCTGTTTGGCTCCATCGCGTGCTGGCACCCTATTAAATTATTGTCTTAAAGAAGGGTTCGAAAAAACACACAACATATTCTGAGGGAAACAACAAAAAGTGGGTGGATATTCAGTTTAAAAAAATATTACATAAGGGGGGTTCTTAAGCTAATACTCTACTAAAAAAAACTGCCTTTAAAAACGGAGTAATAAATAAAATGATTCCGATGGGATTGAAAGGGTTCTGCTGTTCAATTTTTGATCTATAATAAATTTGTATTTATTGTCAATTTGCCAGCTTCTCAGCAATCTTTTAATATGCTTAAATTGATATAAAATACAATCAACAGACGGCTAAAAAGTCAACACACAAGAAATCCAATTTTGCAGGTGAAAAGCACCAAATAAAGACGGAAAAGAAGAAAAATAGACAGAAGATAGGGAGCACAGCAGTGAACTGCATGGCAAAGGAGAGAGAAAAGGGAAAACATGAAATTTGTGGCAAATTTGTTTTTAATTTTCCGCTCTACTTAAAACTGAAAATTGCAACAGAGTCCCAAAACGAACGAAAAACGGGTTAGATAAAGAAGCTGTTTACTGTAGGAGGAGTCTCCCCCGAAGAGCCATGGCCAGGGCAAAGGATACCGGGGGATACGAGGGCGGGGGTCGAGAGGTCCCATCGTCCTCACATGTACAGCAGAGGCATGCAAATATGTGCGGCTTTTGGTGAAAAAAAATCGAATTTGCATATGCATTTGCTGCTGATGCTGATGCCTTCTTTTGTAGAAGATGCTCCCTGTGTGCGTGTGGCTCTGTGTGATGATGGGCAGAGAGGGAAGGGGGAGATCCTTGTGGCTGTTAGCGGATGTTGCATGGCACTGAAACTGGAATTTTTTCTGTATACGTACGTGTGTGTGTGTCTGTGTGTGTGTGTGTGTGGCTGTACCGGTTCTTTGTCAGGCATTTTTTGCCTTCTATTTTGGCTTATGAAATGGTTTAAAAACGAGATTAGCATTCCTGACTCCATAAGCCAGGGCATTCGAGGGGATTGCCGACCGACGAAAGTTGTATTCCATGGTTCTGCAATTCAATTTCATTTGTTGGCCATAAATACGCACTCACAGATGCTGCTGGCACGCACAGACTCGTGTGTGTGCCTGGCCGAGCACACAGCCATAATTATACACTCTGCCCGAGGGTCCATGTCCATCTAGAATCGGGGAACACATCTCATCGGGCCCCGGGATGCGGTCCGATTCGGTCCGATGGCCACAGAAAACGCGCAGCGCATATATTAATAAATTCAGCCGTGTTACGGACAGGCCATTGCTTTACTTTAAGTGATGTGCCCCAAAGTGGATTCCCAGACACGTTTGTTTCCTTGCACAGACGTATGTACCACGATGCGTATGTGTAATTTTGCGAGTGCCATTCGAAATGCATTGCGATGCATTGGAGGATGCGTGCCAGCGAAATCGAATTTCCTCATTATAATGTGACATTTGAACGAAGGCGACCGAACATCAGCCGGAAATCCGGAAAGCGCTGCACAGAGCGCTGAGCGCTCTTTAAACATCAGAGACAGAGAAATGTTTTTGGAAATTTATGAATAAATAAGCAAAGCATAAGCGGCGAAGCGGTAAGGGGGAGCCGTGCAAAAGGAACAGAATGTGAGTTTTTATTTTCACAAGGCCCTTTCTCGTATACATATTTATGCCTTTCATGCTCCCTGCCACTCGTTTCAGTTTCAGTTTTTTCTTGCTGCTGCCAATTCTGATTTTGCCGTCTTCTTGATGACTTTGTTTCTGGCTCTTAATTAACAAACAAAGCGCCTGGCTCCCGGTTCCAGGTTCCAGGTTCCAGGATCCAGACTGTTGGCTCCCTGCTGCTGTGTGTTTGATTATCACGCTCGTGTTTAGCCCGAGGACAAGCATTTACATATGCACGTGTGCGGCAGCTGTCTGAACAAAAAGTTCTGCCAGCTTTAAGATGCAGCAATTGAATTTAAGCAGGAACAGAAGGAAAGTATGAATGGAAGCCATTTGAAATAGCTTTACTTAACTCCGAACTGTATTCAATGAGGGATTTTTAAGCAGGTAAATTCTGAAGCCTCAAAACTCAAGTTTGTAAGTGATGTGTATACAGAGACGGCTATACGAGCCATTATGGATTATAAACTGCTTTAATTAATGCACTCCATGTTGTCAGCAATGTGTCCTTTATAGCAATTCAGAGTTCTGGTTTAGTTTGAGGGAATTAATACTCCAAAAGAATACTTAATTCAATGCTTCCCTTGGCCCGTGAATCCTACTGATTCAATAGTTTAAGTAGCATCTGAAATAGTTTAAGTTAAACTATGTTTGCCTTTGCTGTTGGGCGACTGCCAAGTTCGAATTGCAGCTCATTGGGAGACCTGGAAAACTGTCAATTTGTAGATTGGCGTTTAATGACAGCTCAAAGACACTTGGCCTGAATTGGATGAATTCTGTCGATGCCAGCAGGAGCTAGCAGTAGCAGCCGGAGCAGCCGGCGCACCAGAAGGGGACAGAGCGGAGCAGCTGTGCCAGAAGCCGGCAATTTGCAAACTCAACTGCGAGCCCAAATGCAGCTCTCCCTCCCTCTGCTCGGATATCGAATTTTTGTTTGGGGGGCCCTCCTTTGGCAGGACCCGAACCCCAATACACCTTAATTAAAGGCAATTATGCGCTCAAAGGCATAAATGATGGGCTGGTCTGAGGGCAGGCCAAGGGATGCCCAGGCTCCGGAGCTGCCAAACTGTTATGAGTTTTAGCTGGGAGCTGACAAAATGGCTGCACACTGGCCAGAGGCAAGGGCCAGGCCCAATCGGTTTAGGCCTTTTACGAGTACAGCCTGACTTTGCAGTTTGTTTTTTCTGTGTTGGTGGGGTGGGGTGGGGTGGGGAGTGGGTGTGGCTGGAAATTTTATTTTATTTGCTGAAGGAGCGTAATGTAGTTAAGCAAGTGCAGATATGCCGAGAGCCAAAGTACTCGTAATGGTGCCTGCAGGCGAATATACACCAGAGATGGCACACTAAAGGGAGGCTCACAGGGCTCCCCCTGTCACTGTTACTCCATGGAACATACGCTCGAGTGGCCTGTAATTTTCCGTAAGCTGATTTACTCAGCATTGTCGGGGCCATAGCGGACAAAGCGGATAAGATGTCTACGAAAAGTTTTGTGTCGTGCAAAAATCAATATGCAAATAGACCGATTTCAACGAGCTAAGCTGCAATCAATATTCAAATCCACTTTGCCATTTCAATTTGATGTAATAAAATTTGCCATTTTTGATGGAGAGTCTCCGTTGAGTACCACTTTGAATTTGACTCTGTCTACTATTTATTCTAATCGTACAGTTTTAATTTGTAGCATCAGTCAAGCGACAGCAGGCAGCAGCGACAATTCAGATTCATTCATCCACTTGAAATGAAATGCAAATCCTTTACAAAATCCGGCAGCACCTAAGGGTTTTCGGGACTTCGGGACTGCAGGACCCCAAAGCCGAAACCGTCACTGGCTCTGGCTCTGGCTCTGTCTCTGACTCCGACTCTGACTACAAAGTTCATTATTATGCTGGGGAAATACGACTAACCTTTGTCTCGAATTAATTAAAATGGATTTACATGAGCTCAGAATGTCCAGAGCATCCCCACAAAGCCAGCACCTTTGTGCCACGTCCTTTGACCATATTCTGGATGGGCACTATTTTGCATGCCGATTCCTGCCTTCGTGCCACCTTCCTGCTTTCCTGCCGATACCTTCCCGACATCCCGGCATCACGACTTCCTGTCGAGCGTCAACTCAGCACCGCAGATAAATATTTATATTTCGCTTTTTAATCTTTTGTAATTTCAAGTCGCGCTATACTCTGCCTTCTCGCTTTGTACTGTCCTGTGTGCTCAGCTTTAGCTATTTGCTGCCTTTGCTATTGTGCACTGCTCCCTGTTGACTTTTCAATTTGAAAGTTGAAAGCACTTAGGGTTATTAGAACGGGATTCCAAGGAGTTAAATTCAAGTGGCTTTGGCGGCAGCACTGACTCGGGCATTTTCTTTTCCAGCTTAAGACAAAAACAAGCAAAGAACCGATGGCTGGGACTGCCTTCCAAAACGAACTTTTAAAAGTCAAATCAATTACGTATGATCCATGTTTGGTTCCGATTTCGTTTAAAATAAAGGATTTTGAGCACTTACTTTGCAAATGAAATTATTGTGCTGATTTGATTGATTTCTTTTTATACATAGATATAAGTATCTTCGAAATATCTGCCAGAGGAAGAGCAAAATAATTACATTTATATGAGAATTTACATTGCTCAAGGAATACTCGAACCCTGACAAAGGATCCATCAAAATGGCCTGCCAAGTGTCGATTCCATCACCTTCACTGGACTATGACCTCAAGTATTCCTGGTTTTGTGGGGGAGTCCATGGGCCCAACCCACATCAAACCAACCCAAGATGTGTCCGGGCCAAGGTGGCCACTTTGAGCCTTTTGCTTCGAGTGAAATTAATTTCAATTTACATTTAAATGCAGTAGCCGTCGACTGGCGACAGGCGGGTCCAACTTCTGACCCGACCTTGCCGTAACTCAGCTTCCCAGCCCCTCTCACGCCCCACCCTCCCCACGGGCCACATTCCTCTTGACTTGTGCACATTTTTAATGCCTTCCAACTTTACGCTTTTTTAATACCATAATTGGCTTACAGACGAAGGTTAGCAGGAGAATAAAAAAAAAGAAAATAGAACTGCGACCGAATCGCACACAAATTATTCAAGAAAAATTTTTGACAGCACTCGCGCTTTCCTTCTGGAATTGTGGTTGGTGGTGGTGCTGCTGCAGCTTTTTGCTCTTCTGGTGATGGTTGGCACTTGAAAGGACAACCTTGAAATGAATGTCCGCCATTGCAGAAAATTGTTGGCAGTATTAAAGATTTATTAGCTAAGTGCACTTGCCGTTCTGCCGTTCAGGCGTGCCCGTGGCCGTGTGGCCCTGTCCCAATCCCCGCAGCCATCGCCGATTGTTAGCCATTTTTGAGTTGGGTCACCGCGGCGGCGCCTTCTATTTGGCCATCATTCAAAACATTTACACTAAAAAATACGAGAAACGCAGGAAAGCCCAGCCCAGCCCAGCCCAGCCAGAAAATAATAAGACAAGCCATGCATTGTGAGGTCACATTTTAAGGTGAACGAAGACGGAAAAGGCTTTAAATATTTAATGGAGTCCCAATGGCGCCGCGTACTTAATATTAGTTTAATTCTTATCCTCTTTTTTCCCTGATTGCAATTGCAATTGCTGAAGGAAATTCCGAAATAGTTTGGCTTTGTGCTCTTTTGCATTGCGCATTCCCCATCAACAATTTCCATTTTCCATTCAGCCAAGAGTTCATTTGCCAGCGGACGGACTTGGACTTGGACCCAGACCCACACCGAGACGAGGACCCGAGGACCCGTTCCATTACCCAGATCCCCTCGAATCTGTGTGCATTTTCTGGCAACGCCTTGCTCTCTCTATGCTACATCAATTTTATTGACTTTTCCCATCGTTCCACTCGATTGAATGCACAATTTCATTAGCAGGCATGCCACAAGCAGCAGCGGCAGCAGCAGCAGCAGCAGCTCAGAGGAGTTTAGGGCTTCTCCACTCCTCCTGTCTGTTTAGGCATTGAACTGCAGCTATCCAATGTCATCAAAGACAATGGAAGGGCAGCGCGTGGCAGCTGCGGCATCTGCTGTGCTGCCAACAGTTTCAATCAATACTTTCTGTGCCACAAATAGTGGGCATAAGTCAGTCATCCACTCATCCCACTCCCCAACTGGTCCGTGTCCTCGGCATAATCGTGTTAACAGCAGAAAGGGCCAAAGTTTTAATTCAATAAACGCAAGTCATGAACATCACCAGCACAATGGCGTCGGCGGGCTTCTTAATAAACTTCAAATCCCAGAAGAGGCGCCAGGCCGAGTTTCATTCTGGTTTTTGGTTTCTGGTTTCTGGTCGCCGGCTTCCGGTTTCTCGTTCCTTGTTCCCGCTTCCTGATTATGACTCTGCGAAAGCCAAAAAACTTTTAATTAGTAGGCTGGTCGAAAGTTTTTCAATTATTGCCACCTGCACTCACTTACATTAACCCGTGCCCCTAATGACCAGTGCCCCAACCACCGCAGAAGATAAGACAGAAAACATTTTGATTTTAAATCAACTACCAATACCCAAAGGGTCTGCTCTGGTCATTTAACGCACCACTAATGAGCCGAGCCGAGCCGCGTCCGGGTTCGGGTGCGGGTCCGTGGCCTGTCTAATTATCCCAGCAACGAATGCAAATAATGCTTAGGCCCCGGAGTCAAAGGTGATCTGGATTATGGACTTTAAAGTTGGCTTTCTGGTCTAAATAACTTTGCCTGAATTTGTCACCGGGCTGCAGGCTGCATGGAAAAAATTGTATCTTTGGCTGCATGACAAATGCCGTCTAGACGACAGCAGTCAGTGTAGAGCTTAGCGGGGCTCAGTCCCTCCGCTTGGGACTATTTTCGATTGCCTGCAGAGTGAATCTCTTCCCGGCTTGCTTCTGTTCCTGGTCCCTGTGCTCCTCCCCATGCTCCTGATGCTGTGAGCATCAGATTGAAACGTTTTTGGCTGGTAAAGCCGGCTGCCAGCACCCCGCTAGGTGCGCTCTTTTTTCGTGCCACAAATCACTGGGGTCTGTCCATAAATGGTTGATGATGATGGTGAAAGTCAAGCGGTTTTGGCCGGTCTATGTTTTCCAGACAGATAGGCACTGAAAACGGGATTTAAAAGCAGGAATAAACTTGAAAAACTGAGAGCGAAGTGGCTCGAAGCTCAAGGGGACAGCAGAGGAGAACCTTGGACTATGAACTGGTCGAAATACGCAGAGGCGAGTGCTTTCGAGTGTCTGCCGTACTTACACTGGCGCTGGTCCGTTGTCCCTAGAAATCCGCCCATGCTGTAGGGATATTGTCAGCAGATTGTACAGATCAGAATGCTGCTATAAAGCTTTGAATCCACAGCAGCCTTGGCTTATAACTTAGATAAAATATTGTTTATTAATTCTTTAAATTTTCCAAGTTTTCAGGTATGAATCAAGATTAAATCTACGAAGTACTGTTGTTGGGAAAGTATTTTACCATAAGTCTGCGAACTAGAAAGAATTAAAAAGGAATCACTTCACAACTCAAAGTTAGTCTTAGCTTGATGTTGGGAAAATCATTACATTGTCCACAAAAGCAGGTCTTTGAGCATAATCCTCAATTCCGCAGACTGCTTTATATTCATTCATTATATCACGACTTTGTGTAGCTTTCTTTTTTTTCCTAATCCTGCGCGTCATAATCATATATCAAAGCGGCACAAAAGCTACCACGTAATGAGCTGCCAGCAAAAGACATCACGCAGCGACCTGCACTGGGACGAGGGAGCGAGGGAGTTGCAACAACATTGCGTCTACTTCTACTTTGCAAATTACTTTCACATTGCATCCACACACGTACACGTACACGTACACATACAGACTCGATCCCCAGAGCCAGAGCCAGGACCTGGCCCAAGTGCTGTTGTTTATGTAGAAGAAACTGTCATGAGTCTACTAAGTACTTGTGACATGGCCCATGCCACATGCATATGCAACATTTGCTTTCGCTGCGCCGACATAATTTGCGACGAAGTGCTCTACAAAATATGCAGATGCAGAAGCAGCAGCAGCAGCAGCAGAAGGAGGAGCATATGTGGAGGAAGAAACAGCAGTGCCACGCTGAGCAGAGGTGCAGTGGAAAAAAGGCAAAATAATAACGGAATTCCTTTAATTTTCACACCACCACAAGGCTAGGTGGCAGGACACCCACCACCACCGCCATCCCCACCGGCACAGCAGAAGCCGGAGAGGGACCAGACATGGTAACAGCCACAGACATTGACGACAGTGGCCCAGAGGCGAGCAAGCCGGAGCCCGGCAACTTGAACGGTTAAGTACTCCGCACACTCCCACAGCAGTCAAGTCAACTGAAAACGTGACAGGATATCCTGCTGCTCCCACTCCTTCTGATTTCGCTATATCCAAGCGAAAGAATCCTTCCCTTTATGTTCTCACTCTTTTCCTGCAATGATTACGCCAGCAGCATGCAAATGATAAAGAGAACGTGTCGCTTAATGTGCGTCACATTATAATTTGGCATTTGAGGAGCTGTGGGGCATGGGGAGGGGGCAATGCCAACGACTCCGACTGGCCCCAATAGTAATTTCAATCTATTTGTATTACATTCTACTTCACATGATGCACCGCAAATCATGGCGATACAGTCAATTAGGCTTATCATTTATTTACAAGCGTGCAAGTCACAAAGTTATGACCTCTCTGCACTTCCTCCCAAATACAAAACTCATTAAAAAGAGTTGCCATTACCCATCCTACGAGCCGACATCGCCATCCCCTTCCGCTGAACAAAGTTTCGCAGGCTGAGAACATTTTTGTGTGTGTCAACATTTACATAAAACTTATGACAAGCTCAAATTGAAAATAATTTTACGTGAAATGACAATTGCAACTTTTTGTAACCTAGACTCGTGGAGCGCAAGAGTATATTAGTTGCTTGGAGATACATATACATACATATAGATATATATCCAAGCAGAAGCGACACTTAATAGAGTAGATCAGAAGCAGGAGAATATACATATCTGTCCTATATGGTCGTATTGTATATAATATTAATTATGTTTGATTTGGCTGACACCGTGTCCAGAGACTTGGATAGTCTTTTTTATAGCGAGAAGAGGCTGAAGTTTTCAAGGATACAAATATCAAAAAGCTCCCTTTTGATTTAAGTTTATACGGTATTAAATAGTACAGCCAGTACGAGGTAGAAAAGTTGTCTTTAGGATGGTTGAAGTTTCCAGAAAGCATTGCGATGCAATGAAAAATATTTTGCAGATGAAGCGCTTACGAAATGTGGGATGCGGTTGGGATAGTGTAGTGACAAAGAAAACCAAGATCGATCGAGGAACAGAGTGGCAACGTACCCATTCTCATAATCTGTTAAAATAAACTAAACAAAGTCGAACGGAACGAACTATACACCTTTAAATAAATAAACAGTCAGATAAACAGGTCTTATATATAAAAGGAGGACTCTGCAGAAATATACCTTAGTAGTGGGTACTCCAAAGCCTTGATATACATTTAGAAAATAAACATACTCCCCTTTTTTGACCCAAACTTGCTGTTATAATAGATTTAATGTTTTTCCATTTCTTATACACTTGTGGTTTGATACTGTGTTTTGCTAAATTATTTTCCAAAAACAGCAGCCTGACAAACAACAATCATGATAAACGGTTGCTTTTGTCGCTTTTGCGGTCGTACCGCCTGTCTCTGGTGCTTACCTGTCACACAAATGGAATTTATGTCCGACTGCGGTCGGCCACATAGGCAGCAGTAGCCGGTGTATCGCATGTATACTCGTAGTGTACGAATATTGGATAAAAATTGCATTGATTAAAGTTTGATATTTGAATATTCATTGGCGGCGGGCGGCCGTATAAAAGACGACAGCTGTTAATGCCAGCGTAGCATATGAAATATTTATTTATTGTACTGGCCATTATTTTTAGCAATTTATTTTCTTTAGATTTATTTGTCAAATTTGCATTTCTAATAGCAACTGATATTGTTTGTGGTTGTAATTAGAAATGTAAATGAAGCAAATGCCATTCGCTCGCATCTATTTTTTTGGTGGAATTAATAGTTTATGAAATCGATTTTTAAAAACAAATTAGGATAAGGGCGAAAAGTTTAAGGGGAAAGGGCACGAACAGCAAAAATAATATAAAATCGTGACAGGAATTCAATTATTATCATTAATTTTTGTGCAAACTTTATTTAAATTATAAACTGTAAGAACAGCATTGCAGGCATCGCTGCATATGTGCAACAATTATGTTAATATTTTTCCATTGTGCTGTTCAGCATTTTTCGCATTATGCGGAGCGTCCTTGGGAGTGCATGTATAGTCCCATTTGGGCCCAGCGGCAAACTAAGCAATAATACGAAATTAATTTGTGTTTATTTTGGCATAAATTATACAAGTGGAAAATTTATGTTTAGTGTGCAGAATGCGAGTTGGACGGAGCCGGTCCGGGGCCAGGCCGCATATCAATTAAAAGCATTTTCCGTCTCACTTTTGGTCCAAATTGAATAAAGTATTGTTGGCGTTTTTAGTTGATTTTCGATATTTATCGCCTGGATGGGGCCTATGCCGGGTTTCAGGATTTATGGCAAATTTTTAGCAAAAGACAAACATTTCAGCTTTTGTCCCAGTGTCCTTGAGTATACCCATCTCTTGCTATCCCCCCTCGTCTCTCTCTCTCTCTCTCTATCGCTCTCGATGTGTATGCAATATTTATTACACACAGTAGTACATGAACATGGCGTATACGTAATATCGAATTTTGTGGCCCACAGCCTTCTACCAGATATTGTTTGGTTTGCCCCCTCTCTCACTCTCTAGCTGGCTCCTTCTCTTTTTGTTGTGTTTTATGTGTGTGCTACATTTGTTTTCATTTACAAGTATTTCACTTAAAATTTATTTGCCATACACATTTTTATGGCTTAGCCCCGACTTTGGTCCCCCACTGCCACACTGCCTCACTGACCACACTGCCTCACTGCGGACTTGGGACTCTTAAATTATGTATTTTGCGAGTAGTAAAATTAAAATTTATTTACCATTCTGTGTTTTATAGTAGACTCAATAAAAAGTGAAATATATAGAAGCCAAGTCCGATGGAAGGTCAAGCATATGCTTTGCATATAACAAAGTATATTGCCCGGTACGTGATTTCTGTATGCGAGTGACCGTTGCGGACATTTTAATTGGCAATTGAAAGAGTTAATCAAATGCATGCCGATGCCATTGTTTCCACTCCGGGGCTTCGCTTTTTAATGGCCAAAGTTTCGGCGTTTTACCTTTAATTTCAATGAATTCATTTCGGCAACAGTTTGAAGCGCCATAAAAACATTATTTGGGAGGACTAGGGCAATGGCAGCTGGTGCTGCCGCTGCACGCCATTTTAAAACGTGGTCCAAAGGCAGCAGCCATTATGACATGCCAGTTGCTGCCTCCATTTTGCTTTTTGCCTGTCTCTCTGTCTCTCTTCTGGTTCTTTTTGCCGGGTTGAGGGGAAAACAGTTTTCTGCTCTTAGTGAAACAGACAAAAAAACCAAAAAATAAAAACCTTTGCCAGGCGCGTTGCTTTTAAAATCCTTTCGCTTAAGCTTTTTCCATTGCGTTTGCCTCTGTCTCAGGCCCATCTCTAGAGCCCCAGACCCTGGGTCTGGGTCTGGCTCTGGCTCTGGTTCTGAGAGTATTTTATTGTGCAATTGTATTTTGTGCTCATGAGAAATTGTATGCGTGCAAAGACGCTTAAAACTTTCGCATCACTTTCCTACCCGATAAGAGCCTTGCTGCACTTGAGTCTCGAGTTTCATTGTTTGTCTGCCAAATGCCGGCTTAAAACTTGCTCGCACATCTCGATTTAATTTTTTAATGTTTCCTACAGGGTTTCCCAAGCGGCTCTCAAGCACAAAACCTGCTGGAGAGCTCCTCAAAATTGGCAATATTCATGAAACAAAACTTTATGTGTGGCAAATCTTTGAAAGACACACCAAATATTGTTCGCATATGCAATATTTAAGCCCTGCTCTTGTGTTTTTTCTGTGGCAATTTATGGGCATTGGGACGCGTTTAGGAATGATTGAAATTCGCCAGGTCGAAAAACAAATATTCGAATGCATTGCACATAAATATGCTCGGTTTTCTCTCCATTAAATTTTCAATTATGTTTTATGGTTTCTTATTTCCTCTTTTGTGAGTATATCTGTTGCCTAATTCCGTTATTGCCTATTTCAAAATAATTTCCCACAATTTTGTGGCATTTTGTTTGTCATTCGAGCGACGATAATAAAAGCAGCAGCAACAACAGAGCACCCACTGCTGTCAGCACATTTTCCCTCCAATTCAGCAGCAGGAAAAACTGTTCAAATTCTCAGAGAACGAAATGAAATTGGTCCGGACATGACCAAGGCAAGTGCAATGTTTCCGACTCCATTTAGATGTCCAACCTAATAAGCAACACCCCCAAGAGAAAATTGGAAACCCGATGCCTTTCCCATTGTGCTCAGTGAGTATTGCCGGATGAAGGAATATTCTCTGCTGCAATTCGAATGCAGGATGATGTCTTCGCTCTGAGATGAGTTAATTACGGAGCTGCATTGGCTGACTGGATAGCTGGTGGCTTTCTTTGTTTTATTCCCCGGAGTAGATACATTTCTTTCGCTGGCAATTTTCGCGCCTTGCTTTTTCCTCTAGGAAACGATAAATAAAATGTTTGTCTTGGACGCGACTGACAGCGTTTCCCTTCTTCCATTGGCGGCAACAACAATGTTGACACTTGCCAAACCGTAAAAATGTCCAGCATTTGCCTCCGACTGGCGTGTGGCAACAAAACCACCCTGACGAGGGCTACTAAAAACGGAGAGTTATGTACAGCGATTTCTGCTGCTGCGGTTTCTATTACACTCACAGAAATGTGGGGTTATATGTGGTATGCGAACGGACTTGTCGGAATGTGGTTCATTAAATCAACATCCATGCAAACGAATCGGGGATTTTCTTGCTGCGCATAGCTTTATGCTCGTAAAGACTACTAGTCTATTGAACCCTTTTCGCTTCTCTGGGGTAGAATCGTACAGACTCGTTGCAGACCCTTGCAGAGTCTACTGAGCCGGAAAAGAGCATTGCACATTCGTTTCTTTCCAGTGTGAAATATTCTTCACTTGTTTTAGTTTCCGTTTCCGCCTTGCTGCTGGCAGCAGACATGGCGACGACCACGACAACAACGACACGGACACGGCCAGCGACGGGAACAACGTGAACGGGAACGGGAACGGCAACGACAACTACAACGACAACGACGAGCCGTCGTCTGCTTTCATCGTTGTTAGCGTCATCAGGTCTAGGGCCGGCACTGCTTTCCGTCTCCGGCTTTGTGTTACGTTAAATCAATATTTCTTACCCATATCACTTGCAGTCACTTTCGAGCAGCAGCAGCAGCAGCAGCAGTAGCAGCAGCCCAAACCTCAGTCTCAGTCTCAGCCTCAACCTCAACCTCAAGCTGAACCTCAAACTTTTCCACTTGCCATAAACTTGGCAAATATTAACTAAGCAAAAGTCGGCAGCGATTCGTCGTACTACTCGCACTCCCAGATCCCACTGCCAGCTGCGTAAATTACTTACACTTGCTGCTGGCTTGGCTTGGCTCGGATTGGATTGGATGGGATTGGCTGGAGTGGAGTGCCCGGAGAACAATGACTTCTTGCATTTTCCGCAAACTTTGCAGCAAACTCCACTCATTAACAGCTGTTGTCTTTAGTTTGCACTCGCAATCGCAGTTTTGGCCAAGATTCTATTTACTTTTTAGAAAGTTAATTATGCCCGGGGATGGGTTTGGCATTTACCATTTTTCCTACAAGTATTTATCCTGCAATTAGTTGCGCTGGCACTGGCACTGGCAGTGCCACTGCCACTGGCACCCTCCAAGAAATATTAAATTCTCATTGCAAATGGCCTGAGAAGTGAATGTGTCGAATGTTGCGAAACTTATTTCCTATTGCCAGTGGAAATTGGTTCCGAACATGCCAAACTTTCAGCGAAATGAGCTCCAGCTGTCAGGCAGCCAAAGACCAAGTAGATTGTGAAATTTAAATTGGGTTTTCATTACAAATGGAGGATGTATTTTCCGAATTATTAATTGAGAGGCAAACGGCTACTAGGATTGCGGAGCCACCTAGCGAGCGCAGTAAGCACAAAGTTCTGGGCACAAATAAATTAAAAATTACGCCCGAATGCATTTGCGCCGAAAAATAAGCGAAGAGTCCAAAACCGAAGCCAAAATGCAACCGCGAAGCCTTAACCAATGCCACATATTTACTTTTATCTCAGCAAAAGCAGAAGCAGCCAAAGCCAAAGCCAAACCCCGAGCACGCACAAACAAATGGGACTGGCTCCGACTCCGGCTCCAGTTTCAGCTCCAATGGCTGAAGGCGGTCTGTGGGCCCTGGTCTCCGCTTCTCCGGTTCGCTCTGGTCAGACTATAAATGAGCTGGGACTGTGGAGCTCCTTTGGATCCGGCTGTGGCTCTGGCCCCGACAACGACGATGCTCTCAAATTGTCGGTCGTTTAAATACATTTAAATATAAATGCAGCGAGCGCGCGGCGAACAGATAAGAAAGCTCCAGTCATGGACATGAATGTGGCATGGTGGGCGTGCTAGTGGTGGCAGTGGGTTTGGCTGGGTGGCTGTGGCAACTGCAGCTGCTGCTGGTGCTGCTTCTGCAGCTACTGCTATATGGGGTAAGTGAAAATTCTTCATTCATTCATTTTCATTCAACGGCAGCTGCATTCTATCAGCGTGGAAAATCGTATGTGCGCGTTTCTCCCTCCGTGCCACCAGGCGGGGTATGTGTGGTCAAAGACTTGCCACAGCCATTTTAAACGGGCTGCAAGTCGGGGCGAGCGATAAACAAATATATATCCAACACTTGTGATGCGCATTTTAAAATAATGAACGTGCAAGAAAGGCAAATCACGTGTGGCAACGACTAATTGATACCTTTCAGGAGGGGATTGTCAGAGTTCCTTTGCTTCTATCTCACTGATAATTCTTTTCAGGTAAAAACGACTTTACAAACCAATTTTGTGAGCGCCTATCAAAAGAGGTTTTACCCAAAGAATAAATAATTTCTGAGAGAGCTTTTCTGACCCGATCGAATAGTAATTTTCCTTATTTATCTACCCACAAGCTACCAACGGAGTGTACTACCTTGCCTATCCATTAGCTCTGCGCCTCATAAAAACCTTCTTCGTTGTCAGCGCCATCGCTTGGATGCCGGCCATGACAAGCGAAAGAAAAATTTAATTACATATTTCCTCACAATACGTATACGCCCCAGTGTCCCCCACCCCCACCCCATGGTCACCTCCCCTTCGCGCTCAGCTGGTGTCGTCGGGTCAGCGGATGCGATTCATTTCGTTGCCGTTGCCATAGCCAGTGGCAGTGGCAGTGCCGTGGCATTGCCTGTGCCGTGATTAAATTTTCATTTTAATGCACGATTGAAGAAGCATTCGGTGAATTTAATTGAAAAACTCTGCAGCAGTAGAGCTAATATTTGGTTTGCTGCAATGCTGGACCAAACCACTCGGGTTCAGTCCATGTCCCCACCCGTTTCCCTATCCGTGACCGTGCCCGTGCCCGTGTCCGTGTGTATCCCACATCCACATCCACATCCAATTCCCTTTCCGCATGCATGTCGGCGCTTTAACGCTTACACGAAACGAGGGCCGCTTGCCAAATGAGTTTCTGACGTGTATTTTATGGAATGCTGAATTAATTTCATATCTCATATTTTTCATTGCTTTTTACATGCATAGTTAATCGGATTTGCTGGTGACCACACAGTCGGTGGAGAGGGCCAGTGGGGACTGTTAAACGGTTTTCTATATCACATTAGTCCCCCCAAACCTCTAATGAACTGTCCAGGCTTTAAGAGAGAGATTATGGGTAGCACTCGCTGCTAATGTGGCCCATTTGGGACTCGTCGAATGTAACATTTGTCGGGTGTCTAGACTTTTGACTTTTGCTGACCTCTGTGCTCTGTTCGACTGTACGACTGTACGACTGTACGCCTGTACGACTATGTTTGAGGCAATTAGAAGGAGCCGTTCAAGAGGCGACTATTTGTCATGCCTCATGTCCACATGTCAATGACTTGGAAAACTTTTCATGGCGGTCATACATTGTCTATACTGTCCGCAATGGTCTTGCCATTGATTTGATATTTATGGAGAAATGTGCAAACATCTCTCACTTTCAGTTTCTTTCAACGCTGTGACTAGCTTTGCGCATCATTTGATGCCGCTTACCTTTAAAGTCGTATCTAGGCAGCTGTCTGTTTCAATATCTTCATCACCTCGCTGTCAATTATCTGTGACACAGCAGGACTTTATAAACTGGCACTTTGGAGGGCAAGGCTCCCAAGGTCCTGCTTGGGGAGACACTATATTCATGCATCAGCTTGCCCAAAGTGACATTTATTGGCTGTCAGGAAGTCTCTGAGTCGGTGCGACAGTCAGTCACTGAGTCAGCCCGTCATTCAGACCGTCCTACCCGGAGTGGGTCATTGGGAAAACACTTTGTCAGCCTTTGCTTTTCGGGCAATGAATTGATGTGTCTTGCATGCGAATTACGGAGCTCTGTCAATGTGTCTGCGTGTGCACATGAGGGTGTGAGATTGTTTGTGTGCTGCATATTTAAGCAGGCTGCTGTCTACAGGTCCTTTCATCATAATCGATATAATCAGGAGATTGTCCCTGCCTGTCTGTTTACATGCTGCTTTTACTCACAGTCGCGACTGTGAGAATCGGAACATACAAGAAGGCTTGTGAGAGTTTTTGGAAATCATTAAGAGCAGCTCTTCTTTTGGTGGCAGCCGCAGGAAGCAGCCACATGTGGTTCATAATGGTAGCGCAACCAAAAAAGGAAAACTGACAACTGTGTCACTGCCACAGTGGTTGGCTCATCATGCGGCGACTGCTGCACCATGAGTCAGTGGACGCGTCCCGGTATTAGGCAATATGCCACGCCAGATGACGATCCATCATCGCAGCCATGCCAAACAATGCCATTAGCTGCATTTCGCACAAAAATACTCGAAAGAGCACACACATGTCACCCAGTAAGCGTGTACACGTGCCAGAACCTACACGGACCGCAATTAAGATAATGCAGAGTCAACAGAGCCCAGGACCCCGTACAGAACACACAAGACAGTCAGAAGGGAGATCGAGTGCCGAGACAGCCGCCATGTGAATGTCGTTGAACTGTCGCTGATTCATGTCCTCAACAAGTTTATTGGCAACGCGGCGTATGATTAATGTGCACCCTAATTGTTTGCTGCGACAATGTGAAGTGTGCCCCTGATCTGTTTGCCACTCAGAGCCAAGTCTGAGCGGTGCAGTTCATTTGTCTCCGCGTCGAGTGTTTGAGACAGGAAATTTCCCTATTAATTGGTCTATTGATAGGCAAAGTCAGACACGGTCTTTTCGCTTTGAACTGACCAAAGAAGCGATTTCTCACTAAGGGAAAAACTCAGAAAAAGCAGTCAAATAATCGATTTTTTTCTGCAATCTTTGGTGATAGTCAGCGCGAGGTTTTCTGTTTCTTAAAGCATTTCCAACGATTTTATTGAATTTTTCACTTCGTGATGGTTATTTCAAAGTCCTTTCAGGTAGCACAGAAAACGGAATAGGGGAGAAAGCTGTTTGCACATGTGAGGAAGAAGCTGGGTATGGTGACAGTGCGCCACCCCGATTTGCACCGACAAACGAATGCAAACAAACAAGCAATAAGGTACGGGGAAAATTGTCGCCTTAACTTAGTTTATAATGCCACTTGAATGAGTTTGCTTGGCACAAATGCGAAAACGGAAACGAATACGCCGTACAGCGAGGGTCGAACGGATAGTTCAATTGTGAAAATGTATATCCTTCAAGTTGTAACACACAGCGCACATTTTCTGCGACTGCCATTCCCAATTCACTACAAATAAGACGCACAATCTCCAAGAATTCGTATATTTCAAAATCTTAGGAACTTCCCCCTGTTCATATCCAACAGTTCCTTTCATTTATGCTCTCACACGTATGCTCCTTTCAGGGTAAATGCAACGAAATAATACGTCCACGACGTTCGTATGTTCGTATGCCAGCACCAACAATGGACAGCGTAACCCGAGGTGACGTAGGGACTGGTAAGGGCATGGCTCAGTCTGCCAGCTGCCAACTGCCAACTGCCAGCTGGCAGCTGGGCGGAGCAGAGTCTAGAGCCAAAGGCAAATACCAGACGACACGTCAGGTGCTCCAGCTTGGAAGCTTCCACCACCATTACCATACCATGGGCCCTTTTGTATGCAATTTGCCATTTATTCAATTTATATATTCACACCATCCATTGTGTAATGCGATCCCGCGACAATGCAACTGAAGCACACACATAGAAAGGAATCAATACATATACGCGTATCAGAGAAAGTCTGTGGCATAATAAGCTGATTGTATCCAAGGCATGGACAAAAGAAATGGTTGCTGTTGCAGAGCAATGCATCGCATGCAAATTAAATTCAACAAAAGTCAATACATCGCCAAATTATATAAATATTTTTATTATTACGCAAATAATGCAATGCAATGAATTAAATGTATTATTTATGGGCCGAAATAGCATTTTATGTTCATCAAAAAATGCAAGAAACTTAAATTATTTATTGCAGATATTTATGTTAATTCAAACAAAATGTTATGGACGAAAAATGAACCCTGGAATAGGTATAGTTTTTGTACCCATTGAAAATGAATAAAATAGCAAGTCATGGCAGGCACATTACGGACTGCAAAAGAATATTTGGTTTAAATAAAAGCTTATCAATTCGATGTTCAATCCTTGTCAACTGCTTTTATATAGATGAAAAATATTTACAAGTTTTCCTTTGAATTGCAAAAATAAAAAGTGTCATTCCTAGGTATTTAAACTTCGGCCTGTATAATATCATATTTTTCAAAAAGTTTTCCATTCAAACAGAATTTATTTAACTTGTCAATTCAAATATATTAATATTTTTGGTTTATAGTTATCTATGATGTTTATCGTACAATAAGCCTGATGTTTTAATCCACCAAAGCGTTGGAGCACAAAATCCGGTTTGGCCATCCGTACATGGAATTAATCATTGTTGTTTCTTTTGTTTTTTGACTTTGGCCACGCATGATAATGGCAACTAAATTTAATATTAATTCAATATAAATTCATTATGCGATTAATTTATATTATTTTTGCTTTTAATCGATTCACAGCAGCGTGCAAATTCGCTTAATGAGCTTTAAAAAAGAAAATATAAATTAAAAAACGCAAAAATGCAAACATAAAAGCGAATTTTCACTCCCGAGAGTTCCGCTCCAGCAACCGGACAAAATGCATAAAATAAAGTTTATTAAACCAACAATGGCACGAAGCTCGGATTGAGCAAGTTTTTTGGTTGCTCATAAAATATATACTCGCCTCGGCCACTCATCGAAGTCTTCTCTCCACTTTTTGCTTACTTTCTTAATTAAAAATTTCATTTAAGCTCGCAAACAATGAGAGAGAGAGGGACGTTCGAGGCAACTAATGAAATGGAAAATGTAAGGAGCAAAAAATAATCACCCATGCATATAAGCCAAACGCAAATTGTTGGCTATAAGTATTTTTTGTTTGGACAAAAAGAGTTTTAAGAAGTGTGTTGGGAAAGTTTAAAACATTTCCCTGTCACTCTTGATATACAATGGAGTAAAATGTAAATGTCTTCCGAGTTCCCAAACATTCATGCACAAATATTCTTAAGATACTTCTGCAGCTGCGCTCGTCAGATTATTATATCATCATATTTAAACCATCTGTCTGCTTTTAAATGCTACTCGTTTTATATTCCCTTTGACTGTTTTTAATTAATGAGAAGCCTGGACAGCCACACAGCTCTTAAGAGTCGCATTTATAATTCATAGCTTGTGCTTAGTTGATTACATTGATTGCAGCTTAATCATCTATCTCAAAGTCATCTATAATACTCTCAGCCCTCATCGTTGTAGATAAATCACGAAAGAGCTTCATATATGCAGTGCAACACATTTCCCTGTCAAATGTATTTTTTAAAAGGAGTTACACTTTCATTAAAACATCTTTTGTGGCCGCAACTCGGCGGAAAATGTTACATATGTATATATTTTTGTTAGTGTTTTTTTTCCGCATTAGTGTGCATTAATTTTATTAAAACTAAACAAAAATGGGACTCATGTCCTGGAGCACTGACCCCATTCGTCTGGCCAGGGGACGGATTCAGATGGAGCTTGACTTGATGGAAGTCCTCTGTTGATTTGCGACGCCTTTTGCTTTTCGCTTTATGCGTTTTTCCCATTTGTTTGCATTTGCGTTGACACTCACTTCATTTAGCAGCCCACAGCAGATGCAGCAGTTGCAACATCACAAAGCTAACAACAGCAGCTCCTTCAACAGCCACAACTCCTGCCACAATCCCTGCCACAGGAGCAGCAGCAGAATGAGCTGAAGGAGTGAGGTACGTGAGTGCAAGTGGATTCCGCCCCCGGCAGCAGGTTAAGGACCTTCTTTTGAACTTTAAAATGTTTGCTTTTGGACATGTGGGCAGCGATGTGATGTGTGGTACGTAGTGGTTCGCATCTGCGATACCCTATAAATATAAAAGAAGAGCATAAAATAACTGATATATATAACTGATATGTGGCGGATATTCAACCGGAAATATATATTTAAACTGATATTTGTGATATATTTAGACCACGTCAAATGAAGTTTCAATTATTTCAATAATTTCAACTGTCCCTTGTATGTTAATCCCATATCGAGATTTGACTTAGGGTATTCCTTTCTTCGACCCTATCATGCACATATTTATTTTGTCTCCCCCCATGGCTCTCAGACCTTTTCCGACCCACTCATTGTCTCCCGCACCAGCTCTTACCCTCTCATCTCTATTTGTGTTTGTGTTTGCTCTGTGGTTTCACCATCGTTCCAGACCATGCGACGCTTTTTAATCTTAAGCGCCTTCCATTTGCCACAAATGTCCAGGCCTGTGGCAGGCAAGCGGGCACCAACTGCATCTTGGGCCCAGTCGGCTGTATATATACACACGTGTAAATATATTTCAACCCTTTGCGGAACCCTTTGTGGAACCCTTTCCCAGCTTCACCTGGGCGGGCGACTTATGGGCGGCTTATGTGCTCGCAAACCAATTAAAATGGCCAACGCAATGGTAAGTCCTGAAACGCTGAAGCAATGGCTACAAATTAATTTCAGAGGATTTCGGCTCGGCATGGAATTTTATTTAGTAGATCTGGTCTTAGTATTTGGTTTTTTTGGTGGGATTAATTGGGCTAACATTAAATTATACCCAATAGTGGGTATGTGTTTTTGGCAAGCAAGTCATACTCTCAAAGACTCTTGTAATCTTCGATTCTGCTGCATATTTTCGACATAAAAAGTGCAATAATTCTATACAAATTTTAGCATTTTATTGCAAGAGTTTCATTATTTATGTCTGCTTTCAGAAAACTTGTTTAACTTGTGTTTCAGATATTTTTAAATAAACTGTGGGAATAATTTTGTATGCAACGGAGATGTTTTTTTTTTTTACTTTTATCCGTTGGGGCGTTAACCAAAGGAAAGCAAAATGTGCATTGTTCATTGGGGGAAGACTCCACTAGGGGACTGAGACATTAGACTTAAGACTTAGACTGAGCCTGTTCCTGACCGGCACTCGAGGGTTCAAAAGGGCTCTTAACCCGCTGCTTGAGGCTGTGGCTAAATCCTCAGCGAAACATCAGGAAAAACACATCAACGTTTATATACACTTACCTCGCCAAATGTTGGCAATGCAAAGAAGAAGTTTTGTATTTATTGTTGATCGGAATCAACAGCCTAGAAAATAAAGTGCCATAATTATATTGTATTATTATTCTTTGAGACATAATGTTTTGTATTTTTGTGGTTATCGCCTCAAAACGATTTTTACTTCTCAATTTGATATTTAGAATTAAAATGTAAAAATGCGATGACTGTATAGCTTCGATGGGAATAATTAATTGGAAGAGTATGAAATGCTGCGGCATCCAAAGCTGTCCTTTCGACTTGTATTAGTGTGTGTATTTCCCTGACAGAAGTGGCATGAAAATAAATTAAAAATGTGTTAGACACACACACAGCCGCAGAAGTAGACGTAGACATAGGCGACTCGGACACTTATCCTGCCAGTCGCACACACAAAGACATATTAAGGAACGTGACTTGCACGGCCCGAGACGCCCGCACACACATACACAAAGAGGAAAAAGAGAGAGAGAGAGAGCCACAATACATACACGTATTTAGCATGTTATGAAAAATTTATACACAGACTGGGGAAGAATGGGGCACGGGGGGTTCCTTCGTCGCCATTGTCTGTCCCAGCACGTAGCATTGCCACGCCCAGTCTCCGCACCAGGATTGCTTTTAATGACAAAAGTTATGACGACAAATGACTCGGTTGACTTTCACTATGAAATCAGAGCCGAAGCTAAAATCTCCCAGAGCCCGTTCCAGGACTTGGGGCACAATGGGACCATGAATCATTTCCCGTTGACTTGGTTTTGCTTTCTGAAAATTCACTTTTGCCATTCTCGGCTTGATTTGTAGTCCGTTAAAAAGCGTTCTTCATTTATCATTATGCAAATTATAAATTAATTTTAAGCGAAACTCAAGCGAGCGACCAACAATGCTGCAGATAATGTAAATGTTTTAATGGCTCGCTGATAATTATGCAAGTCGCTGCATTGGCGAAAATTCCCGCTCAACCGCAGACTCGGCCGCTGAGTGAAAATTGAATTTGTTAATCAACTGCATTTAGACTTAATTGAAAACGTGGATAGAAAAAAAAGGGAAAACACAGTGGAAAAGTTGCACAAATGTAGTATTTTTAAATTAAATTTAATGAATTTAAGTGAATTATATGGCGAAATTATGCGACGTGTCTCCCTGGGGCTTATCGAAATCAGCCAGTCAGTCATTATTTGGGACGACAAACAACGAAATCGAGTTTATTGTACACGGTACCAGTAGCAGTTAACATGCCATACATACTGTAGGACTACAGGCTTCATTAATGGTGTATACCCTCTAAAGAGTATGTACTGAATATCTCTTTGTCAATAGAATTCGAGTCAATTTTTATTCGTTTGAACTCTGTTCTCTATCCTCGTCAAATCAATAAGACATCAATTAGCAACCCATTCTAAGATTACCTCGGAATATTTCAGTTCTTGATTGATTGGTGCTCGCCCTGAGGCAGACTTAATTCGACTAAAGCAAATAACATCTGCCATATTCGGTTTCAACAAATTAAATTCAATTCACAGCACTTCACACTGTTAATTAAGGTCGACCAACCTATTTCCATATGTCAAATGGCTTCGAGGCACACTGCTAGGGGGAGGCTACACACCGAACACTTTCCTTTGAGCCTGTCAAATAAACAGCAAATGGACAATTATATTTGTGATACTAATATATGAATGTATGTATATGTATATTTGGATATAATATTACGCCTTTTGTCGTAAGATGCATGTCAATATGAAATTTCTATCAAGCAAATGGAACTAATAATAATTGCAAAAGTAAATCAGCAGACAGCTTGACAAGGCTGTCGGCAGTTTGTGTCAGGAACTTGCCGCAAAATTTATGTTTTCATTTATGGACAATAAATGCTCGGGGAACATTATTTACCGGATAACCCACACATTTGCCTGTGGGCGGCAATGGGCCACAAATTGCGTTAATTCAATTTTATTACGCATACGCAGTGTGTGCCCTGCACAAAAAGACATGCACCAAGTCGGCTTCGAGGGGGCAGTGGAGGCTATGCCGTGTGTGTGTTTGCTAATATCTGCATTGCGACAGATTGAAGTGTGTTTTGTAAGAGAGTGTTGATCCAGTGCCGGCAACCCCTGGACAGTGCAAGGCCAGCAATTAATTAGTGGGGTTTTGTTTGATCATCTGCCCGAATGTATTTTGCAAAACTTACAGAACCACTGAGAGAAAATGGTTGCCCATGGAAAACTTTACTTTATCTTAAATAGAGGAATTTTTAAAAATAAATTTATTCCAGCATTTGGAAGCTGCTAAATGTATGACAACATGTGTCTGTGTAGCTTTCACAGATTGCTTAAGAACTATGTAAAAACATTCAAGCCACGACAACAGAGTAATTGAAGATTAAATGCACTAATAATTATTCAAAATATTAACTAAAATTTAAAATAATAATCGTTATTTTTGGCCCCTGTAAGTTTTTGTTACAAATTTCCCCAACAAACCTTTAATACGAACATAATTTTTATACAAAGCAGTCGATGCTTTTGCTGTGATAAATGTTCCTTCTGAACAACCACAGAACAAGTTGAGCAAATCGAGAGACAGAAAGTTTGAGCACAGAAAAGGCAAAAATGCTTAATTTAGAAACAATCAAGATCAATAAGATCTTGTCACTAAAGAACCTACAAAACAAGAAGTATATTTTCTCCGCCTTGATACTTGTAGTCCTGCTGTTCTTATTCTTCATTCACGTGGGAAAACTCAAGCCAAATACAGAAATACAAAAACACACGAAGGCGAAGAAGCAGGAAGAGGAAAAGTTCCTAATCCTCGATCTTGATCAAGCTTACGCCTCGACAACCGAAAATCAAGTAAGCAAGTCTAAATTAACTACTGAAACTACTCCGTCACCAGGATTGTGGGAGAGAATAAAGCGCGACATGACCAAAATGGAAGTGGAGCCAAACTACTTTATGCAAATGTAAACACTGTGTTGGATTTTTTCAACCTCATCAACTTTATAAAACTCCAGGCCATGCTTCGAAATTAATTTGTAGACATTGCCAGTGCATTGTACAACAATATTGCAACAATACAGTATCGAACCAGTAAGGATACAGTAAAGTTAAGATAGTAAAGTAATGCCTAGCCTATAAGAAACGATTTAGTTCTAGTCGAATATTTAATAGGAACAGACGCAGATTATAAAGCGGGTACTAGGATCCGCATAATCCATAAGAGACAAATTTTATTGCAACCTTTGATTTTAATGTAAGACGAATACGTGAGTTAGATTTTCATAGGAAATATCTTTGGAAATTCCGCTTTAAGTCAACTTGTCTAGCTTTTCGAACCTCCATCTTCAAATATTGTATATGTGATTCGCATATTTAGATAAAGTTTTCAGAATTGCTGAAGAGACTTCCACTAACAATTTCCCAACTAATTGCTCAGTTTCCACCCATTCATAACCATTCGAATTGCTTAGGTAAGTGTGCATCTCCACCACCTTGTGCATATTGCTATAGTTTTTAATATTTTATGGGCTGGATGATGGCGGTGCGGTGAATGGTGCGGTGGTGCCATTTTTGCCTTTGTGCAATTGCTTTTTGCGGATATTGTTTGTTAGTTTTACTTTTGAGATCTGTGTTGGTTTTCGCTGGTTGTGTTTTTCGCATTGTATATGATGGTTCTTTTGTTTTACACGGCCTGCATTGAGATTGTGGAGGCGGCTCCTGGTGCCGTGTCCTATTTGTATCCTGTTTGGCGGTGGCAGCGGCAGCGGCTGCACCTCGTGCACACAGTGACCCACTCACAGATACACACACTCGCATTTATGTCTATTGGCGCGCGTCCATTTCCATTTCATTTCCGTTATTGCAAAACTTTTCGTATTAAATATATTTTTCTCTCAACGTTTGTTTCATTTCGAAGCCCTTTGCCGCTGCTGCTGCTGCTGCCGCTGTTGCTGTTGCTGGTTTTTGCACTTTAGCAGAGTTGTTTGTTGCTATTATTTCTGGTACTTTATGCGCCGTGCGGCCATTATTGCAGTTGTTTCCCTTATTGTACAAGTACGCGCATAAAAATCCCTGTATTTCCATATAAATATTCTGCCGACTCGCCTCATTTATTGTGGCCTACTTACGCCCGAGAGTGCTCGGGCCAGTGGCTTACAAATTGACATGCAATTAAATGAAAGCCACAAACATTTGTTATAATTGTTACAGCCCAGGTCCCAGTGCTAGACCCCCCTACAATTTTGTTCTTGGCCAAATGTTGACGCTGATTAGGCCAGCAACTAACCATCGTTTTTGCTGCTGTTTTCATGGTAGCTGCAATTAGCATTCTGCACTGCAATAAATAAAATAAAACTAACCACAATACCCCAAACAAAACGCTCACCCGGGTGTTTGTCATCAGCGGAAACTGAAGCGTTTGCCCAACAGTCTGTACTCTTTCGGATGTTAATTAAATATTTCATAATGTGATGCAATTTTTTAGATTTTACCTAAAATCAAAATCTTTTTTTGTTTTGGTATTTTTAAGCATAGATTAAGTTAAGTTTTTTTGTAAATTAACAAGCCTATTCCAAGCTATAGTGGTAGCTGAAACTTTGATACTATAATTCTGCTTTTAAAGTGATTTATAATAATTTTACAATTTTAATTGCAATCTTAAATAACGTGCCAAACATTTTCACTCTCTGCCTTGAATCAATGGATAAACGAATTTTGTTTTATTTTCTAACCATATTAATTTTTCTGTTGTTTCCTTTTTTTTACAATTTAAGCACATTTTTTTGCATATTTCATGGGCCAGAGCATTCAGAGCGCGCGACTGACCACATCGCATTTAAATTAATGACTCTGAGTGTCTGCAAAAAAATGCTGAACCGCAAATCAGGTTATGTTGGGCCAGGTCAAACCCCATTAAATAAAGCAGCTCCCGCCCCGGAGTACCTTCATACGGCTAATTTGTATGTATTTATGTGTATTGCTTCGCTTAAATAAATCGCAATTAATTGGGAATGAACTATTGTGGAGTATTGGGGAAGTTTCCTGAGGTGCCAACCATTTCCTAGGAGAGCACAGCATCCTGGAACCAGAAAGACATGCGATCCTCGCGGAACAGCTTCTCGGGCACCGTCCTTGAGTGGTTGTGGATCACCGAACTGTAGCGTCTGAAATTGTCCTCATTGCCTGCCTTGAGGCGTTCGGTGATCTCGGCGGCCTGATGGATCAAAGATGTTCCATCAGCCAAGGCCTTTACAGACTTCATCTTGTTGGCAGGCTTGGTTTTGGCCTTCAGCGAGGACTTTGATGAAGCGGCTCTCGACTTGAGAGCGCCAGTCGATTCGTCCTTCTTTGTCTTGAAGACAGAGCGCGTAGCAACTTTGGTCTTGGACTGCACCGAATGTTGCGATAAGGTTTCTGAGGTTCTCTTGGATTTGATATTGCGCTGAGAAGCCGTTTCAGTTGGTTTCCCAATGGTCTTGGAAGTGCGAGTACCTGAAGGCTTTTTGCCTGTCTTCGACTTGAGAGAAACCTTTGACTCCTCCTGGGACTTTATCTTTGAGCTTGAAGCCTTGACTGACTTTATCTTTGAATCTTGTTTGAGCACCTCGGCCGTTAGTGTGATGCTCGATTCTGTGGTCGATTGAGGATTCAGTTTATTGGAAGCTCTTCCCAGGGACTTTCCCAGCGAGGCCTTTGAAGAAGCGGTGCTCGACTTGGATCGAGTGCTCGACTGGGAACGCTTGGGCATGATGCTCGACTGTGACTTTTTGCTCCGCTTGGAGGCGGAACTCGACCGGGACTTGGTGCTGGAGCTTGTGCTCGCCCGAGTGCGAGTACTTCCCCTAGACACCTTGCTCGCCTTTGTGCTGACACTGGACTCTGATGTCGATCTGTTTTCGGGCTGGCCGTCGCCGCTGGCCTGTCGCCTCGACTTCACCGGCAACAGCGTCCGGACAGACACTTTCGACTGGACCCTCGATTTTGAGTCGATGCTGGCCTTGGAGGATGGCAGCCTCATCTTTGAGATGCCACCCGCATCGAAGCGTCCCTCTTCATCGAGGGCAGCCGCCTGCTGCTTTGCAGTGGCCATCTCCTCATTGATGGCCTTCGATACTGCCACTTCCCCCGTTTTGGATTGGCCAATTTTCAGGTGGGAGGTTGTCTCCGTCTTCTGCACTGGCGGCGCCGACCCCGACTCCTGCGAGACGGATCGCTTGATGTACCCCTGCTTGTCCTGTGGCATAATGGCAAACACCGGTGGCGGATACGTGGGGCTGGTGGGAATTTTGAACTCCATTCGCTTGCCGCTGTTGGGCGGTCCGACGTTAAATGGATTGAAAGGCTCGTAGTCGATGTCGGCCATGTTGACCATTGCCTGTGGGCGACACAGAGTTTCCACGTGTCAAACGAAAACTTCTCTCTATAAAGTTGTTCTACTAACGTGCTTGGTTCAAGGGGAAATATTCGGGAGCGCCTCCGTCTGGGTTTTTTTTGTAGCCGAACTGAATTTTGTATTGCTGGAATTTCAAAATGTAATGAATGTTCCGGGTATCTGTTGGGTATGACACAGAAGTCTTGGTACACTTCATTCACTCATTGCTGAAAGGGTTGCTCATAGAAGTTTCTGTTAGTTAGTTCTGTTAATTGACTTGTTCCGTTTTTTTAGGGCTGAAGAAAGATTACTCGTGCGATAAATTCCTCAACAATTGTTGAGCCCAGCAACTTTGTGCCTGCTTGAATGTGACTTCGGATATGACGGCGCGAGTACTTTTATCGCGATTAGCATGGCAAGTCCCGTTCGCACTTGGGCTGCATGTCCTTTGTTCTGCTGTTCTGCTGTTCCGTGCTCTCTGGCATCGTCTAGGCAGCCTACTTCAAGTCCTTCACTCACTTTAATTAAAAATGCCACCAGCAGCATGGTCTGCTGTCTGCCTGTGCGAATTTGTATCTGCAAGTGTGTACGGCGCGGCGCGTGTGTGCATAGAATGTGGAGTGTACGTGCTGATAAGGCGTGAGATCCTTTGACTGCCGGGGCCGTAAACAAAAGCTCGTCTGCCCTGGCCACGACTGGCTCTTCAAAATGTCGCCTTCTCCGGCATGTGGAAAATTAATGAGCACTTCTGCTGCGACTGGATGGGCATCGTATTAGGCTTTGCTTTTCCTCTGGGTGAAAAGTTTCAAAACATTATTATTTTGGCATTTACGTTTTCAGAGACTCGAACATCGAAATTGAGTAGCGTCTAGTGAAAAGTAATCATGTCCAGGTCCCAGAAATCGGTGGGTAGCCAGCAGAATCAGCAGCAGCAGCAGCAGCAGCAGAAAGTCCCACAGATACCGCCCAATGGCCTGCTAATATATGGCAACGGGCTCGTCTTTGGTGGCAATGTTTATCCGGTTCTGGTGGATGGTGTGCCCATGCAGGCACCCGTCGGTGCTCAACAGGCTGCTGCCCAGCAGCGCTGGCAGATGATGCACGGCCAGGCCATGGCCCAGAAACCAGTCAACGCTCCTGGCCAGAAGCAGCAACAGCAGCAGCACCAGAACAGGGAACAGCGACCACGACACCGGCAACAACTGCAGAAACAGCAGCAGCAGCAGCAGCAGCAGCAATATCAGACTGGACCAGCAACCATGTCCCCGCGGCATCCACAATCCTTTAGACCAAAAACACGAACGCGACTACAGTCGCAGCCGCCACGGAACTCCTCCACACCCGGTGGTTATCCACTGCAATGTCCTGCAACGTCTAGTGGCCCCAACATTGCTACGTGCAACAACAGGGGGTACGGCATGCAGATGCAACAACAGCAGCAGTACCAGCCCCAGCCCCAGCCCCAGCACCAGCTGCCACAGCAGCAGCAGCAGCAGCAGCATCAACTCCAATCAGCCATGGGCGTCCATTACAACTACGGATACATGACCAATGGCAGCGATATCGGGGGCTGGAACGGGTATGTGAACATGATGCCGCCAACGGATGCAAATAAACCGTACTCATTCGACTGAGGCGCGCACTGGCAGAGACTGCGACATATTTCGGAGCCAAAAGTTGGAAAATTTCCCTTGTTCCAGAAACAAAAATATCGCGAAAACAACAAAATTAAATTTGCATGGCAGAATTAGCTCTAATCACATCACATCACAGCGCTGCCGTCTCTTTGTGCATCTCAACCAGCAAAGTTTCATCGCATGATTCCCCGAGTTCGGCATTAAGAGCTTCTCAACTCCTCGCCTAACTCCAGTTCGTGATTCAGCTCTCTCTCTCGGTCTCGGTTGCTGCGAGCATGAGAATTCCTGCATTTTGCATGCACTCATTTGCAGGAGAGATTTTTTAGCGAGAGTTTTGCTCTGCTTACGGAAAACTTTGTCATAATTTGCCGTAACTTGTCTGCCTTCCGTTTTACACTTCATCGAGCACTGAGGTTGGTCCCGTCCCCCCACCTTGTGCCCACTCCGCTCCCATTTGGGGCCTTGCTACGCCCAGTGATAGCAGTCGAGTCCCATCTCCATCCCCACACTCAACCTGGGCGTCATTTAGTGGTAAATTTCCGTCTTAGTTGCCAACGAACGTCATACGTGACATTTTGCAAATTCCTTTTTCAGCATTTTGTAATGTTCTCTCTATTGTGTGTGTGTATCTGGAAGATACTTGTTCTTCCCGGGCTCTTGACTGGCTGATGCCACTGATGCTGCTGATGCGGTGCTGCTTCTGACACTCTGACAGTGCCACGGGTACAGGTTGTCGGACAAGTACTATTACCGGCTTGTGCATCAGTGTGTATCTGGTTTTGTTGTGGTTTTAGACATTTTTTCCCTCCGTCAGATATTCTGAATGAAAAGGGGGTAGATTTGTTATACACAGAATTAGCTTTAATGCAAAAGATGCTGCAGAATGATAATAAACTTCAATTTGCATGCTGAAAATAAGAGATATTAAATGGGCAGAGATGGGTACATTCCCACGAGGAGCAGACTAGTTTCGATTGATTTTATGAATGGGTTGAATGGGAATAAAAGTTCCTCTGGGTATTGTTCCAATTGCTTAAGCTTGTTTCAATCTTACTCAAAGTCAGTGTAGGAGGAAATTATTTGTATACTTTTTATTATTTTTGGGAATAGCAAAATATATAAATTTCACAAGAAATTTAATCTAATAAAAATGTATGAGACTTAAGTGGCGGAACCAAATTGCAGTCGGGTAAAATAAGAGCAAATGAAAGCCACCAAAGTCTAAGATTTGAGCAGACTAATGTTCAGGGGAAACTGCCTACTCGAATGCGTCTGACTGCATTCAGCTATAATTAACAATCTTTCTACAAATAACTCTCTTTGTTGCACGCCTCTGCTGCTAAGCCCTGACGTCGCCAGGCATTTAACATAAGAAACTCAAACCGCAAGCTGCATGTTGGCAAACACACACACACCCACACACACCCACACACACCCACACTCTCTCTAATGATGATCCCCAAAGTCAACTTGCTAAAGTAACAAGAGCTGCATCGCACACACATGCTTGCAGAGCGGTCTCATAAGCACACAGTGGTATTAACGCCATAATTCGTAAGTTACAACACACACACCCAAGCGGACATGGAGGGAGAGGCAGAGTGTGTGCATAGACGCCACAAAAAGGATTAAGTTATATTAAAGTTGGAAGCGCTGCATTTTCAGTTTGCTTCCTTTGACACTGGCAGGAGCCTCGGCAGGAGCCCAGCGGGATCCAAGAAATTCGCACACGGAATCTTGAGTGGGCACCGGGGGACAGACTCGTCCAGCCGAAAAGTGCGCTATGCAAATTCCATCTGCTGAAGCCTGACCCATATTAAAACAAATATGAAGGCCATCATTGCGACTAAAAAATACCCAGTTCTGAGGAGTTATTTGATCTGGGAAAATACAAAAAAATCAAAGTAGAAAAGAAGTTCCCTAGGTGTATGCAAAAATACAGCTACATTATTTTTTGAAGAAATACACAGGAAACAATTAAATTTTGATTTATGTTTCAAGTAAATTGTTGTAAACTTTTTACTCTTAATTTCTATAATACACAATACAGATTGTAAATATTTTTAAATTTATAAAAATTAAACACAAATCGATTTCAAATATCTTTGTTTCCATATCTGATATTTATTCTACAAAATCCAGTTAATCTTCCATTTAGCAGCTGCGTGTTGAAGTTGATTAGTAACAGATACAGCTTATTGGTAGACTCAAAATTCTTCCTTTTACCTGTCACATACGTCTTCAAGAAAGCCATATACACTTGCAAACTGCGAGTACCGAGTACAATAATATTTCAAGCAATAAATGCAATATATGGCATAAGTTTACGCAGTGCCCCGACCACTCCACCTCCGTCATTTGCAGAGCCTTACTTATATTTGTATAAGTCTGCAATATTTTTATACATACATTTATAGTTGGCACAACTTACAGGTCAAGTGTTAATTTTTGCTCTCTTGTTTTATTTCGTTGCGTTTTATTTTTTTTGTTACCCGCTGCCTTGATGTGTGCGCGCACATTTATGTGCAAACTTTGCTTAAAAGTTTAATTTAAAAATTCATTTCCACCAAGGAAAACAAAGACCAGAAAAGTGGGCAGAGTCGAGCAGCAAAGAGAATGGAAGTTATAACAAATAAATTGACTTTCTTTGCTGTTAGTTTTCCAGCAACCAATTCAATTTGTTTTCCACCCGTCTTTAGCAGACTGGATTTAATTGCGAGACAGTGGCATGGCATTTAATTGTCCTGTTCTCATGAGAATATATGTATATAAAAGAAAATCACAGCAGTCGTTGGATAAAGTCTGAGTTCTCTAAAGTCCTTATTATTATTTTACTTGAGGCCCGGCAGAATGTCTGATTAGATCTCAAGGTGCAGCTGCCAATAAACATTTATACAAAATTTAATTTTCCAGCTGTCATATAAAATTCAAGCTGCCGCCGCAGCATGGCCCACGCTTTTTACCACTTTGCCGAAATATGGTTTACGACCCAACCGTGTCTAATAAAACTTATATGTCTGGGAGCCATAAAGCCTACAGACAGGGCCACACTCAGTGCACATTTCCAGATGAATCTCAAGGCAGAGGCTCTCCGTGGCAGAGCAAAATGGCAGAGCGTCTGTGGGTGGGAGGGAGAAAAGCGGCAGCCAACTTGTTGAAGTGTTTATTGTTTAGAATCCCGCGGCGTCGGCATCCGAATCCATAAAACATTTTCCTTATTTTTGTGCATAAAAGATACTCAGACGATGGCTGAAAGGAGTGGCCCTATCTAAACAGAAAGGGTTTGGCTGTGGCTTATTTAAATACGAAATGATTTCAGCTGTAAGATAGTTTCCCCATAGATACAGATACGCAGGAACCAACGTGATACTTTTCAACACCGAAAATACTTCATAAGCTATTTTATATTTTATTTGAACAATGGAAAAGGCAAGAACCACCAAGACCTCAATGGGGCGCGCCTCGCGAATGTCGAAGCAGAAATCTTCATCGTCTACGACCAGCACCAAGAGCGCCACCGTGGACACCTTGGTGCGGCCGAAGCCACCTAGGGTCTTCCTCTATATCCAACTGAACGAAATCAACATGCTGCCGGAGTCCAAGCACCCGCTGGAGCTGCACTTGTACCACGCCAAGAATACGCTGCAGAAGATGCAGGAGCGCTACACAACGGAGACGATTATATACCAGCACGAGTTCGGCATCCAGAAGCCCGTCTTTGCCATGGGCGTGATGCAGGACGACATCGAGGACATGAATGTGTTCAGCGACAGTCCCTTGGTGATAACACTCTACCAGCGGGTGCCCCGGCTCAGGAAGAGGGCAGTGAAGAAGGTGTCGATGGAGACCGACGCCTCGATTGGGACGGCGGAACTAGATCTGATCGGAGATTACATAGACACGGCATTACCCGTACCCGTACCCGAACTCGAACCCGAGGTCAGTCCGGGTATTGAAACCAACGTAGACGGCCGACCTGACGAGTTGACTTGGGACGAGGCTGATGCCGATGCTGATGCTGAAGAGGGAGGCTTCACGGAGGAGCACTTAGAGTTGCTCTCCCGCGGTCACTGCGATCTGCTGCAGCTGTTCCAGCGGCGCCGCTTTATCAGCGACATTAGCGTCTATCTGTATCCGCAGCTGCAAGGCGCACCCGGCGGCAAGACGACCACCTGCACCATATGGCACATGTACTCCATCCTTCCCATCCTCAAGGAGTTCAATTTCACCAACCTGGCGTTCGTTACGCTCGAGTCCATCTACAATGTGCCCAAGGAGCTGCACGAGCAAGCCGCCGAGCTGGGCCTCAGCATATCCTTCCGCGCGCGAGAGCCCGACGAGAGTGGCGTGCACCAGGTGGTGCCGTTCTGCACTTTCTACGGCTTCGGGTCGGAGGTCATCAGCGACCAGAACACGAGCATTGTGTGGGAGAACATCAAGCGGGACATCAATCCCTTCCAGAACTTCAGCTTCAACCAAATGGACACCAATATTCGCGTGAAGCTGCCGCGCGTTTTCCGCCTGCTGCTTTGGGAGAAGGATGTCGACTTCAGGAGCAACGCGATCGACATTTTCTCGGACCTGGCTCTCATCAACAACTCCATGCACCGCTACGTGCTCAACGAACAGATGCGCCACATCCTTGAGGCCGCCGTCGTCCACTATAGCCACGAACTGGTGCTGCAGCTGTACCACGAGAGCCCTTCTAATGTGCTGTACGAGGGTGTGATTAATCCAAGCATCTTTGGATATCCAGACGGCAAGTATTTCGGATTTTATTCGAGGAGACTCTTAGCTGAATTTTCTTGCCCTTCCCAGTCAACTATTGCCGCTTTGCCAGTACTCTGAAGCCCTTTTCGAGGGAGTCGAAGAGGCAATCCATAAAGCGGAACTCCGAAGATATGGGTCCCATGTTCTCCACCGTCAAGATCTGCTTCTTTCAGTCCATTGCTCAGCGCAACGAGAACCTGGACAAGTACAACGAGAACCTGCTCAAGAGGGCCAAGCTGCTTCGCTGCTTCGACAATACGTTCCTGAACGAGGTCGAGGATGACGAGAATCTGATATTGGAACTATATCGCTCGTTTGACGATCTAATATCGGACATGATTGCGTTCATTGTGAAGCGGGACTTGAAGACCGTCGTGGAGGGGCACGACTACTTCTGCTGTCAGCTGGCGAACCTCAACAATCTGATGCTCAAAATTTGCGGCTGTGACTTCAACATTCGCATGCCAACCAAGACGAACATTGAGTTCAGGGTAGGTTCCAGGCTGCAGCAGCAACTTAAACTACACAAATTCCCCGTAGGAGATGCTGACCCACATGTACAAGGAGCTAATGGAGCGCATCGAGAAGATTTTGACCGCCTGCAGCTGGGAGAGTGTCTGCAACTGTGTGGTCAACTTTGAGTACGAGCAGCTGCACATGATGCACCTAATGGAGGAGCTGCGGCTCATGTGCCTCATTGGGGAGACGACCCTGGCCGGCCAGATCTTCGAAGACCTCAGGGACAACAACTCCCACCAGCTGCTCTTCAATTTCTACAACTTCCTGAACAACCTGGAGAACTCCAAGTTCAAACAGGCCTCAAGATACTTTAAGAACCCCACTGGCGGCGGCTGGGTGGGGGAATACTTTCCGTGAGTCAGACCAACACAGAAGTAGACTCAATCATGAGACAGATGTCTCCCCTACCAGTTCCCTGGGCAAGCTGTACATTGACTACATGCTGGATCTGAAATCGGAGGACGAGGAGTCGACCGGGCAGGCGTATGCCAGCATGATCGAGAGTCTGCGGGTGTTTGTGAGCCAGAACAGCCTGGACCTGGACGCCTGTGTACTGCTGTACTGCTACTACAAGAGGCACGACTACTTGGCGGGCATGGAGTTTACCCGCTTGAGGTTCGAGAATCTCTATTCAGTGCCGCGAAAGAATCTCGCCGGCATTCCGGTCCCGCTCTTCGAGCTCTTCCTGCCCGAGGAGTTTGAGATGAGCAGATCCAGCACCATGATGAACCTAAAGTTCTATCCGGTCTTCACGACGTTTGCCCGGATGGGCGCCTATGGCTTTGCCGAGGTTGTGTTCAACGAGATCCAGTCGAGCTTCACGCCGACTGAAGTGTATCTGGTGACGACCACGCTCAAATTTCTGCAGGGCCCAATAGACAACGACTTCAAGGTGTGCTTCTTTCCCACGAATCAAAGTGAGACTGGAACTTTGATGGTAAGATCTGTATGGACTCGCAGACTCCAGATAATTGCCATAAGCAATCCCATTTCTAGCGCCATTATCAGGCCCACATCAATGGCAATGTGGAGTACTCGCGAGGGCGGTTCGACGAAGCCATTGCCTTCTTCACAGAGCTACTGACCGTAACTGAGGAAGAGGAGCAGGAGTACTTTAAGGTGAGCTTCATGCGCCTCGCCCAACTGGCCTTCGACCGAGGGGACTATGAGCTGGCCAACCAGGCCTACGACATGTGTCCGCAGCACTGCAAGAAGATGAACTTCCTCCTCAGTTACGGCAAGGGATTGGCCCTCTACTACGTAAGCTGCTGCCTGCTAATTTAATTTAATCTGCAAGAGGTTCTTTGTCTCTGTCGTGTTTCAGTTGGATCGCTTGGAGGATGCCATTGAGTATCTGGCCCGCTGCACCGAAGTGGAAGTGTTTGTGCCCGATGTCTGGGGCTATTTGGCCATCATCAATTTGCGTTTGAACCGCAACAAAAGCGCCCTTGACTGCTGGAAAATGTCCAAAATGGTAGGTCTTTGCAGGGACACTCGATATCCGCTCTAAATAAATGAATCTATGTTATTTAGTACCCGGAGATATTCCTCCATGATCGAATCTATGCGGAGCTGGACAAGATCAAATATTCGGACGTCCACCTGCTGGTCGATGATGACGGCAATCCCGCCGAGGTGATGCAGAAAAAGGACTTTATTGCTCTGTAAAGACACCGCCAAAGACACCTCCAAACACACTGAATACACAACATTAAACCAGAGTTCCAAGTCACCTTAGGCAGAGGTGTCCCAAGCAAACAGAGAACCCAGCAACAAAGTCTGTCATGCCTTTCAGCAAGACTGGGCCACATTTATCACTCATCTGCACGGCGCTCGAACGTAGACAAAGGCCTGCATTAGGATAAATTAACTTTATGCATATGCCATGCACATATGAAATGCTAACAAGGTATTTGGTCCCTCGATGCGGTGCCACATGTTGCCCCCCGCTGTGGACGGGCGGGCAGGGCGCTTGTCAAAACTGTGGCCGCAGAGCCGCAGCGGCGGCAGCTATGTGAATATGCCACCAACAACAATGCATTTTGGCCAAGGGCAAACCGCCACAGCAACAGCAGCAACAGCAACAGCAACAGCAATACGAACAAAAACAAAAGCGAAAACAGAAACAGAAACAGAAACAAGTGAGATACGTAGTTAAACCCTTTTGGCCAACACTCAACCCATGACAGGTGTTTGCTTTTCCTGCTGGGCAAGGGTCTGCGGGAATTTCCATTTAGTTTGTCATTGGGTTATATTTGATATATATTTTAATATTTTCCAGTTCTTTGGCCCATCGTGGTGTGCTAGAGCAGAGTCTCATGCGAAAGAGTATCGTTGTGTCGTTGTTTCTTCGAGTCTGTCCCCTGTTTTTGTTTACCTGGCAGCGAGTGCTCTAAAATCCGCTTTGACAGCTCGCCTGTCGGCTCAGCTCAAACCGCCTTCCAGTCCGGGGCGACTCTGTGTGTTTGTGTGTGCTGCCGTGTAGGTGTGGCCGTGGAGTGCTGCACACTTTTTTGCTTGTCTTGTTGGGGAGCCTCAACTACATATGCTAATGACGAGGCTGTCTGTCCGTGCCGGAGCTGGGGACCGGGACCCGGCCAGCCACTCAGCTGGGGCTTTTGAGCTAGTTTAAGGCCAACTCTCGGCTGCTGAGCACACATTGGCTTCATCAAAATGAAATTTGTGAGCAAACAGAACAAAACAGCCAGAGCCACAGCCACAGCCACGGCCGCAGAGGCGGCACTCATAAGGTGAACGAAGTAAGCAGGCAGCTGGGCAGCTGGGTAGCTGGGACACATGCTGGCAATGTTTTAAGACGGCTTTAAAGTGCGTTTCGAGCTGGGGCCATGGAAATCAGTGCAGACGCTGCAGCACGCACACGACATGTGCGTTCCAAGGACAGGCTTTTGTCGCCTCATGCAACAAAATCAATTAGACACATGCATTTACATACTCCGATTGGAGGGGCCGAGGAGGGCCACCATGCACCCAACGCTACATGCAGCAATTGCAATTTAATGTGCTGCCTCTGCTGTGCTAATGATAATGTTGTTATGTGCCTATTATGTTCGTTGTTTGCGGGGTGGGGTCTGTTGTGTTGTCTGCTGTGTTGTCTGTGGGCTGGTCTGGGGTCTGGGGTCTGGTCTCGGCTCGGCTCGGCTCAGAGCACATGTCATTACCATTTGCATTGTGCCAAAGTTTCGGTGTCTGACAGCACTCAAAGTGATGCAGTTAGGCCATGCAGCCTCCGGCGCACAAATGAAATTAAAGCTCAACCGAAACCAGACCAAAATTGATGAACAAAACCAGCTGCAGAGCATGTATATAAAAGCTCGACTGACTATGCCACGTTATGGCCGAATTCCCCAACAAGGCCAAGTGCCGGGGATCCGCCTCGGCAGGAGCGCTAGGAGCACTGCTAACCTGAAGTTATTTCTAATCAAATTATGCTTTGGACAGGCTAATATGCAAATACCTCGCATGTAAGCTGCTCAAATGCAAAGCAGCTCAAACTTAATACGAAAATAGCTGTAGCCCGCACCCACATTACCGCACATATCTTCAGGGGCAGCGAATACTGGCACACCATGTGCGAAGAATGGTGGATAAAAACTACAACAGCTGCCACCCTCAGAAGCATGCAAAAGATTTTCCCTGGAATTAAGTCGGCAAAGAGCTAACGTGAAATTTACACCAAAATGAATCCTGAATAGGCATCCTGAATAGGCATCCTCTCAGTGTGTGTGTGTGTGTGTGTGTGTGTCTGTTTTTGCTGGTGTGTGACATGAAAATTTCATTTGAAATTGAATATGAAAAAAGCGGGAGAGCTGCGTGCGAGGCTCTGCGACAGCTGCTGCAATTGACAATTATTATTATTGTCAGTGCGAATGAAAAGCCGCCATGGGGCCAGCAGGATCCCTATAGCGTGGTTGGTATTCATATGGCACCCGTGTAGCTCATAGCCGAGCGCCGAAAATGCCTCGACATCCGTCGACTACAATAAAATTCAATGGTCGCATTAAAATCATTTAAATTCTATTGTTTTGTTTTGTTTGCTTTTTTTCTTGTGCCCTCCCAAAGGGGTTGCATGGCAGTAACTGGCAGTGCAGAAAGGGTAGCTTTTCGGATTATATTACATGAAGTGTACGAATATACATATATTCCTCGATAGTTATTGCTGGAGAATATGGAGCCGCGCATATCACTTCTCTCCAGATAACATACTTTATATGTCTGACCGATGAGGGAAAGTATTTAAAGCTGCGGCTTTTGGCATTTTGCTGTTTGATTTTAACTTTGCTTTTCGGATTTGCATGTATTTTCTTTACGACTGTCAACCGCACACGCCGCCAATCGCACTGGCTCACTCACACTTTTACCCATGGCGAGAGACAGCGGCACAAACACACCGAAAGAGAGAGAGTACACACGAAAAAAGCACACACAGATACACGCTCGAGGGGGAGCGACAAACGCCGCATAAGCTGTTTTCGTTTGCGGATTTGGGCGATATCAGCAAATGCATATTTAATGGCCTCCTGATCAATACGATATGCCCGCCTTGAGCGATGCACGATGGCGATTAATGCAGTTTAATGGGGAATGGGAGGCACTGCTTTAATTTTGGGCAATGTTTATTGAATAAATGTTAAAGAATCGCTGTTATGAAACTAATAACTGAAGAACTACTGCAGCGTATCGAAGGATAGTCTCTAGTTATCTATCTGATTCGCATTTTTTGATAAGTGCTGGATAAATAAATCCCCAAATAGTTGCTTGTCGAATTAATAATAAATAAAATCACACAGTTCTGCCTTCTCCAAGCTCTTTTTGTTAGAAAGTCTAGAACTATAGTATATACATCCAGATATGTATCTGCTGGAGAACCCCTTTTCCTGTGTCTCTGTTACTGCTGATCAACTTTGATGGCATCTTCAGAAATACTTACGGAACATATTCCTTTCTGTCACTTCAAAATTATAGCTGCCAAAAAGTGGTCCCCCTCAGCCCCAGCAGTCTGCGTTAACACACACCAGGTGCTTTCCCGGCCACCTGTGACCCACCCGGGTGGCCTCGACGTGTTCCAGTGTTTGCAAATTCTCAACTTCAAAAACGCGACAGCCAGACGCGTTGAGAGCGCAGGGCACGCAAATGGAGATGCCTGGATAGTGGGGGAAAGGGTTCCTGGTTTCTGCCAAGGATCTGTCTTGTTTGCATAATGCCAGGCAGTCAACACCCCCCATGGCCCATACTGTTAAAGAAGAAAGGAACGGGAGGTAGCGGCGGTTTTTATTTCACAATTTCATACGTTGTTCTCTCCCTATCCCTCTCCGTCTCCCTTTGTCTCGCTCGACGCACCGCCGAAAAAGTATTTCTGCTGACAGCAGCTGGAAATCGTTTTGAGGAAGCCACGGAAAAGGATTTCAGCTTTTGTCGCGTTGATTTGTTTGTTGATTTGCGTAAGTATCGCACGGGCGTGTCCCGGAGAGTATCCTCAGTCAGAGAGACGGAAGTAAATCCCTTTCAAATGCGATGTGGCTGAACTTTATGGGCAAGTTTGTCATTTGTCGCATTTATAAATTATTTAAAGTGGCATCGCGCCAGTACGTACGGCTGCCTGTGTGTGTGCTGTGTGCTGTGTGCTGCATGCTGTATGCTGTGTGGCATGACCACCATTGACCTCATGACCTCAAAAGCATTGCCACAGAGATGAGCGCTGGTCGGTCCAAGTGACATGGCACCACCATAAACAGTGGCTAAACAAGGTGCTTAAATTATGCCACAAGATCTGAGACCGGGCTGTAAATAACAAGCTAACCCCCCACCCACCCACCGACCCACAGCACGCCATTCGGCGGGCTTGCATTCATATTTATGGCTGTCTATCTGTGGCTCTTCACCCAGTGTGTCACCCGACCCTTGGCCCATCCGCTGGTACTCTGTTGACAAGGCCATGCGTCGCCTGCCACAAACTGTAGCCACTGCAGCCACTGTAGCCCCAATGGCACACTGTTCTGTGCGCCGAGACCCAGTGCCAGTCCCAGTACCAGTCCCAGTCCCAGTCCCATCTGGTTGTTGCTTCTGGCTTGTTGCTAGTTGTTGGTCTCATGCCTGGCTGACTTTGGTTTTGAGAAATCAACGCGTAAATGCACATATGTGTGTGTGTCTGTGGCTGCATACTGTATGAGTGTGTGTGCGTGTACATATGTGTGCTATGCATGTGTGTTTGTGTGCCTGTGGGTCGCCATATTTGCTCGAGTGTTTGTGTTTGCTTAGCGCTACTCAGCTGGCTGACTGCTGTTTGCTGTTTGCCCACACATATATGAATATCAGCGGGCAACGTTTAACTTCTGATGCTCAGCTACACCCTCTCTCTACACGTAGAGAAAGCACCTGCCGGCACGATCCTGCAGGGGTCTGGGAAATTCCCTCGCCTATCTATCCAATTTTATATCTTAGTTGTAGACTTTTCACTGGCAAAAGACTCCGAGGTTCACTTCGATTACAGATTAAATTCCGAGCTGCAGCTGATTCTATCCTCTCCAGCGAAGCCCCCAAGAAACTCCTATATCTCCAAATCTCGAGACTCTAGGAAATCCTTGAACTATAGCATTCCTCCCAGCTTACAGCCAAGAACTTAAAACCCCTGCCTCAGCTACTCCCTGCATCGCTATCAAATCCACTGCGCTGTCAAGTTTTGTCAGAGCTGCGCCCCACTGAGCCCCGCCACAAAAGTTCAATAAGTTGTGTGTCCTGAGCCCAGACTGAAAGGCGACCCCGGCTGATCCGCATCTGCGAACGGATGTTTACCTGGCCGAAACGCGGCTTCCTTCCTGTGGCACAAAACGATTTTAATTAAAATCGGATTCGGAATAGACGATTTCCGTAGATGTAATTGCGTGCGGCTGCATGTTTGTTTGCATTTTCTGTAAGCCATTCAACATGTCTTTGATCTGGAGGTCCGACACAACACACACACTCTCCAAGCAATAGCTGTCAGGTTCCCTAAAACAATATAAACGGCAACAAACCGAAGCAGAGAGTGGGAGAGAGTGAGGGGAAAGATGGATGGTGGGCCCGAAGCCATGGTGGCAAAGATAAAAAATAATAAAAATTCATAAATGAATGCTTGAGCGCTTCTTGACACACGGAAGTTGGCCACCGGATGTGGATGTATGTGTGTCTGAGTGTGCTAGTGTGTTTGTGTGGGTGGGTTGGTTTTTTGTTGCTGCCACTTGAGCACAATTGCTCTTGTCAGTGCATATGTATCTGTGTGTAGGTAGCTCCATGTGTGTGGCAATCACAGTCCGAAAGGCAAACGCCCTGCTTGGGCTTTGGTGTTGCTGGCAGTTCCGGCTTTAAGGGCATCATCCACTTATGGTATTTATTCTATGTTCAGACGTACTTTGCCAGACATATTTTTGACAATTTTTGTACGAATTGAATTGAATTCCATGGGAGTGTGTCGCACCAGTGCCAGCATTTCCCAAAGTACAAGTACTCGACAATGGAATTGTTTATAGAACTTCAGCATTACAATTTATTAGGACAGCCGCACACACACACTCGCACTCGCATCCGCAGTCGGGCCCGACTGCTCGAACGCCCGACACATCCTTTGTCCTCTTCCGTTCTGTGGGGCAGCAATGAGGCAATAATAAACAGTTTCCGTCACTTGTCTGACATATCTACAAGGCGCAATCAGTGGCTCTCTTCGAGCGGGTGCGCGGGCGGGCATGTGTAATGATATGTACAAAAGCTTGACCAAACATTAACCCTTTTCGGCTATGTGATTGGTGTGTGTGTGTGTGTGTGTCGGTGTGTGTAGGTCCGTATGAGTGGACAAATATAAAGCATTTGTGCTGCGGTTATTGCTTGATTAATTTCCGGTCAAATGGCTCTGGACACTAATGACTATTTAATGTTACAATTTACACTTTATTGATTCGCATATATCTGATTGTGTTTGCGTCAGCGTAATCGAGGCATTATGTCAAGCTGTCGGAGCCAGACATTAAATTAGCTATCTTCTCGGCACTTAAAGGCGAGCACCGCTACTTTCCCAGCGCGCTGGCTGCCACACAAAAGAAATTAACCAAGTTGACAGCCCAGAAGCGGCGGCCATTTAACGTGAAAGCTCTGCAACGAATTTATGCAGAATTTTTCTTTATTTGCCTGCCCTTCTTGATTGTTTTTCCTATTTTGTTGCTGTTGTTGTGGCTGCAACAACACGAGAGAGAGACAGAAAGAGGAAACTGGGAAAAGTGGTTTGCATTTTGCCTAATGCGACGTTGCATGAAAACGAAAACAGCAACGTAAACAGAAAATAAAATAAGAATTACTATGAATGTGTGTCAACGACTGTCTGATGCTCTAGGGAATGGGACATATATAAAGTGTAATAATCGAAGAGAATCGTTTTGAAATAAAATCTGTTGTGGCCAGATCTGTAACCAGATGTAACCAGTGAACACCAAAAAATCTGAGGCGAATCTTCAAGTATTTCCTTTTGGTCCAAATCGAAGCTGTCACTGAAGGATTCCCTGGCGTTAGGAAAATATTTTGGACATTCAGATTGAACTCTGAGGAACCAAGTTAAGCTAAAGTCTATTGCTGGGATGTATGTACCCTGACGGCTGGTAGATCGGCAAGTCTAAAAATACTTCTAGCAAAAGCGAATATTTTTCATTTTGCATATGCAGAAACACAGACGCTTTGGACTTGACTGGTCCCTGGGGGCCTCGGGTCCCTGGACGGGGATCCGGGTCCGGTCTGTGCTGCTGCCTGTCACAAAATTTGCAGCCAGACTGAGCGCAACTTTTACACTGGAGGCTGTGTGCAATCCCAGCAGGGGTACATGGGCTACTTTAGAAGGTATGCCAGGGACAGAAGAGGAATGTGTGCTACCAACTTTGACCAGAGATGTGTCCCCGATGCGAAGGGCCTATGTGGATGCGGGTCCTCTGTGGCTGGACGTCAGAGTAGTCACAGCTATTATTTTCTAGCATTATCTCATCATAATTTGGACGTTGCATTTGTGGTTGCAAAATTGCAAGAATTTCTTGCTCATGGGGGGGACACAGAAAACTTGCAAATAAACGTTTGCTGGTAAAATACAGGCACAGAGTGAGGGAGAGTGAAAGGGACCCGGACCCGGGCCCTGTTTATGGCAGAGAAAGAAAGAGAAATGCCAGCTAATTCACAGAAAATACTCAAGAATTATGCTTTGACTCTGGGTCTGGCTGATCCCTGATGCTTAGGCCAGAGCAGCAGTGCAACAGCCCCTCATAGTTCATCATGTGCCGGGCGAATTTGGTTTCCATATCACGTATTTTATTACATCGTTATTCATGATATTGGCTCGGAGGGCTCAGGCCGAGCCACTTTTCCATCGCTCAGAATATTCAAAATGCAGTTGAATGGATTTCCCCGCCATAAAGAATACATTAAGTTGCTTAAGTTATCCCGCACCATCCAGTGGGGATCACATAATTAAATTGATTTCTGCGGGCTCCACACGAGCTTGCGGGATTTATGGCCATGTGCGATAAAGTCAATTTGAGTAAATTGAAAAGCGAGCATCTAGCCTGAAATGTTGCGAAATTGGCAGCATAAATAGTGTATGCATAAATTATATGGCAAATTGATATGTTTCGACGAGTGAACAGCATCCTCCTTTGGCACGGAAAAACTGACGAAACACTTGAAGCATTTTGCCACAGAGAGTGGCAAAGAGAGACGCAGAGACGGAGAGAGAGACCTGGTTAAAAAACAACTTTGCCCCCGAAATAGCTGCCTCTGAACTCCTTATGAACTATTCGCTTTGTGCAGAGATATCCTGGTGATTCCCTCCGGTATCCTATCGCCGTGTGTTTCTGTTTGTGCTCGTGCTGACTTTGCAAACCCCAAAATCCCCGACTGCATAAAACTTCATATCGAAATACCAAAGCAAATATTTATTATCCATGTGTGCGCAACGAAACTCTCAACGAAACGCAAGTCGGGCCACACCTCAGCAGAAAACTAAAACGACAAACAGTGAAACACTTTAGGAGAGAGGGTGTCGACAATTAAATACCCTGGTATTTGATTTAGGACTAAGGAGACCTCTTTATTTAAAACTACAGGCTCTTCTTTACCTATACACATTTTATTTCGAAGCTTGAGAGTCTATAAAGGAAACATAGAATGCATTTGATTCCGATTTTCGCTTCTTATGGCGATAAAGAAAAATAGTAAATTACAGCGACAAAATGAACCTTTATCTCTGCTATTAAAACTTCCCCCAAAGCACAAGATACCCTTCTACGGAACGACTGCCAAGTACTGCCACAGTCTAAGGAAATTTTGCGAATAGAAATTATTTCTGGCATTTTAATAAACAACAAGAGGCGGGAGCCACAGAAATATGCTGCAAAATATTCTAATAGGTTTGCCAGAAAACATTTTCAAGTGTTTTGAATATTCGTTTAGAAGTTTCATACAATGCGGCGTATGCGTAATGGAATCAAAGCCATTAAGAGAACTTCCCAGCCAGTTTTGCTAAAAATTAATAATTCTTTTGAAAGTTTCAAAGGTTTTTCAAGTTTTTGAATACACTAAAAAGGCATTTGCATTTTGTATGCAGTTTTTGGACCACAGTATGTACGAGTGCGTATGCAGTATATTCATTTTAATTACCGAGCCACATTTGCATCCTCTTTCGGCCGTTTGCTGCACCCCATAAGTCCCTTTCTCCAGGCCTAATTTAGAATTTTTACACTTGAAGTTTTCCATGCGATTTCAGCGCATTTTGCGACGTCATTTAAAACAAACAAACAAACAGGAACGGAGAAAAAATGTTGAAGTGCTAAAATTAAAGCAACAGCAGCTAATTACAAGGCGACCTAATTTCATGCGAGAGCTCGGAAAAAAGAAGGAAAATGGTTGGGGCATGGTTGGGGCATGGATGGGGCATGGATGGGGCATGGATGGGGCTTGGGGGCGGCGCCAATAAATGGCAACGAGGCCAAGCACCTCCCGAAAACAAACACGGAACCACAGGGAAATGTAACATTCCCTCTCACTCCAACTGGCTCTGGTGCTCTCTTTTGCTCACTCAGTCTGGGTTTGGAACTGTATCTGTGTGCTTGTTTTTTGCTAATTAGCGAATAACCGTGTTTAGATTGCCAACACTCATGCCGGGGAAAAGAAATAACAGACGCCGGCAAATTAATTGCCAAACAAGTGAGTGCAGAGTTGGCAACTGGAAATTGCCGCCACTGGAAACGGTGGAAATGGTGAAAGTGGAAAGTGGTTGATGCGGCCTCTCCTCGAACCAACTGCCGAGACCCAGACCCGGGCCTAATGTCCGCCAAACAAAAACAGGAACCCAAGCCGCTGCGAGGGTTGCTACTGCGATAGAAACAATACCTTACAAGTTCTCTTTTAGAGTTTTTAAAAGGATATCTCTTGCTACAGACAAAAAAAAAAAGGAACGAAAATGGAAATCATTTCCAGGTTCTAGATTTTCCCAATATGATCATTTAGGTTTAACTTTCTTTCACCATTCGGTAGCTTAAGGTCACCCCTCGATGCGCTGCACCACGCACTTTTGCAGTAGGGAAACGGAAAGAAAAGTCCTGACCCCTGGCAACAGACATGGATGCAATGGTCGGCGGGCACGACGACGCCACTGACGACAGCCGCTCCGAAGGTGACGCTGCCACAGCTGCGCTTAGTTAATTAGTTTAGCAGCATGCTGGGCCTGTATTCGTATTTGTAGCCGCATCTGTATCTGTATCTGCTGACACTGTATCCTCTCTTGTCTGTGTTTGTCATTTTAGGGCACTGCGACTGGCACAGGGACTGGGAATGGGATTGGCACTGGTTCGGGTCCCGATGGAGGGTTGCGTGTGTTTGCTGTTAGCGGTTGATCACCAGCTTGACAGAGTTTTTGGCTCTTGCGTGCTGTTTGCGCATATCCTGTGTCCAGAGGGACGCAGGCTTCAATTACAGACGAGCAAAATGTGACGAGAGCCCCCGAAAAGCAGCTGTTTACGGTTGCCGACTTTAAAATCGCTTAGCTGGCAATGGACTTGGAGCGGGATTTGTTTGTAGTGTCGAGTGGACAAATGCTAATGAGTGCAGCCATCAGGGAAGGGCAAAACTAGAGGGTTCTCTTTGAGGGATAGTGGGGCATTCTAGGCCAGAAAGTGGGAGAGTTGTGCCCCATCAAGGCACACCCAGATGGATCTTTATTTAATGCAGAAAGAGCGATACCGAGAAGGCATTTGGAATAATTAAACCTCCAGCTGAGAGTCTTCCCATCGACAGCATTGTGTCCTGCATGATTCAAATACAGGCAAACACTTGAACAAAATTTAATTCCACTTTTTAAAGCCCAACAATGTCAACATCCTGCCAGCATTACAACATTGCAACAGCAAACAAGGACAGCCGGGGAAAAGTGTGAAACTTTTATGTTGTTTGCTAAGATATAACCTTAAGCCCTCTGGTTGGTCAAGACATGCCCATACACACCCTGACACAGAGGAGCGCGGCATCCCAGTGAGCCAACAAAGTGGGCAGAGCGCGCCGGGACAATTCCCTGGGGCGTATTTTCAAGTGGGAAGCCCAAACTTTTGCCCATCTCCCACTGAGTAAGCATTAAAAATTGATGAGTTCCTAATTTGCGTTGCGCTGCCGCTGCCATATTGAAAATAGATTAAGTTCTATTATTTGCAGTCATGATGTGGATTAGCACGGACACTTGCCCGGATCGCAGTGCCCAGTGCCCAGTGCCAGTGCCCGGAGCCCAGTTTCTCGAGTGCCTGGGAAGAGGAAGTGTTCTCCGTTGCGTTGTCGGCCATTGGCCGTTGGCTGTTTGTTGCCTTTATAAACGTCATCATTAATCATGCTGACAAGGGCTGCTGCTTGGATTTTCATTTTACGCTGCTGCCGCTCCCTCTCCCTCGCCACTCTCATTCCCACTCCGATTTTCATTCCCGCCCACTCCTATCCCTTTCCCAATACATGGCGAAACCCTATTTCGATTCCTATAGCTTCGGTTGCCATGGCCCGTAACAATTTTGTTTGCCTTTAGCGTTCGGTTTGTTTGTATAATTTATGTGCCTAACTGATGCGCAGGCCAACTGTCTATAGCCATACTCTTTTTACACCGCTCGACGAGAGAATTGAAAGGATGGATGTGCACTAGGCAGCGTGTGAGACTTCATTGAAATCGTGGATGGTGAAGTAGACGTAATGGACGTAGGATTAAGCGAAGACTCGAATAAGCTTGGAAACAGAGTCTCAGTTTATAGAAAAGAACTCTACGAGGTATGCGCCTAGTCCATTCTCGTGCATACATTAATTCCAGAGAGCGGAAGGCACATCCATGTACAATTTTCAAGTTATTTATGCTCGGCGCGGACTCTAATTGCAATTTCCGCGCAGTCGCGAAATGTTGCAAAATGTATGGAGGCCCCACCGACCTCCGGCGCCTTAGCTAAAACTCAATAATATTTGCCACCCACACAAAAACACACGCACACAGTGGAATATTTGACAAATTCTCCAATGGCGATGGGACATCAGAAATGGTCCCATCCGCCGTGTTGGACCTTTGTCAGGGCGTGTGCCTATACAAAATTTATTTATGGTAATTTCATCAAACTGCAGGACGTCGGCACTTGAATGGGTGGCAAATATAATAAGAGCGGACAAACAGCATGTCGCTCTGGCATTTGATCGAAAAATGTTGCACAAGGTAAATTTAACAGATTGCTCTGCGGCCAGCCTTGATTTTGTCCCCAAAATAACTGCATATATGCATGCGTATGTGGGTGTGTTTGGTATTTGGTATTCTATTTAATGATGCACAGAGGCAGTTGATTTGATTTGCCGCTCATCGGTCGACGAAGTTCATTTTTGGAAAATTTAATTAACCATTTTGTATTGCTTTTATTGAGTGCAGCACAGCTAGGCAGGTAATTATAATGGGGTTTTATTGCACCGGCATCCCGGGACGTGAATCGATAGTAGCGTTTTTGTTTTCATTTCATAAAACCTTTCGTAATTAGCTGGGATCGTATTTAAATTTCCAAAATTAATTAGTTCAAACAACAGTGCGGCTTGTTTACGTATTCATAATGCTCTCTGTTCAAAGGTTCTGTGTCCCTGTTTTCTCCCGCCCTCCACATGCTTTCATGTCGAATTCACTTTCAGGCTGTGATAATTATGAACAGCTTAATTCTGCTCGGCCATTAATTATTTTATTTACTTTGCTGCTGCTGCTATTTGTTGTCATGATGTCCTGTCCAATATGTACGCACAGCCACTTGACAAGACTAAAAAAAATATGCACGTGTTAAAATATTTATTCAATGTTGTAAAATAGTATATCTAAATGTTTCTGATTAATTTCTGATGCCTTTGCCAGCGAAAGTCTTACTTTAATTCGTTCTGTGTGTGTTGTATCCTATCCTTCCTCGATACTAAACTTAGTGTTATATATTAATTAAACAAATTGGAAAATGATTCAGACATTGTGGGGCACAACAGCTGATAGGATTCTTTCTTGATTTATTTATCATAATTTTTATTTATTATCATATTTCATTCCTTTTTTGCATTATAATGGTGCTTGTATAAATCTCTTTGTTCGAGTGATTTACCAACAAATAAAATAACCTTAATTCTTATATTGAGTTCAATATTCAAAAATAAAAAGTTGTATGATAGTTTTCTGTACCTTTTATGAATATTTATGGATATTTTAAAATTAAAATATTAAAAAAGGCCTGACCTAAAAACAACACATTTGCATTGACCTGAAGAAGAAGGATAGGAAAGGTATAGAAGCAAATAATAGTTAGTACAGAAATATGCTCAAAATCGTTACTATTTTGGAGGACTTGGACGACTTTTTTCTTGGAAAATCCCAGACATGCGATTTTCTGACCATTTGAATACGCAGAACTCATCCCGCCTTCAACGTGACACGTCCCCTGCCATATGAAACATTTCCTAATTAGACAGCTCTGCACATCCTTTGCCCAGGGCACACACACACACACACACAAGCACACACACAGACAATTGTATATGTGCTCACATATCAGCAGGACCACCCACACACACACCCAAATTGGAATGAACGTCGAAAACTTTCAACGCCACAGTGAGGCATTGCGTATGGTTTAAGCCTTATTTATTTGCGGCCATAAATAACGCTTAACGCATCTAAATCTTGAACTTTGTGCGAATGCGATGCTTCCCTCACCAGAGAGGGTGGGTGGTAGAGAGTTGTTTACCCGGACTAAGGCTAACTCGACATGGCTTAAACGGCTGCCGCCCCGATTCAAAAGCCAAAAGTTAGAAGACAATACAAAAATTGTAGGTATTTCTTTTTCCGAGATTTATGAGCGCCCTTTTTTGCGCTCCCTTGAAGGGTAACGTAACGGTTTAAAAATGCTTTAAAGCTAACATTTCGTGGCTATTCTTTTTTCTACAGCGTGTCAAAGTTTTTTTCTGTATGTCGTGTTTTCCGTTGATCTTTTGCTATATTTTATAGTTGTAGCAATTGTTGTGCCATGGCGGGGGAGGTGGAACATAACAAACAAAACAGGGAGAGAACAGTGAGTGGTCTGACACGGAATATGAATACTCTTTCAACGGGTTGCCACGATATAGGAAGGGATTGAAGTTTAGCTGATGCCTAATTTATTAATATATTAATATATTTAAAATTAAAATTTAGTATTTATATAATTAATTATTTCTATCCATACTGTTTCGTGTGCACTTACATAGGTATTTCCCTGTTCATAGCCCGTAGTTATTACGATTTTTCCTTGCTAATTCTTTATTATTCTCCAAACTGTTCCCTATAACCCATCATAGCCTTTCCTCTGGTCAGGGCACACCAAACTCTGCCCGCGTTTGCGATAGATGCCCTGCCTTGTCTGTCATGTTGTTCTCCTGACTGAAGGCTTACAGCTGCCAAGTTGAAACTTGTGTCCTCTTCCTGTCTGCCCACTCCACACCCATATCCCACGCACCAACACACAGACGCACACATTGGCTCGGCAAAATGTCAGTTTTGGCACCTACTCGTACTTTGTTGAACTTTCTTTTTTCCGGTGTTGCGTGAGTGAATATTTTTGTTTGGCAACGCAAAACTCTGTTGAGCGATAGCAAGAGATAGAGAGAGGGAGAGGGGAGAGAGAGACCTGGCAGGACGGCCAAAAGCTTTCACACACTTTTCCCCGGGCGTTGTGGATTTTGCTTACGAATTAACATATAAATTGATTTTTTGCACAGGCAAAGTGTTGAGCTTTTGTGAATTGTCAATGCGGGGTCCAAAAAGTGTGTGTTTAAATTTCCTTGTTCTTCATTCTTTAAAAATAAATATTAGATAATTTAGATACAAATACACAGCGATCGTAATTCCATTGTAGTTGCTATGGACACAACAAAAATATTTTCAATTGCATTTGTTGCAGATAAAAAACAATATCAGGCATTCGCCTAGTTGAATCGCCTTGCATCGTGGCCAAATTGCTTGGCCTGTAAATCCTCACAGCGCTGCAGCTTGCGCTCGAGCCCTTAACTGGGTCAACCGGAACTTATATAAATTACGAAACCCTCAGCCCATCCGGAAAAGTGGGAAGTAAAGCCAGCCAAAGCACCGTAGCAACCGCATGCCGTGCTTAGACCTATTATGGTGCAGATAAAGCTGCACTGGTTATCTTTAAAATAACCACAAAATCCATTTAAATTATTCAACAAAGACTCGCAACAAGCAAACAAAGGCTTAGGTAACGCCTTGAGGTCGTGCCAGATCCCAGTCAAAGTTTCTGCCCAAGTTAATTACACTTAATACGCATGGAGAAATCATCGTGCGAGCGAGTGTTTGTGTGCGGCTTTGAGCTGAAGCCAGTTTGGTTATTTGGTGATTTGTGTTTGGAAAATGTTCACAGATCCTACACAGAGACTCGTTAGTTGTGGGCTGAGCAGTAGGTTCTGCTTATCAAGGAAAAGCAACTTAAATTGATTAACTAATGTAAAATGATGAATGAAAGCTTCCTGCAGATACCCACTGAGTACCAAATATTCGTACCTTGAACCGCAAGTAAGCCATCTCTCACTCGTTAGCCTGTCAAGTCAGTTGGACGTGTGACTATTAAATATTTTGGCAAATATTTAAGTCCAATCCCCAGAGCAGAAGAGCAGGAGAGTGCGCAGGAGGAAGGGAGGAGTTCCTGCTGTAGCAGCAGCTGACAAAATTATTCTAATTGCCAGTCAATGGACGTTGCCTAGCAAAACAAATTTAAAATTCCATCAATTTGGCAAAATAGTCGAGGAACCTTGAAGGCAGAGCCATGGCATCCGAATCAAATTATCCTAAAGACGTTGACATTGCTCTTTGTGTGCCAGATCTGGCCCATGCATATATACGCTGAAACTTTTCCAAGTAGTCCTTTGTTCATTTCATTTGTTGCAGTCACAGAATTGATTTGTCAAGCAGCCACATTAAAAATTGACAACTAGACAAATACGAGCTGAAGCTGCCCGGGAATACGTGTGGGCTCTATCTAGGATTCCCACAACCCAAATCATTCGCTGGATATTTTTTTGCCAGCTGCCGGACAGAACAGAGTCTGTTTATTGTCAATATTTTATGAGTTTGAATTAATTTGCAGACATTTCTGCAGCTGCCCGATGCGTATCCAGGCACGTTTCGGGCTCTGTCTGTTGTTTGTCATCTAAGTTCTGCAGTTTGACATATTTTCAGGGCCTCCTTTTCGGTGGGGCCCCTCGAAGTTTTTTCTGTTATTAGTTATGCAAATTAATGTGCGTGCATGCGTGAATGCGAATATTTAATTTCAACTTTACTACGAATGTGGGACAGAGGATAGAGATACGTTCTTTTTACGTACCCAACCCGAAACGAGGCATGTAAATAAAGGGCCGTCTTGTTTGTTTGCTTGGCTTTACCTTCTGGAAATTTAAAATTAAAGAAGTTCAGACTAATGAAGGAAACGTGCTTGGTGTATCCGCTCTGTTGCCAAAGTTATAGTAAAAGTTTCAAGTATTTTAAGTTTTAATTTGGTATCACAAATTTATGTACTGCATTTAATAGTTGGTCAGGCATAGGCAACTCTCTCCCTTAATCGCCTTGGCCTAATGACCGACAAACTTCTCCATGAATCACCTTGAATATGGCTTAATTCATGTGAAGATAGAGCAACAAATATGGTTTGCTTATGCATAATTCTTATTTACCTTCTTGTGGCCATAAGCCACATATACAAATGCATGGCTGAGTATCTGCTGGCCTGGCATCGTTTATTTCATGCACAGTCACTTCCGAACTACACACCAAAGTTTTATAACAAACATTAATTTTGGTTAATAACTTTATAAGACCAACTAGCCTCCGGAATACACACATACATACGAAATATGTTTGCAGATATCAAACGGCTTGGGTAAGCATCCGCCTCGATACGCACATGCAGATATGCGTACAGTAGATATATCCCCCCAAATTAATGCCGGCAAACTTTGACTCGACATTTTTCACACAATGTTATTCGGCGAACAGACAGAGGGACAGAGGAACGAAGCGCTCTGTGATGGAGAGCTAAGACAGTTGGGTCGAGTTTGGCATAAAATAGAATTGAAATAACCATACGATAAGCTCAATTTGTGCGCAGCTTTAGTGGCGCATTAGCCATACATAAAGCAGAGATAGACGCCTCCATATTTGTGCGTTGATGTGCGTCACTTCCGCTTGTAATTGTAGCTACAATGTCACAATCACCAGACCATATAAGCGAAGGCAAACAACCAGAAAGAGACGGAAGGCGACTGTGGCAGTGCCACTGCCAGCAGGACGACCATCTCACACACATAAACAACCAGCACAGACACAACGACACTCTCATGTGCGCCGATATACTCGTAGTGTTGGGTGTGGAGTCGGCTTTGTGTGCGCTTTTAAGTGGCTCTGCGTCTTGCCCACTCGGGCGCTCCACCACCGAAGTGAAACTTAGAAAAGGCACCGTGGCAGAGGTACCGAAAAGAGTGGGCAATTTGTATCGGCTAGCGCCCAAAATATAATAACTACAAATATATATAGAACCCTTCGCGTTTTTGTGCTGCACAAAGCCCTAAACATTAATATAAACTAAGTTTGGATTTAGTTCTTGACTCTTTGGTATTTCCGTTCCCCAATTTTCTCATGCTAAGTTCGATATGCACTCTTTCTGTTCTGTACCACTGTGCCGGGCATGATATCCTCTGCCGCTTGGCAGTCCTCGGTCCTACTTGCTACTTTGTAAGTAGCCACAGCAAACAGGCACGGCAAGGCACATCACCCACACACAGACTCACAAATATGGGCGCCCAAAGATACTCGGCGTTCGGTAGACACATGCGAGTGCGTACGAGTGTGTGTGGTGGGGGTGGAAGGTGGGGGAGAGCGCACTCTTGTGCTCCTCCTTTGAGTCTGCATTGCCTTGGCAATATTTACAAGTCACTTGTTTTTATGCCTACATTAATTATGCGCGCCTCTGACTTTGGTTTTTGGTCGCAGCCGGAGCTGGAGCCGGAGCCGAAGCCGGAGCCTGGTGCTTGTCTTTGATTTTGATGCCGTTGCCACAATTTCTGCTTGGATTTGGTTTTGTGTTACTCGCTTCCTCTCTCTCTCTCTCTCTGGTTGCTGTCAGCGATGTGGCTGCCTGTAGCACAGCCAACCACTCCATGGTATCCCTTTTTTTTGCAACTCACACCCACTCTGAGGCTCATATTTTTCTCGGTTTTAGTCGTCTTTGGGCGTGGGCTTAAGGCGCTTCCAATAAATTTCGACACTCATGTGGTGCCGGCTTCTTTAAACCTTGGTTTTAATTGCTGGGCGTTTAAAAGTGTCTTTCGCCTGAGGGGAGCTATCTGCTCGACTCTTCCCTGCTCTGCCGCTGCTGCTTCTGGTGCTGCTGCTTCTGCTGCTCATAAATGTCAGGTCGAGGTAACAACTGGCTGCATTAACTGACCCAGTTGTGCTTCCCTTTTGGCACTCGCTCGTCGTTTTGCTTTTGCGAATTTTAATGACATTATTGCGCACTGGAACGTATAATGCGCCAGTGTGAGTTGTGCTTTGGCTCTGACTCTTCTTTGAGCCGTGCAAGCCATCGTTTGCTCTGGCCTTGCCTTGCTGTGGATCTCAATGTACTGTGCTCACTTTGGGCAGACACTGCGTATGCCTGATGTGGGCGAAATTATGCGTCTTATGGCCTGCTCGCACACGGCACTCGACCTTGCGCCGCAACGAGTTGATTTCTTGAGATGTAGAGACCATTGTGTTAGAGGAACTCAAAAGAGGGCGCCTTAATCTACCACACATACGAGTATGTAGATGCATATGTGCCCGTATTTGGGACGTACATAAATATTTATCTTCCCATATTTGTACCCTATGTTTCTAACTACTTTTCCTACTTTAAAGTAAAGTAAAAGATTTTTATGATTTCTTCTGGAATCAGTAAATATTTCCTTTGAGAAAAGATTCCTTTATTTTCCCCCTTTTATTTGTATTTTAAATTCATCTCTATTCATTTTCCTTGCATATTTTGCTATTTTCAACCTGGCATTTCCATCGATTCATCTTGAATATTTTTCCCCTGCCTAATGGTGAGTTTTCATTATTCTCGAGTTCCATCGCCGGCATTTCCCAGCTCCACTGCTGTGATTTTCTGTGCCCCCCCAATTCCACCTGCGCTCCATGAATAATAAAGGGCGGAATAATATAGTTTTTATTAAATTCTTCAGTTTAATGCGTTTTATTCGGTTTAATTACCACTTATCCTTTTTACACTTTGCCTCTGTTATTATCATAATGCATTTTAATTGTAATTTAACTTAGAAATGAAATTATTAACTAGATTGTTTTCTTTTTGTTGCTCGTCTGTTGGATTCTCTCTTTTGTCTGTTAAATGTTTTGTTACCTTTAATGGCATTTCATACAATAATTTTATTTATTCATACATATATGTATTTTTTGCATTGCCTAACAACTAACTTAGTTCATAAATCTCCTTTCCTTTCCTCTCCTTTATTTTTTTTTTTTTTTTGCATTTCATGTAATATAATATTTAAAATTACTTTTACCTTTTGGGCAGATGCCTGCCAGCAAATTCTTCTGTTTAATATTTCTTTGTGTGGCTCTGTGTGTTTTTGTGTCGAGATTTAAACAATTTTCAATGCTTTTTTCTAGGCTAAAATTTCATTTCTTTCGGTTTTTCTGTTATCTAAATTTAGTTTCGGTTGCTATATTCCTTAAGGTGCAGATTTTGCCAACTAACTCTCTTGGTGAAAATAAAACTTAATCCTTTATGAGTTCCTCTGTGAGTGAGTGAGTGTCTGGGTGTGTCTGAGTGTTGTGTTTGTTAAGTTCTTAGATCTAGTGATTTATTTATGCAATTTACAATATTCCATACTGTGCTTAAATGATTGCTTTCTTCTCCTCTCTCACATGCAGGTTTGGTATTGCTAATTGTTTTTCTGGTTACCTACAATCCTCCAAAGTTTCCCACCAAATTCTCACCTTCGGCATTGACTGGATCTGCTTGAGAGTTTTAATTTTACTCCTATGTACACACTCTGTGGGAAAGTCTTTGTGGAGCATTAATGCCCATCCAAATTTAAACTTGAAACGTGAATAGTTCTGTAACTGCCATTCTATAACTACATTTACATACAAGTCTCAAACTGTCTTTGGGAGTTAGCCTATTTTTAGTTAGTTCTTACTTAGTTAGACACGTTATTTAAGTACTAATTTACGATATCTATTTAAGATGTTACCCGGAAACACTTGTCTCATGCCTGTTCTTCTTTTGATATACCAAAACTCAGGACTGAAGATTCAAGTTGTGTGTGTTTCTGTGTGTGTTTGTGTGGGATACGGGAGGAAAGTTGCTCAAGTCTTTGCTTAGTAGAAAATAAATGTCATAAATTATTTAAATGCAACATTGGGGCGGATGTGGCCCAAATTAAAATTTCATAAACTAGAGCACACTACAAAGGGAAAACCCTTAATGCCACCCGCGATTTTCGGGGCGGAACACTCCACTTGCCCCAGAGTATGCTCGGACTTCCTGGGTCCCCACTCGAGCCAGAAGGCTCAGAGCCAAAGATGGAGGGAGCCACAGCTGGAGACGGCGCTGGAGCCGGGACTCAAGTCCTTTGTGTCACAGAGCAGGTGTCGCCATGGTGAAAACACATGCCACTTGGCTCTGAAGTGTGCCACCGACTAAGAGCTGCCATCGCAATGGGAGGCCATTGTACGGGTTGGCAGAATTGTGTAGGACTCTTGGTGAGTCAATTGTCAACGAGAGCCGGAGGAGGAGTTGGAGGAGGAGATGGAGGATGAACAACTCAATCGACAAGCCAGCAGACCCACAAACACTCACATGTCTAGTCGTAGGCCCTGTATTTCTTTCTAAGCTTTCCGCCAACTCTCTCCTCTGTGTCTCTTTGGTTTTTCCACCATTTTTGCTGTTCTTTATATGGCTTGTGTAGGCAGTGGCGAGGCGGACCAGGGAAAGACGCTGAAAACTTTATATTAAATGAAAAAGTTTTTCAATTACATCAGCGGAAATAAAACGCTGCCAGGCTGGCACTCGAGGCACGGAGCACGGAGCCGGCAGGCGGCAGGCGGCAAACAGAAACAAACAAACGGCGACAAGAGCCTTTTGTTTAGCGGCTCGTCTTTGTTTTTCGGCTTTATTAGGTTAGGCGGCCCCTCCACTGGGCCATTGGCCATTGTTCTATACTCTAACCTAATCTGGGGTTCCAATGAATGCCACTCGAACGGCTTAAAATTCATCCATTTCATATTGAAAATTCAAAAGGCAGTTGAACTTTGGCTCTATCCAATGGACAAAACACTTTTACGGTCACAGCAAATTGTGGGAAATTGAAAACTCATGTTTGCCTGAGTATTCGGCCATCGGTTTGCCTCAGTTGCGAGTTTTCTCTACTTGGCTTCGCATTTCTAGCTGTGCCAATTATTAGGTTAAACTTGGGTCTGCCTTTTGTTTGCTTCTTTTGCGGGTTTGTTGGCCGAGTGAGTCGACAAACAGGAAAGGAAGAGCGCCGAAAGAACAACAAAACCTTCTGTTGGAAGCAACTGAAGAGTAAACCAAGTCTTGAGGAGAGTTTAGTTATATATGTATGGATATATGTATATGTGTGTGTAAGTATATCTGACCAGCGTGCCTATTTACAGAGCAACTGAATCGTCTAAGGCAGCATCAGCTTGCGACGGGCCCCCGTTTGGGGGGCCTTGTCAAATGTCGCTCGTCTCCTGGCCGTCGCCCACATAGCCCTCGTCGGGGCTGTCCGCCAAGGGACCGTTCAACTGCTTCAGCTTCGAGGTATCTCCACTGGCACCGCTCTCCTCCGTGGCAGCCGCTTCTGGGGTCGCCGCGGCACCGGCACCAGCACCAGCACCAGCGCCGGCGCCAGCTTCGGAGGAGTCCTCCAGCCTCGGGGAGATGGCCTCGCTCTCGTCCAGCTCTGGAATGGTGCCAGTCCCTGTGGAGGTCGATGCTGTTGCAGTGGCTGCTGCTGCTGGCGGAGGCGGTGGTGGTTGTGCTTGGACTTGTGATTGTGGTGTGGGCGAGATGGCTGCCTGGGTGGGTGACTGGGCGTAGCGATAGCCAGGCAGACAGCTGGGCCACTGCTGGAACGGAGCCGGCAGCATCGATAGATCGCTCTTGTACCCCTCTGGCGGAGAGGGGAATCTGCTGCTGCTGCTGCTGGAGCTGCATCTGCTGCTGTGGATAGCCCTCGGCGGTGAATCGAACATTGGGCATCTGGTACTTCTCATAGCTGACAGGGCCACGCTGGATGAACTCCGCCTCGAGGCTGTAGCGGAGACTCGAGTTGGGGGCCGCTGCCCCCTGGAACTGCTGCTGCTTGTGCAGCCGATTGTGTGGCAGCGTTCGATAAAAGTTGGCGGCCGGCTGCGGTCCTGCTGGCTGCAGCTGCTGCTGCTGTTGCTGCTGTTGCTGCTGCTGCTGCTGCTGCTGGGGCGTTTGCTGCACCAAGTGGGCGCTGCTGTAGTCGTAGGCGAAGCCATCCTGTCCCAGGAAGCACACCGGATTCAAATGGACATCGACTTGGTGGGGCGCCGGCTGGTGTGTGCCCGCCATCACTGACTTGAGTTGCATGCCCCGCGGCAGCGTGGTCATGGCCTGTGTGAAGCGTCCCATGAGCGGATAGGCGTGCGGATGCTGGTGGGGATGGGGGTGGGCCGCGGCCAGCTGGTAGCAGCCCTCGTACTGGCCGCAATCGCTGGACGTCTCATAATCGCCGGTGCCGTCCAAGGAGACGGCTGTCTTTAGCTTGTGCTTCACGCTCTCGGCATCGTTGACCAGATCGGGATTCTTCTCCTGGTAGTTGCGCAGGGAGGCGGGCGGCGAGCAATAGGCGGCCGCCAGGCCATGCCCGTTGCTCAGCAGAAGAGGCGGCGACCCTGCGCCACTGCCCATCAGATTGACGTTCAATTGGAGCTGCTGCTGGCCGGGATTGGGAGTGGCGTACAGCAGCAGGTTCTGCTTCATTTGTCCGCCCAGGATGATGCCCCCGCCAGCTGCTCCATTGGTCGCTTTGGTCGGAGTCATGGTGTCGCCCAGATGCATGCCTGCATTCCCGGTCAGGCTGTCCGCTCCGTCGTTGAGGATCGAGGCGCACTTCATCATGCCCATGCCCGTGTCCTGGGTGCTGCCCGTGGAGGAGTCCGTGCCGCCTGCTATGCTCGTCACCTGGTCGCACTTCTTGCGCTGCTTGGCCGGCTCCGACGTGCGCTTGCACTTGACCACAATGGTGCAGAGGAGGACCACGAAGATGATGCCCCCGCCCGCACTGCTGGCCACAATGTAGTTCATGTAGTCGCGCGGAAAGGACACCTCGTTGACCACCGGCGGCTCCTTGATGATCACCCGGAGAGTGTAGTTGCTGAAGGTGGTGCCGGCTATGTTCTGGCCCACGCACGAAAAGGTGCCGTTGTCCTCGGCCCCCACATTGTAGATGAAGATCTCGCTGCGCTTCTCCTCGGCGCCGCTGCTGCCGATGCTCTCGTCGATGTAGTAGAACATGTGCAGGTTGTCCATCAGGCTGTCGTTGCTCATCACCTGGCCGTTGAAGAGCCAAAGGACCTTCGGCTCCGGAATGGCCCGCACCAGGCAGGTGATGGACATGTTGCGGCCCTCGCTCACCTCCGTGTAGCTCGACTGCGGACTCACCTCGGGCAGGCAGGCCAGCTGCTCCCTCTGCAGCCCCTTGATGACCTGCCCCTTGAGCCGCGCCGGCTCCATGCACTTGGGCTCCTCCGCCAACGGAGTGTTGTAGTTGACCAGCCAGGAGTGGACGTCCAGCAGACGGCAATCGCAGTTCCAGCGATTGCTGTGCAGGCTGATGCCGTGCAGCGACTTGGGCAGGATGTGGTTGCCCTGGATGAAGCCGATGCGATTGCCGTCGAGACGCAGCCACTCGAGATTGTCCATGCCCACGAAGGCCTCGTTCTCGATGCGTTCCACCTGGCAGTTGGACAGCTCCAAGGTGGTCAAGAAGGACAAGTGCCGGAAGGCCGAGGTCTTCAGCTCCCTGATGGGGTTCCCGCTCAGCGATAGACGCATCAGCGAGCTGTAGTCCTGGAAGGTCTCGCTCGGCACATGCTGCAGGGCGTTCTCACTGAGGTCCAGCTCCACGAGATTGGTCAGCCCCCGGAAGGCCTTCTCGTGTATGCGTATCAGCTGGTTGCGGGACAGATAGATCTTCTGCAGGTTCAGCAGGTCCATGCGCAGGAAACGCTCCGACTGGAGCACCTGCAGGGAGTTGCCACTGAAGTTTAGCACTTGAGTGCCCGGATCCATGCCCTCGGGAATGTTGGCCAGTTGCTGGCCACCGCACTCCACGGTCTGCTTGCCGCCCTTCCATTTGCAGATGCAGACCTCCGGCGGGCAGCCGGCGACGATGCTCACCAGCGGCAGCAGGAGCAGTAGAACCACAAAAGGAGCAGACATTTTCCTTTGCTTAAATTCAATCTTTTAAGTATTTTTTTTTAATTTTTCAAGTGTGTTCTGTGTCGCGTAGGCGTTTCCCCCCAGAGACTTCGGGGTTTTTAAAAATATCCCCACAGCTTGGTCACGTTTGCCCGTCAAATTATGGCGTGGAAGTTGCTCCGCCAATATGATTAGCACTTTCCACTATGTCGCAGTTGCTTTGGTACAATGCCGATCGGACTCTTGGCACGTCCACCAGCCTCACTCTCTCTCTCTCTCGCTCTGTGTCTCTACTCGACGAGTGTCGCCGCTCTGGTGCATGCCCCGCTTTGAGGCTGGGCCGCCATTATAATCAGAGTGATGCTCATCATTGTCCTGTCCTTGTCACTTTTGTCATGGCTGCCACTTCTACTTCTGCTGCTGCTGCTGCTGCTCCTTATACTCCTTGCCTTTTGTATTAATTTCATAAAAATGCCAGCCTCTTGATTTTTCCCCTGACAGCGCCCAGAAGTAGGCAATGGCTTTCGCTATTGTCGCCTCTTGCGGCTTTCCGTCTTCTGCCTTGTGGTTTTTCCTTTCTCCTGTCTGTTTTTCGCCTTTCTGCTTTCTGCTTCGGTTCTTCCCTTTTTTGCCTTTCTATTTTCCTTTTGCGTCTGTCTCCGATGGCAACGTTGTTTCACCGATGGCAAAGAAAGGCTTTTGTCCTTAATGAAATTATAATGTAATGCATTTCCTGTTCCTGTTCGTGTCGTTGTCGAAGTTGTTTTCTCTGCTGTTAAATGCCATTTCCGTGGGGACACTGCAAGAAAATTAAAGAAACCGTAACGGTGGGATTAGTCAGTGGGTAAATTACATTTAAATATTTTATTATAATCCAACGAATGGCTTTGCTGTATTTAAAAATTCGTTGAAGATTACTAGAAACCCGTTTATTTATGCAGACATCAAATGCCAGACTTTATCCATATATAACATGTGCTGTAAGCGCAAGGGTATTTAATGCTTCGAAAGCTAATAATTCCTGTTTCTATTTTTGTTATAAATGGCAAATAATTTCGATGCTTATCTATGTGACACAGAGGCATAAATTACAGTGTGTGGTCAAGGTAATTTATTCCCGATAATAAAGCCTTCCGACTGGCTGCCTGTCCGAGTACGAGTGTTCATATATTTGGAATCATTTTTTGCTGCGTGAAATGTTTCCACAAGTGCGACACAATTATTCAGATTAATGTTCGTGCGAGTGAGCGTATGGCTCTCCGTGCGATTGTTTGTTTTCTTGCATAATGAATCGGATTGCTCGATTTCATCTTCTCATCTGCCAAGTAAATCCTCAACAATAACAATCTCATTATGCTACTTTTCCACAGCATTGATATGGCTGATATGCAAATACGTATATATATATAAGTACATTTACGTGCCGCCCAATGAAAGAATAAAGCACGGATTTTCGAACATTGACACTGTAAAAATTGGTACTGCATGGCCAGGGCTGTCGCTTTAATTGGATGTTATTGCATTATAATCCCAATTATTTGCCTGCCCTATTAGGGCACCTCATTATATTTCACCTTGTCCGTATTATTCCCTTATTATTCATATTCTTCAAATTGTCATTCGGCCCCAGACAGCTGTGGGCGGAGGTCTTTAAATTGGCCAAGGCCCAGACGGCATTTAGATTTGTCGAAATTAATCAAGGGACATTAGGCATGCGGAGTGAAAAACAAAAGACAGGCCCGCACACAAGCCCAAAACCAGAGACAATGTGCCGTGACAGGAGGAAGCGAGGGCAATAAACAATTGAGAATGTCGGGCATAAATCATGCAACATATTGCATTGTACGGATAGATCCTCTGGTTAAATAACAAATAAATTACAGTAAAATTAAGTTAAATGCAAGTTTATTGTGCGGACCATGAGATTACACGGGAAAAGACAACGCCGGCTGGCAAAATACAATACCATAAAACAAAAGCCCCGCCAGATATGCGTAACCAAAGCCTCGGACAAAAGCGAATAAAAAGATGCCGGCATCTGACGCGCCCTTCATTAGCCCTCACCCACAGGACCAGCCCGACCGGGACCAACGCCTTGCTGCCCGACTGACAGCCTGAATGTCTAGAGTTTCACTTGGGAAAATCTTTGAAGAACAGTCTGGCGCCAAATGCAAATACGTAATGGATACTCGTATACTTTGGCCAACAAATTGACTTGATTTGCTGCCACGGCCCATTGTCGTTGGCCGGGCACCTGAAGCCCTGCCTTTTGGGAATGGAGACATTATTAATAAGCAAACATTAATCATTGTGAGGGTATTTTCTATGGCCTAATGCTGCCACAGCTGCTCTGCTCTGCTTCACTCGAATGTTTTGTGCTTAACATGTAATGGAAGCTGAGATTGTAAGTGAATCCCCGGACAGGTGGGCATGCATCGAGCCGCCTAAGTCCTTGACTTATAGGAATTCAACAATGTTAATTAGAGGAATGAAGCTGAACATGATATGGCTTTGCCTACTCTGAATTGACTGTCATGGAACTAACCATTTACAGCTTTATTATAATTTAAATAAGCTGACAACAATAAATTCCAATTTCAGCCATTTCAATTTTCTTTCTAATGGAAACTGGCAAACTATTTTCTCTGACTGTCTCTCACAAAGGAAATTTCCAATTGATTTTCCATAAATGTTTGCCACATTTTTCCGAGTTTATAAAATATTTTAAAAGCAGAGACGTCGAATGGCTTTTAGTACTACAATTATTTCAAATCTTCGGCCATTTATCATTCCAATTCCCACAAAAAGCAATCTCCCACTGTTACCCCTAAATATCAATAATATTTGCTATTCCTTATAAACTCCCATTAAATCTTACTAATTGGAGCGTTTGTCGACGACCTCCTGCTATTTTCTGTGAATTTAAGTTTAATTTTTCAGCCTTTTCGTTTGCAGAAAGCACTTTTTAATTAAATTTTTAGAAATATTCCAGTGCAGAACTTTTGCGGAGTGAAACTCGAAAAATATTCTCATTTGGTTGGCTTGTCAGCAAAACATTTTTTGACATTTTCATTTGTCAGTTATGAAGCAGATACACACATAGACATTCGGACAGACAAACAGACAGACAGACAGACAGACAGGGAGATAGATGTGTGGAGTAACTGTGTGTGCACATTTGTTATATCCTTATCACAAAATGATTTGACAGTCGAGACCAAGAGGCATTTGAACTGGCTTCTATATGTAACACTCCCTGCTCCTATCCCACTTTTTATCTAAGGCTCTTTTCTCGTCTCGTTGTTTCCCCCTGTGGCCTTCCCTTTTTCCATATCTATCTCTTTCATTGGTGGCCTGTCTGGAAGTTTTCCTTTTCTGTGTGATTTAATAAGATGACAAGAACGAGGAAGCCTTGGGCAATTTGAGAGATTTGTTCAAGCTCTGCTGACGCTGATGCTCCTGCTTCTGGCGGTGGTAAAATTATTCGAGCAGCCTCTGTAAATAGATAAATATTTATTTTATTTTTGCACATGTCCCATGTTGTGTCGAGCTCCGGCACTGACACGTCCCCTAAACTGCTGTCATTGGACATAATTTCAATTTCATTCCATTGCTCCACCTAGAAAAATCAATAGGCATTTACACCAAATCGACCTTTCACTTGCAGACCGATGAAAAGTTTATAAGAAATTCATTATGCCATCAGGGCTGTGTCAGCCGCTTTGAAATATTGATGATGCAACCAATAGATTCTGATTGGGAAAAGATTTGTGAGGTGTGTGGCTAAATTAGCTAAATACTTGAAGCAGAAAGCGCTCCAATTTATTCGCCCAAGATTTTCGTTTTCTCTGACGTCAAAGTAAATGCTTAAGTACAGTCGCTGTCTCTGTGGCCGCGCCGCTTTATAGACTAAGCAGCCAAACTAAAGTGCCACCTAATAAGCTTAAACGTAATTAAAAACTTATCAACGGCTACGCCAAACGGCAATTTGGCAGGCAGTTCAGTTGCCTCTGGCAGCACCACCGCTACATACCACAAGGCAAGTTGTGGTCTCATTCCCACCGACACAGTAAACAGCTTTGGGACATTTTTGACGGTCTGTATTGACACTCAAGAAACATGAGAAAACGAGATAGTCGGTATGCCCGATGGTAGGTGGAGAACAACGCAGATATCTGAATTACGTTTTGTTCCTAATATATTACCCTAGTATTTGGGAAGAGTGGCGGGTCTCTCTGATCATATTTAAGTTACTAAAATACCTTCTGCAGAGGAGACAAATCTAATTCTGTACTTGAATATTCTCTAAAGATTTCATTGAATTTAAGGCCAGCGAAAAACTACTCGTAGCTCTTCCTTTTAAAGCTTTCGTCTCGTGTGCTTCGCTCTCGAGCGGAATTAGTCATGCAGTCCGGGGGAACTTCAAAGTGGCGCTACGAACATGTCATAACATGTGAAAATTAAAATTTACATCACAACTTAAGCGACGTTCTGGCACAGGCTCCGGTCCCGGCTGGTCGCTTTTTGCCCCCTTCTCTTTGGCTGGCCGAGCACTTAATTTGGCACATTGCCGTGCATATTCTGGTCGGGGCAAAGCCAGTGTGTCGACGACAACAATCCGCTCAGGTGCAGCCACAGTGGCGACAACATGGCCGTGTGGCGTACGGAACGGACGCGGATACGGACATGGACATGGACTGGGACTGAGACTGAGAGCCGGGCAACGACGAGCACCATTTTGTTGTAAAATGCATACATTTTTTACAACCCTGCCATAGCACTGGCATAACAGCAACAACAAAAATCGCAGCAATGGTCATAAAACTTATACCTTTCCTACGAATTACGAGCCCGCAACTAGCCGCAGAGAGTGCGGCTACGGTACTCCAGGGCGTGGCAGCAAATAAAATTACGCATGCAATGGCAAAATAAAATATGCATCAGAAATAAGCTGCAGCTGAATCCGAAGGTGCAAAAAATATCCCAATTTACAACCCAAACAAAAAGGCCAAGACAGAAGTGTAGAATCGAGTTGCTGCACTTTAAGGTACCCTGCAGACAGTGGGGGATAATCAAGGGATATAACGAGTCAGGTATTTAATCAAGTCAGAGTCTGTGTCCGTCTGTGTGGCACCCTAGGATTTGTCACACAATTTAATTGAAATATTTCATCTACATATTTTAGAAACAAAATGAAGCCTTTTGTCTGTAAAATACAAATGCATGACCCCTATATACCCATGTGCCTCAACCTTGTAAGACCTTCACGAATTGTGGGTGCTCCCTCTCTCTGGACAGTGATAAGCACTCCTTTCAGTCAATCTTTTACGGAGGCAGAGATTTTATACCAAGCTCAATCAATAGGCATAGCTAAGAACTATTCACTTCGTCAGTAATTAATTCAAACAGTTCCGTACAGGGTATGACCACTTCGGCTTGACATTCGGTTTGCCGCCACTGCTCCCCGCGAATCCTGGCTTTATGTTAATTTATACTTTACGCTTGCCAAGGCAAACACAAATACAAATATGAATATGAAACAAGAGTTGGGCGAAAAATATCACTTAAAATATTTTTTTTTTGAAAACTTTGCCAGCTGCCGCTGAAAGCTTTAAGAGCCTCACGCCCTGCGAACAGCGCATAAAAAAATCAACTAATTTTCATTTTATGCTGCTGATGCTGCTACGAAAAAAAGGAGAACATTTTTAATTCAAGTGCGCCAGACACGCACACGCAAACGCCCACACTAACAGCCTCTAAAATTTTAATAGCTCACACATTATAAACGCAAATAAACGCCAACGACTCGTCTCGGGCCAGGCCCCACGGCTCCTTACATTCCTTTGAGCACTTGGAGCCCGCTTTCAGTGAGCATTTCGATGTGGCATGCCTCTGGTGCTGGTACTGGGGCTGCTTGCTGGTTGCTGGTCTTGTACAATACATTTTCCCAGCAGCTTAAGCTGTTTGTGGCATGTGCACTTAGAGGCTCTGAACGGAGGCGACCGACAAGAGCTGGCGGGGAAGGGGCATAAGTTCCCAGTTCCCAGGCTTCCAACCTACAAGTTTTCCCAACGTCCAGTGCACACTTAAGGGGATTTCTCCTAACTTTTTTCCTGCCTTTTCTGATTTCCTACACTTTTGGAGAGTATTTTGATTTTGGTGCAGAGCCAGTAGTGGGTTTTGTCTATGTGTATATCTTCAACAAGGTAGTCACAAGCCCTTCAGTTCACTTGCGACATAAAAACAGTCGAACAACAAGTCTTGATGAGAAAATGCCAATATTGTACTAATATCTGAGGAAAATCACGGTTGATATAGGGCACAAGGGTATGCATAGCTTCGGCCATAAGATCTAGGACCCCTTTTCTCCCTTTTGCCCTTGCGACGACTGCAACTTAAAGGCACTAAAGTTGCACAAAATTAAGCATACTTCCCGGCTCTCAGCATCATATTATGCTTATCATTATGTTCATGCTACCACTACGCTGCGAGTATATGTAAGCCCTAATGTTGTTGCCTTTTTCCTGGCCACAGCTGCTGCCCGAAAAGTTCATTTCCCTCTGTCTAAGGAGCCGTAAGGTGCTTTGGGCTAAAACTTCCACTGAAAGAGAGGTGTTTCTGGGCTAAGGAAATCCTGGCATTGCTCAAACTTCTTAATTGCTTTTAAAGTTTCGCAAATATTTCGATTAAAACTCTTCGATCGCCAACTAATTCATCGTGGACGTAATTTCCGTGTTGCTTATTAAATGTTTGTTAATAAAATATCAAGAAAAAAAGGGGGAAATATTTCTCTTGTTTATTAGCTTTTCACATACTTTTTATGCAGATTAATTGCTTTTTAATATAAGCCAAAACTTTTGCTCAGAGAACAACAGCTGCAAAGGGGAAACATTCTTGCATAGAATTAAACGAAATTTGTTTTCCATTTTGCTCCTCCCTCCAACCTCAAACGAATATTGACCGGCCAAATAAGCTGTTCAAGAAAGTTTCAAAGTTGCGGTAACAAAACTGAATTATTTTGTTGATTTTGTTGGTGTAATTTTGCCAAAAGTTTCGTCTTACAAGGTAATCCCTGATGATCTACAAAGCCCAGCCTCTGAAAAGCTACGTATTTACTTGATCCACGCCTTCAGATTAATTTCCAACAATGGATAAGTTCATCCACATAATATTGAATTTTTTCGTCAATGTACATTACTTTAAAATAGGATTTTGGGCCAAACACTAAGGATGTACAAAATGTTCATGGCCTTTTAATCTTTACGAGAGCTTAAAATCAAACAAAAATATAATTGCCAATGTGTGTATTGTTCTTGGTTTATGCTGAAGCCCACATACGATCGATAAAGTTCATTTTTCTTATCTCATTTAAATGTACCACGAAAACCTTTTCCCCAAGGATCCCATCCTATTTGTGTCTCCCATTTTATTGCCTTTGGGTAATGTTTAATTATACGCGGGCTGATGATGTCCTGATAGCTTTTGCTTTCCTTTTTTCTTTGGCGCATAAACATAACGCAGTTTATATTTTATTTATTCTTTCCCCTTTTTTGGAGGCACCCGCCGCAAAACAAAACAAAAAACCAATCATAAAACCTTCCGAAGCGCAGCGTCTACCAAACGGTTTTATGACATTCTTTCTGCCCTGGTATTCCTCTAAAGCCACGCCCTGCCGCCCATCCACACATGCGGCTGGGGGTAATTTGCCATAAAAAATTGGAGCACAGGCTCGTATATGTGCAATTTCACAGAAATTGTCAATTTGCACTCCCCCAAAGTCTAAGCCGGAATGATGATGACGAGCAATGCCGGGAGGCGCTGAGGGCCCGAGTGGGCTCGAAGTAGATAAGAAAGGAGCCTGCGGACCCAGGACTCGGGGACTTGGCACTCGGGACTCGGGAACCGGGAATCGGGCACGCAAATACGCCTTGATATTTTTATGTGTCTGTGTGCATTGGAAAATCGACTGTTAGCATTTAACGCTGCAAATTCTACCGCATTTATGTGTTCTTCCTTGGCCCAGACTTTATTTGATTTTCATTTAATTTCACACACTGACACCGCCCTCAAAATTGGCATAACAATTACCTCGGAAATAGGCAATGGACGAAGGAACACGAAGGATTGTTCTGGCGGTGGGGGGGCACGCGAAGGCGGATGAGTCCAAGCACCGTCCGGGCACTGAACTGAATCCCCGGCCCAGCTTCGGCCCGGGATATTTGCTATCTGCAATGCACTAACAATGGCCGCCTCAATGGCACGTAATTGCAGTGTACACAGGCGCACGACGCACAGTGGGACCTACTGGGGAGAAATGGGTGGGACTTTCCCTTATGGCTTATAAATAAATAGTAGTTACCATATTACACATAGAATAATATCGGCTTTCAAATCGTTGTAATTGTTATGGACTGCAAAAGTAATGTAATAACTTTAAAGTCACCCAAAAGCACAAATTCGTTCCACAGTACCAGCAACTACTGTGCTCTATGGCAACATATCCTTGCAACTAGCGCTTCCGTTTCCGTGCGTCAAGGGGAAGACTCTTGCTCGCTCTTGTGCCTTTGAACGGGCCTCTTCTTTCCATTGACGATGCTGCTGCTGCTGCTGTTGCTGCTGTTGCTGCTGCTGTTGTGGATGCCACTTCAGACCGCCTTTGTTGTCGCTTGCCGTGTGAATGAGTGCAATTAGCAGTGCCACTTGCTCTCAACGATGCCGTTTTGTTTGCTGTCCGGCCGGACTGATCTGCACCGAGAGTTGCATTAAAAATTAATTGTCCCCTGTCTGTGGCCGGGTCCGGGTCCCGTCCCTGTCCGCCGCCTGTGCGAGTACTCTCGTATCTCTCCACATTGACATTGTTTCGGGTCGTGATTGTGCAGCACAAAAGTCGATTAAACAAGAAAATTGTTAAGCACGAAATGAGTCTTTGTCTGTTGTCTTGGAAATACTCGTAGTCAAAATATTTCTGCCTTTACTTTGATGCTTGTCATGAAAACCTAAAAGACTGTTTCTGTTTACTTTTAGCGCTTCCAGAAATATGGGTAAATAAAATTGTCAGAAATATATTTTCATTCCGGTCGAACTTTTTCCAAACCAATTTTTAAAGGCCACTTAGAGTCCCTTTATTCGCTTTACTTTCGCAATGTATTGGGATTTTCTGGGGTTGAACAGTTCTTGATTAAAATTACATTTGTTGCGCGCCTTTGAAGTGTCCGGCTGCCTAGAGCCCAACACTCTCAAGAGGGTCAATATTTTGCCAGCTTAGGAAGGGCACGTGAGCCGACTCGGGACCGGGTCAAGAGAGATGAGCCACAAGAGAGATGGGAGAGGGAGCACTTCCACCCACATTGCGGATGGTCACGTTCTGCTTCTTTCGCTCAGTTTCCTGTTTGTACTTCTACCTTTTTATTTTTCGTTGTGTGGTGGTCTTGGGGCCGGCATAATTTGCAGGCTTGGCCACGTTAAGGTCCGGTCCTGATGGATTGTTTGACTAATTAATTTTGCTACAAAATTTCACAAATTGCATTGGGCCCGGGCCAAAGTTATTAAATTTTTAATGGATGCTTAAAGGCCCGAAGGCGCTTATGTGTTTTTATTTTCCAACAGCCATCTGCTTAGCATTTAAAGTGATTTTCATTTGGATTTTCCCTTAATGCTATTATGTTCTCTCTCCCCATTTTCCCTTCTTCCCGCTGAACCACTTTATCTCTGTGTCCTGTCCCGCCATTCTTTTGGCTCTCAATTATTTAGCCATTGACAATTAGAGACTTTCGCAGATGCTGCCGCATCTAATGCGATTCTGCCTCATTATTCTGTACAATTGTTCATTTTCCGTCGATTTTCCAAGAGAATTAAATTTGATTCATTGAGTTCTTTGGCGCCATTATCGCTCAGCTCCTTGGCCCGTGAAGTGTCTCATGGAAATGCGACAAGCCTGTGAACTGCCGTGTTTTCATTAGATGGGAATTTTCTTCGGGTATTTTTTTATTGTAAAACTATGAATTTTCGAAATATATCAATGGAAGTCTGTTCTATGGCTGCCAGCCCAGCATTCACAAGTTATTGAGGCACCATAATTTAAAGGTGAATGTACAATTTAAATGCACCGCGCGGAAAATTCCATACAAATTTGAGTTTCCCCAAAGACATGTTGCAAGCCCCTTTGATCTTTTGCGAATGGTTGTGTTTTCGTTTAAATTCGATCCGCCCGAATGCAGAGGGGTAAACGTGACATCAAAAAATTCCACTGAGCCAAAGGCAAGACCCCAAGAGGGACAGAGCGTCGACAGCAAAATTTCTGAGGACTTGCCGGTCCCCCTGGACATACGGCTTAAAAAAGCGATGGACTGAAGGACTGAAGGACAGACGAGATGGGATGGGATAGTCGGTCCCAAAAGCAACTGTTTGATCTGTGGCCCGAGGGCGCATTGTCAGCCCAGAAACTAATTAGCGCTCATGCCGTATGCCATGTACCATATTTCCCTTCCCTTCCTAACGCGATCTACCACCAGAAGGGAGCGCAGAATGCACATGCGTTTAATTAGTCGACAATCTGCTCAGCTGTCATCTGAGAATTTCAGATGAGGCACCGCTTTTGATGGACTGCACAAAATTGTTTCATTTCATTAAATTTTAGATTATTTGATTTAATGCGATTTCCTTCACCGTACACGTCCCATATAATTTATTTCGAACTAAAACAATATTTGAAATATTCAAATCAATACTTTGGCCAATTCTGTGTTGATAGTTTCCACAAATTTCCTTCATTTTATGCTGCATATTCTGTATATGTTCTGCAGCTCCACAATCTTGTCTCAAATCCCCTACAGGTTCACATACGTAAGTACATCTTATATATCCAGATAGCTGCAGAAATTTGTCACATTTTCCAGCCACCTGCTGCCGTTTTGCAATGTGCTTAAAGCTGACAGGTGAAATGGATTTGTTACGGCGATAAAATAATCAGGGAGAGCCGAAGCTTTCTGATACTGGAATAACTTTTGGCGCAGAGCGTGCAGAACAATTGCTAAAGAACGGTCGGGATTTCTCCCAATTAGGTATTCCCAAGTATTAAGTGATTCGCAGAGGCAAAGCACCCATCATATGGTAATCACTGCGCAAGTCCTGAGAAACATAAACACCTGAGTAACGATATATGTACATTCTTAAAGATTTCTGGCAGGTGTGCAGCGCAATGGTATCGGCATGGAACTATTATTATTTTGCGGTAATCGTCTGCATTGCCTTTGTCTGTAGTGCGAAAGCGGTCGATGTGCATTGTCCCCCTTGGCCAAGATGTACATACCTTAAGCTGTGCTGCCAGCGTGCCAAAAATAGAAGAATGAGATCGCAGTTGGAAGCATTTCAAGACGAAGAGCATGATCCGGAAATATAGTTCAAATATATTTAGGCAAAGCTAATGAGATCTTCTCCTGTCCTTTTGTATTTTTATTAAACTGAATTAAAACAAACACGCAAACTGGGGCTGTTTTGAGGAGAACCGTTGAAAGTAATTTGTCCACTGAAGTCGTGATTATCGGAGGGTGTTTATCGGTTCTGAACATCATTACCGCATCGAAACATTCGAAAAGCATCGAGCACTTGGCTCTGGGGAGTCAGAACTCTTTCTTTGAACCGTATATCAACACGGTTCTGAGGCTGAACAATCTCGTTAAAAGCTGGAACAAACTGATTCCCAGAAACTGTTCCACTCTCCAACAATTCGGCTTTCTCCACTCGACAGTTACTACAATATTACGAGCATCTGCAATGAGGAAAAACCTTTCTGTGCAAGAGTTGCAGATAATTAATGCAATGAAATGGTTTCCAACTGGACGTGCTTGCTTATCTTGCTAGTGTTACTGATCGCATGGATCCCTCCTCATTCATTTATGGACGAGTTTCTGTCGAAATTGTGTCCGCCCTGGCCGAAATGTCACAGGATAAATAAATGCTGCCAGCGCTCGAGGCGCTTCGGAATCAAATCTGTAAAAGCGTAACGAATAATAAACAAGACCTACTTTTGCATAACCATAACGAAAATCGCTGCGTAGATTTTCGGCCAGAGTCGAGAAACACATTTGAATAATGATGGCGTTGAGAGATGGAGACAGGTAGCATCTGCTCTTGTCAGACGACGACGACTCCTATCTGTCCCCTGACAGCAGATTTGCTTGCCCTAAATTTGAGTCTATGCATGCAACTGCCTGTGGTCTGGACGGGTTTCGGCCTACAGCCGTGTCTGGAATAACAGTTAGCAGGGCTGTGAGTGCTGGAGGGCTGGAGAGGCTGCTGTACTTGTGCTAATTGTGCCGCAAGGAGCTTGAGCTTCCACCATACGGCATCGTATTGTACATACATGTGGCAGACTGGCAGCTAATTTTTGCTAGCTGTCAGCGCTCTTCATATAAATCTTTCAAAGTCAACAGCATTGCACCCACGTGCCACATCAATTCGCATTCTTGTCTGTCGCACGCACTCTCCCACTGCCGGATCCATCATTTTGCAATCGTCAGTGGTGTCACCGCATGCAACGTCGCTTATCGCTCAGCTCTGTAATGATGGCAGCAGACCCCAAAGTCGCATCTCGCATAGCACATATTGTCGGGGAACCCATAGCCCAACCCGTGTACCATGTACGGACCATCCATCTGCACGAACTTCTGTTGTACATTTTTCATAACGCAATTCATGTTATTCATGTGCCAGCGACAAGTCTTCATGCCAGAGGCAATCTGCGTCACAGTGGTTGCAGATTGGTTTTTATCGCATACAAATGCGAATTTATAAAATTTATATAAGTAGCTATAGCTTAAATCTATTAGAAACGCTCAGTTACAATAATTTACTAGTAATATTTGTATCCATATTTGTCTATCCTATATGCTAATATATTCTACAGCATAAATAAATGCTGCCAGCGCTTTTCTTTTACTTTAACTTCAAAGTTTACCTCAACAACTTTCAAGCATACTTTTTTAGGGACAGAGATTTATGGCCCTCAGCATTCCACTAGTTAAATCATTAATATAATGCTCAGTCTTTTATTTAATGATCGAAAATTTTCGCATATTTATAGCTCATGTCGGTCCACTGTGCGTTGTCATAAAAATTGTCTCATTAATCATCACACGACACGCTGAAGCTCGTTCTTGTGCTGTGTGTAGGGGTTCGTGCTGTTCCCCTACTCGGAGACCGGGCTATTTGTGTGCTGCTTGCAGGAAACATGGACTTAGTGTGAAAATCCAGCGAGCAATTAAATTGGCTCCCCTCTTGGAGGAGCATCGATGCAGTCCCATTCCCATTCCCAGCCCCATCGCTCCACTCGTGAGTAGAGCGAACAAGTGCAGGGAGCATAAATCAAAAGGAGCGCTCACCCCAAAACCAGACGCTGGAAATGGGAATTTTATTTTTATATTCCATCCATGGCGGGGAATTTTAAATTGTCTGTGCCTTATTTAAAATAGCAACTAATTAATTTATTTTTTCACGCCATGGCTGGGAAGTGCGCATTAATAAACAATTAAGTCGTTTTAATTGCAGTTTGCCTTGTGGATTATAAATTGCCGAGTGAAAATCGCCCCACCGCCCAACACCCAGCATCCATAATGAGCGAGGGCTGGCCTTGCTGGCAGCCTCAGCCGGCCTCAGCTTCAGAGCCAACTAAAATTCGTTTATTATTGATCAGTCTCGGCCATAAGCTGCTTAACTTGGCATCGTGCTCGCACACCAGCGTGTTCGCCTGCCGGCGCCCCCGTCCCTCTACTCTACTCAGCGGCAGGTGGTTTTTTGGCAGGCACTTGGGCGATTCCTGGAAAATTTTGCTGCTCTTTTTGCTAAGCTGAAAATCTGCTCAGCACACACACACACACTCTCTCATATGGTATTGTGACTTGGTAATTAAATTTGCGATGCATTGATAATGGAAAGTCGTGGCAAAAGTATCGAAAATGTCTGCCATTTACTCTTTGACGTAATTTCTACGCAAATTTGTATCTACTCAAATTTCAAAGTCTTGGAAGACTGCGCTCCCTGAAATGGAACTTTCCACTTGTAAACTTTAGCCCTTGTCTCTTGCTTGGATTAATTTTCTATGAAAAGTTCCAAGAAATATAATTTGATGAGCATCCATTTACATACCTTTCTAAAGTTCAGCTCTGCGTATAGTTGAAGAAGATCTGCAAGTAGAGAGGAAGATAACTCATTTTAATAAAATAATTAATTCTGGGAAAAATCTCGCTCAATTTTCCCGGAACATTGTACTCGACATTCAGGCAAGGCTGACACTCCATTTGCTTCGGCAGAAAAGTCTCGCTGTCTTCTTGGCAAAGTTAATATGAAAGAACACGCTAAGCAGGCTTGAATGATGTGTATCAAGGACGAAGGGGAGGAAAACTACCAACTGTGTCAGCAGAAAATGAAAGAATGGAAGGAACAGGACTCAATGCAATGTCTGGTAAGAAATGGATGGGAAAAAGAGGAACAAGGCCGAGAGGAAAACAAAATGGGAATGACGATAGACATTGAACACGAAAAGGGAAACTGGAGCGAAGACATTAGCCTCGAATGACAGCAACAAGAAACGAGACAGACACTTGGCTTATAGCCGCATTCTGCTCTCCCACATTCAGCAACAGCAACGTGCAACCGAAAGGCGTCCAAAGTGCGTGCAACAAATTGAGGCGAGCTCGGTGAACAAATGCCAATTGACAGACAGAAATACATACAAAACTTGAAAGCTTTCAATGGAAATTGTGGCATGGAAATTCTTGGATTTCTAAACAATTTAAAAACTAACTGCATATAATGGAAGGGCCATAGAGAAGTAACGTCGATAGTTGTTCTCCTAAGAAGGGATTTCCTTTCGTTTAATATATGGCTGTACAGCTTGTGGCATTTTATTAATTTATTTTTAAGCTCTTAAAATTTTCGCTGTTATCAATTTGAGATATTTTAACATAAAGTCCTATAATGTTCGAGTTCTACTCTCTCCAGCAGCATCACCGTGAGCTCATTTCAGGCTTTCACGCATTGCACTTTCTGTTCAGCGCTTAGCCGGCGAGTGAGCCGAGCCGAGCCGAGCCCGAGCCCAAGCCCAAGACGGAGTCTTAGTAAGCAATCTGTAACATGTTGCCCGTTTGAGTTGTTCTATTGAAAAGCGTTTTTCTGGCGCAAGGACAGATGGCCTGCTCTGGGCTTGGCCTACATCCCCATATTCATCACTCACTCACTTAGCCAGCGTGCTGCCTCAGAGGCTGAGGATCGAGTGGGTGAGATGGTGTGGCTGTGGCCCAGGCCCAGGCCCACCAGCCAAAGACGATGCTCCTTCGTCGTCGTCGTCGTCAGCGTCCTTCTTCTTGTTGGGCAAATACAGCACCGCCAGCTGGCATCTGGCAGAAGGCTTTTATTTCCCATTTCTAGCAGAGTCCTAAGTGCAGAAGAGGAGAGAGAAATGCCTTTCATGCCTTTGCTTTAGTTTAAATATTTATGTTAGCGCGGGCATTTTACGAGAAATATTTCGCAATTGCTTCTAAAGGCGGCTCTCAAGTATTTTGCTATTATTATTATTGAAATCGCGGGCCCAGACCAAGATCCGAACCGCCCAAAACGAACTTATGGTAAGTATTTTCTTCATCTACTGCTGCCTGCATTTCGGCCATCGCCTCCTGGGCTCTCCTCTCCAATATTCTAAGCATGCCATTTGCCTGAATATCCAAAGGATTGCTTAGCACTCCGCCTAAAAGCTATGCTGCTGCCCTGCCTTTGATTGCGAATGCAACGATAAATTTCTACTGATTGCATAATAATGAATTGAGGCAATGCTAATTGATTGGAAATTATTACAGAGAAACTGCCACCTTTGTTCAATTAATTCATTGTGGCTGTCATTCCACATCCGAACTCAAATCCATTTATACCAATTTTCCGCACTTCAGCCTGCAGACGTGGCAGACAATATCCAGCACACACACACAGCGATACTGCCACTCTTCGGGGCTGGGCAATTTTTCAAAAGATAAAATCAAGACCAAACAAATCAAATCAAATGCAGCAGACACAAACAGATACAGATACAGCTACACAAATGCCCGCAAATGCTACACAGACCACACAATGGAAACTACAAGCAACAAAACGTGTAACAGCAAACAAGAAAAGTAAATTAATAGAAAACAATAACCATTCCCTTTATTATTATTACTGCAGTGAGACTTCGAAGTGGGTCTCTAGATTCGAATTTGTTTTTTGTACCCTCACAGAGAGTACTTTAATTCTGATCAGGTTTTCGCAGTGCAGAAAAGTTGGAATAATCGAATTGAAAAGGATTTATTTAATTTTAAGCAATAGATCTGTCTGTACATAGGTATACATAGGGTACTATCAGATACATTTGGCAAACTTTTCCAATTTGAGTTTATTAAAATTCTTTATAATTATTTAAATATTTTATAGCTGTTTGTACAACTATTTATATCAATTCCAGACACTGATAGGTCAAAGCACAACAATGCTTACATATGCATAAAAACCAATGTACGATATGTGCAAGGGTATGTCAAGTTTCGGCTCTTAAGTTGGAATTTCTTTTTTGTTTCTCTGTTGCTCAGATGGTAAATGCCCAAGGTTCTTTGGCGATGTGGGTGTTTGTGCATGTGATTTACTCAACGGTATGTTTGTAAAATACAAATCATGTTGAACGCATTCGGCCTTGCCCCAAAAGTTTGCCTCACAAACTCACTATTCCCATGGGGTGACTGGGGAGATGCCTGATGGTATGATGGCTGATATCTGGGGGGGATATCTGAGGTTTTGTCCTGGCAAATGGTAGAGTGTTTCTCTTTTTTATAAACTCCCTGCAACAACAGTAGCAGGCACACCGTCCCTCCTACCCGTGAACTAAGAAATCAGGCCCGACTAAAAAGAGAGAAAAGCAAAGTGGGATAAAAGTCGCACAAGGAAAACTTTTGCCAGGTGTTTGCCGGTGTGCGTGTCTATCTGTGTGTGCTTTGTGTGCAAGTGTTTTTGTGGCATTACGTGCATTGCATGTCGAATGTTGCTAGCAAAGTCTAGAAAAACATCAAACACAAACATCTAGCTGCGGCAACTTTATCTAAAGTACAACGTTCCTCCCCACCCCGCCCAGCTGTTTGGTAACACAACCACCCAAAGCAGTTTCATGTTTTAGTACCCTACGCTGAAGGTATTATGAGTTTGAGTACAGGTTGCACAAAATAATGGAAGCAAAACCACCAAAAGGAGTTTATTTAAGTCTGAAATATTTATATGCCAACAGTTAGCTGAGCTTTGAGGCTATTACTAAAAGACTCTTGGTGGTCTTCTTTTTGCTAGACGCAATATATAATTCTGAGATCAGAAACCTATTTTCTGTAGCTCCTGTTTAAGCAATTGTAAGTTTAATTTTTAGAACTTAAACAAAAGATTCCAGATTGAATCATATCATATGTGTAGCTAATAAGGAACGACATTTTCGAAGGGTACTAAAGTGTCGTCACCGACGCAATCCATCCTCTCCTGTTGGCCTGCCCGATTGGTGACCGGCAAGTGGGGCCCAGAGGGTGGGCTCTTTATCATTTCTTGTTGTTTTGGCCAAGAATTCACCTTCTTTAAGCCGAAAACGAAACTGTTGTGGGTCGCCCCGTCTCATGTTGGTATTTTTTCCAGCGAGTTTTATTTACTTTTCCCCCGTTCGTGCCGTGTTTGGCTGCCTTGCAAATGGCGCACCAATGATTTTTAATGCGATTTAAAAAAATAAAAATAAAGTAAAAAAACATTACGTGAAGCAGTGCCCCCCGACCCTGTCAAAAGTATCGATGTAGTGTGTGGACCCATTTGAGCGGCTTTAGCCTGACAGGGCAACCTTTTTTAAGTGGCTGCTGGGCCATGGAAGTGGCTCGTATTCGGTTTCGGTTTCAGTTTCAGTTTTCGTTTTTTTTTGGCTAGGGTCGCTCCTGAGATAATGTTCTCGATGCCCGTGTGGACGTGGGTGCCTGGAGAGTGACTTTATTTAATGCCATTAACGCAAATTGAAAGTTTTACGCTTTTAAGTCCCTTCTCCCTGGCCGTTGCATGCGCAATTGAGTTTTTTGGGTCTCTGATTCGCAATGCCTTCTTTATGACATTTCATCGGATAGGAATTACCCAGGCAGGGGGCAAACTGGAGAACGAATTCCCCTATGTAAAGGATTTTCCGTAAGGCCATTCATTGGGTTGTATAATTCACTTTGGCCACTCATTATCCTGCCTCTGAGTGGCGCACAAGAAACAAGCCAAACCCCGTCCCCAGCCACGTAATTGTGTTGCCTTTCATAAGCCAGAGACATCTGCAGTGGGACAAAAATAGAAAAACTAGCTCAGCCCATTCACATATTCTATAGCCTCTCTATGGGTGACAGCCGCCAAGGACGCGGCTAGGGCTTTATTGCCAACACTTTGTCGCCGCGCGAAACACACGCGACAGTGGAAACCCATTACAACTACTTAGGGCATGTAAATAACGCAGAAATAAGCCAAGGCGAGTGATGAGCCGAGCAGGTAGAACAAGCCCCAGTCTGATACCCACTCCACGCCCCCATCCTGTGAAGCATTAACATAATCGTTATGGTTATGCGCGACGTGTGCATAATGGCCGAAGCAGGGAAGAGCTCCCCGGGAGGGGCTGTGCACGAGCTCGACAGCAAGAGCTAGGCAGCAGAGACACAGACACAGACACAGCCATAGACAGGGACACAAGGATAAAGGATAAAGAATAAACTATGTTAAGTGCGCCGACATTGTGAAATATAGTTGGCTCTACCCTTTGGAGGGCAACAGCTACTGCTGGTTTTTTGAGGTATTCACTTGATGGGATTACACTTTGAAACGAATCTACACTGAGAAAACATTACAGATTCCACAGAGTTTCATGAAATTCAGCAAAATAAATATATTTGCTTACTTTTAAGGCTTATTACTTGCATATCAGAGAGAAAGGGATTTACTCTCTTTTTACTCTTAAAAATTATAATTAATTTCTTCGATTGAGGTATTTTGTTTCCTTTTCATTTCTTTCAAATAAATATAATTGAAATCTCTACAAGAGAAACGGTTATAAACATCTCCTGTTCGAGCCCTAAACGGCAATAGTTTCCACTGAGAAATATCCACCCTCCTTCTGCTATTCCACACCTACAAAAAGTATTTCTTCGTTTACGGACAGGACTGTTGCACTTTTTCTACTGCGTACTTTCGTTCCTTTCTAGTTGGCTTTGGTGCGCGTGCTGGGCTTTAAAGTTCCTGAATCCCGTCGAGCGTTTTTGGAGGCCATTGCCAGGTGTGCATATCAAGTAGCCGCCGCGTGAGCAATGGGAGAACGGCATGTGGCATACTTTTCGGTAGCACGGTAGCATACCATTAGCAAACAACCAAAATACAAAATGCGAGTAGCCCACTGCGCACGGTCACATACATATGCACATAATAAATTATAGGAGCACACACGCGGCTATGGAAATCCAGACGAAATGAGTAGTCAGCCTTGGAAATAGTAGGAGCAAATGCGAGTTTGGGAGAGAGCTTAGTCTATAAGATGCTTAAAATTCCACGCGCATAACTTATAAAATAAAAATTAAAATTCCAATTGCAAACCCCAATAATAAAACACTTTTAAGTGCCGATGCTGCTGCTGCGTCTGCGTCTGCTGCTATTTCTACACACATTTTTGGACCAAAAGGTGGCACAGGTCAGGTCAGGCACAGTGAAGCAAAAGCATTAATTTTACCCAGAAAAAAACCTTGGGATATATAAGTAATGTCTATAAAGTCTATTTTAAAAGCAAGAAAATTACAAATTTAGTTCCAGAAAATGTACAAATACAGCAACAAACAATAAGCAAGACCCTTAAGCCTCAGCATGGCATCCATGGAAGCCACAGCCATCCACTGTGCGGCAGCATCGAAAACCAAAAAGTAGCAGCCACCGAAACTCGGTCCACCTACAACGTATATGTGTGTTCGTGTATGTGGGCGTGTCTCTGCCTCCGCCAACGCCATTCCCTCATCGACACACACATACATTTCCAGAAGATTATTAAAAATTTCGCCCAAGAGGCATCTATCAGTTATGAGACTCACCCGCGTCGACACTACGCGACTCATTTCAATGAGCTCTGGAGCAGACTTTCGGTTGCGGTGCCGCTTTCTTGTGTGCGGCACCGTGTGACGCATATTCCTGGCAAAATGGTGCCTCTTTTACCGCATTCCCTCTCTCTCTCTGCCTCTGGCTGTAGAGCTAAGGGGCCGCCACATCATGTAATTGGCATTCCGCACACTGACCGAAATGAAAATGCTACGTGCTTTCATTTCACGTTACGACAGTCGGCAGTCGGATAAGTCAGCAGAACGCTCCATTGACCACCGATGGGAAAGGTCCTGGGAGAGGCAGAAGTCTTACCCAAAAGTTTCCGTTGTCCTCCCAACGTGGGTCCCAAAAACGGAGCTTATTTGCCGTGGTTGGAGTGCCTCTTCTTTCGTTTTAATTTTTTACGTTGCGGGCATACCGAGAGAGTGGCAGAAAGAGGGAGAGAGAGGTTCGGTGATTCTTAAAGTCAATCACATTACACGAGGACATCAAACATCAAACATTCGACAAAGGCTCTCGAGACCCCCACCGAAGACGATGGCAAATATTTACTTGGCCCGTATCCCGTATACCTCGCAGGCCTGAAAGGATGCGGTTTGAGGGCCCACGCAAATCGATCCGCATATTGAACACCTTCTGGCATCACTCCCATCAACTCTTTGGATTTCCGTTGTATGTGCATATTCAATATACATATAAATACTCGTCCATACGTCCATACGTATGTAAAAAAAATTCATTTAATTCTGGTTTCTTTTTCCTCTCCTTGAACACTTTTGCGTGTGGCCTGCCTGCCACTGACAGCCGGCAAATTTCGTTGTCAACCTTTCAATTGTTTGTGCGGGGATTTTTCTGATATACTCGTATTTATTTCCTGATAGGTTTTCAGCCATCTGTTGAGATAACCGATTGAATGGCACATCAATCGAATGTTTGTTTTAGTTGTTTACCTCCTTCTCATGGGGTCACCATTTGCTTTAGTTTCTTTAAAGAAATCCTGGAAATTCCCGAACTCTGGCTTTATGCGAACAATGTCCCAATATAATCCGTGGTCTCTGCTGTTTGGTGTTACTCTCAGCCGCAGAAACCTTTCATCCTACCCATTTATAAGCACCCGAAATACTTGTAAATTTGTGTGGGATTCCCGGCGTAAATATATGCTGCCACTCAGTTCTTAGCCATCAAATTTATGAGCACTCGTCACACTAACTCATAAAAACGCCGTCTATAAGGGGGGAATTTTAAAATGCTGCCGAGGGAAGCCGGGATCCGGACAAGGATGGCAACACGAGACAACACTTTGCATGTGAAAAGGCTTTGCGGTGAATGGGGGCATGGCATGGGAGAACGTGGCGATGGAGCTGGAGCTGGAAGCCTCAAGCCACCGATGAGATTTATGTACTCTAAAGCTTAGACCGAGGTCTGGACTGTATTTTGTGGTAAACAGCCAGTCCTGCCACCAAATCCTGCACGCACTTGAGTTTGCCCCCCCTTCCTCCACCAGCAGCCGCCTGCTTTGCTGTCTGCCCTTTTTCCAGGGGTCGAGGCAGTCGAGGACTTGTCGCTATTTATTCTACTAAAAACGCAATAATATATCATCTACAGTTTATCATTGCTATGACGCCAGACTGAAATTATTATCCAGCGAATTTATTGCCTTACAATAAACGCAAAGTGCATGTGTGTGTGTTTGTTTGTGTGGGTGGAAGAGAGCGAGAGTCTGTCTCTCTCTGTCTGTGCTTGTGTTTTTTATTTGTGTTTGCGTCTAAGAGAGGGAATCATTCGTTCTGTGTTTGTGTGCGTAAAGAGCTTGGCAGAACTCCAGAAAATACAGCATTTTGAACGTAAACTGTTTTGACGAGGCGCACACAGAAAAAAAGGACATTCAAATGAATATTTGGAATACAAGATACCCTGGGAGCTACCCTGGGAAATAACTTCCAGCTCTTACCATATCCAAAATCCACGAATTTACACGGAGATGCATCGATTCAGATATTAAAACTGTTCGAAACTGCCTATTGGATCTATAAATATTGATTGTCGTACCGCAATCGAAACTGAACCTACCCCACCTTACCCTAGGTCCATTGAGCGAGGCAGAAGATACAGAGGACCATGGCAGGCATTTGTAATAAAATTGCTGGCATGTTTGCTCACCCATCTCTCACTCGTGTATCGCCACAGGCCTCCTTCGGTGCTGGCCAACATCAGAGTGGTACGAGTACACATGCAGAATGTTTTCAGCCAGGACACACATATTTCTGGGCTTATATATTCATGGCAATCTCGGGAGCTGTCACAGACGACTCTGGCCTCGTCGAAGCGCGCATATTTTTTACTATTAGCCAAAAGCAAAAGCAAAAATTTGTCAGCCAAAATCAAATTGCTCGTCCTGTCAACTTTTTTGCGTAACAATTTTCTCCTTCGCCTGCGACTAGTATTTTTGTTGTACATTTCATTTTTGCGCAGCGAGACAAATAACAGAAGTTTGCTAAATTGTCAGCTGCTGTTGGCCTCATTCTCTGGCATTTCTCTTCCCCCCCCACCCACCTCACCGCACATTTATCCATATTCTCCATTATGATTTTACCCTTTTTTTCTCCATATATTTTTACGACAAGAAGCCACCCCACACGTCATGTTTTGGTCCTGGGGCCGCTCGTCAGATACAACATATACTAGTTTCCTTCTGGCAACTGTTTGTCCAAATTGCCACACATTTTGTGCATAAATGACAAATGCCTTTGATGGCATAAAATATGACTTTGAAAATTGTTTTGTAGCAAATAAAAAGGGGCGTTGGCATGACTATCCCGGCTATACGAATGACTGAGTGCCCTGGCATTGGTGTACATCATGCAATCAAAGTGGAGCGCAGGAATTGAGTGTGAATCGTTTTGATTGCACAGCCCTAACTAATAGAAGATGATTTATTTGTATAAACGAGTATCCTACATATGAGGGTGGTGCCTTTATTAGAGAAGGAAACTGCAGAAAGTCACAATTCCAGTGATCATTCATTCGAACAAGTTTACAACTTTCAGGCAACAATTTACACGAAAACCTGTCGGCGTTATTCAAGTTTAAGTCGAACAACTTTCATGGCCGAGAACAGACTGAAGTCTCTGGCAACTTTTGAAATAAATTAATTGCCGTTTTCGCCAAAAAGTTTGCCGAATGTTAACAATTCTGCAACTCCGCCGAATGTTGCCTTTCACACAAAACTTTCATTTACATGCGGCGCCATATTGGCGGCCCAACTCTAACTTTTCGACGAGTACAATGACTCTGGGCATGTACAAAATGTATCTAAAGGGTTGAAGTGGCGACTAATGGGTAAAAGATGTGTGTGGCTGAGGCGGTGGCCCACATGCCGTGGAAAACTAATCAACTTTTCAGCACATATCCATCAATATCAATGTCAGCTCTCACTTCACATTGACATCGATTCTCCATACACATGAGCAGCCGGACCCCAATTCGCGCGTTTCTCAATTAGTTGACAATTGACTTGTCAAAACATCAATTATAACTGATGGCTGCCTCCTCCACCCCCTTAGAGCCACACATGGCTGGAAAAAGCCATTTGCATTTACAAGTCGAAATGAGAGTGTCTTGTTTTTGGGACCCACAACCACCCTCTCAAAGAAGTATTTCTCGCTCCCTTTTGCATATCGAATGCTCGCATAAACATGGCCAATAAATGGGCGCGTTAAATATTTAATTGGCATAATGCTAATCATTCAATGGCTGGCAAAATTCATTAGCAGCCTCCACAGCTGTCAGCAGTCGAACCGTTGGAAACCTCAAAACCCCCAAAAGCCCGTCAGAGCTCGGCAAACCATCCCAAAAAGAAGAGAACTACAAAACCCCCGCCACAATGTGGCACGTGCGCCTGAAACACTCCTCCTCCCACCAGATGATGCCCGCTACTCTGCTGCTCTGCTGGTAAGCAAACATTACACAATTTTGATTGTATTTCCGTTCCGTATACGCAGAAAGTCAGGATACGGCAGGAAAAAGAGGGGAGCAGTGACAGCAACCGGAAGTTTCGCTTATTTCCGTTTGTTTACCTGTACGCTGTGCCTTGATTAAATGTCAGGTTACCCCAGGGTTGGATGGGGGCAGGGGCACAGTCAGAGTGGGGTTCGGCTGGTGGCTGCTTATGCAAGGCAGCTGGCTTTGGCTTTTGCGGTGCCCCAAGCTCAGACACAGCTGCCAGTTGAATACTTTCAGTGGCTGAAAACTCGTATTACCAACAATTTTCACCTTGTTTTGTTGCGTATTTTTGGGACTGCTAATGCGCATACGTCAGCGTAATCTTATTAGCAAGGAAAGCATTCTAATGATGCCAAACACTAAATGTCTCTTAGCCGGGCAAGCGAACACGACAAGGCACATAATTTAGGGTGTAAGGAAAAGGCTAGCATCTGGGGATCAGTCGGATTAGAATCGGCTTAGTGGGGTTTTTTTCGTGTAAAGCAGCGGAGAGGGGGACAATCGCAAAAGATTTATTTGGAACCAAGTCACAGATTACAGTTCGTAGGTAGGAGTATTTCCTATAATCCTTCATTTCTGCAGATAAAATTTAAATATATTTTCATATATCCAGAAATTTTATTTCGCATTTTCCACCACAAAAGCCAATAACCACAGCAGCAACAATGACAAGAGCAACCAGGATGCTCGCTATAAAATATGAATGGTCTGCAACACTTGGTCGCTTGTGGACTGTACAGTGCCTCTCAAAACTATACGAAAATCGTTAAAGAAATTTAAATACATTTCAGATTGTCATTTTACTGTACATTCGTATTTGTGGATCGCATTTATTGTCATTTCATAGATTCTATCACACAATTCAGTCACTTACCAAATGCGGCTAAGGCACTCAAATAATCCATCGAGTTCTGACAAGTATACAAGCGTATCAACTATCAATTCAATTATGTGATTCAGTATGATTTCCAAATAATCCATTCAGCTGTCTGCTGATCTACACAAAAAATTAAAATCTCGTTTTGTTATTTAATTAATTTCAATTATATTTGTACATCATTTAACGGTTACCTTATACTATTTACAGCAAAGCTATGTTTAACATCTAAAGCAAATAATTCGACTCGGAAATAAACTTAATAAAAAAAATAACCAGTTTTCGCGCAGAACATTCACAGAACTGTCTTGCACTTTCGAACCGCCCTGTAAATGGGCATAGTGAAGAGTTATTTGCTGTTGGCCACCCGACTACTGTCGTGACAGTTGAAAGCCAGGCGTACAAATGCTTTAAGTGTCGCGGGCGCCTTAAATTATATGCCACCGGACGCGGACGCGGACACGGGCACGGACACCCATTGCCGTATCCAATGCCGGGCTCATGCTCGACCAAACCGCGACTGCAGCTAATTAATTGCCCGCAATTTGCGCGGACTTGCGCGCGAAAGTGTGCTAAGGAAAATGGAAATGTGCTCCGCCATTTTGTAGGTCAAAAACAATGGCGTTCGATTGTTGTTGTCTGTCCGTCTGTCTGTCTGTGTGTCTGTTGAATGTTGCAGTTGTTGCTGCCGGCACATGCTTTGGCATAATTTATGTTCCCAAAAAGTGTTCGTACATAACTCCCTTATTTACTTATTTTCTCACAATTTTTTTGTTTTTTGTTGCGTTTTAAGGCATTAAAAGCCGCCACGAAAATGTTTCATTTAACAAAAAAAAAAAGACTAAATTGTATTTACATGTCTGCTTGGGGATATTTGCATAATTGTTAAACAAACAGTTGCACAATGTACACACTCGTACATGTCTGTAAATAATGTTGGGCATTAGCCAAATTGAGAAATGTCGCAAAATTGAGCGAATTTTTTCAGTTACAGGTTTATTTCTGGGTACTGAAAGTGAGCTATGGAAAAATTATGCAAACTTTTACTCAAGATTTAATCTTTTGGAGTGTTTCATATTTCATTCGACTGTTATTCATCTAATTTAGCTCCTTTTTTTCTCCTCCTCGCTCACTGGAGCGAGAGATCGACTTGATAATTTTGGAACTTTTAAAAGAAATCTTTAACTCCCATAAACGTATCTTAATCTGCAGCATTTTCTTTTTTCCTTTCCTTATTAAATTACTGATACAATCTATTAAATATTGAACTTATCGCAGCTCTAAATCAATAAGAAAATATATTAGCCCCGCTTTGTATGGCTTCCACCAACCCAAGCATAGACATAGACACACGCACAGATGCACGCACACTCGTGCACATAAAAACCCATTCGAGCGTTTCATAATGATATGAGAAAAAAAAGAGCGTCGAGAGATGGGAAAAAATAGCTAGCCCAACACATTGCCTCAACTCATTTTCGCATAAAAGGACGCCAATGTGTCGGGGCTGGCAAAAGGCCAAAAATGGCGTGCACACAGATACACATACTCGCGCTCTAGGCCACACCATACAGGGGCAATCATACACACTCATACACACTCATGTGCTTGGCGCTCTCTCTCTTTGCTCTTGCTATATAGAGCCATTGGTACATGGCAAACAATAAATGTACGAGTATGCTGCCAGCACAAGAGACCAACTAAATTATCAGTAATATTGGAGCACCAGGATAACGCTGTGTGTAAGAGAGTGTGTATGTGTGTATGTGTGTGTGTGTGGGTGGGTGGGGGAAGGAGACCCTGAGCTGGGCGTGGCAAATAAACACATCAGCTAAAATGCTTTTTACTTAAATTAACACAACACCGAGCAGCTTGGCTCGCTTTTTGGACTAAGCGGTCTGCACCCAACTAACGGCAAGTCATTAACTTTCATGTGTGTTCGTTGCATATTGTCGGGAGTCGACTAAACGAGATACATTGAAAAACTCCCACAGCAAGAAAATCAATGAGAATACAAGTCAATGAAAATTGCAGAGAACACAACGATGGTGGGATGCTCTCGCACAGACAGAATGTTAAAAATCACAAAGATAAATACATATTTTGTATATTTATATTTGTACAAATTTAGCAGCTCTAAGAAATGATAGCTACATATTGCTTGGCTTGTAAATCGTATCTCCTTCTCATGTAAAACAAAATAAGGCCAAAAACAAAGCCATATTGCATACAGATAAAAATATAATGGCAATAACTTTACTACCAAAAATTAAAAGATTGCTTACCAAAATCTTTTATTTGCCTTGCAATCGTTTATAATTTCAGATTGCAAGCTTTACTTTGAAAAATATGAAAATTGTATGCCTAAATATACATATAAAAATGCATATAGCTCTAATATATCCACAGATGTATTAAGAACAATATTATTAATAAAAATAATATAAATTTATAAATGGTTAACACTGTTTGCTGTTTGTAAATGAACCTTAAGGCCGTTTTTAGTTATTATAAAATAACATAAATTCTTATTTCCACACAGCTGAATGCCAAAAAAAGAAACAATCTGATTTGGAAATTGTTTCTCCGCTCGGAAGTTACCTTCCCACCAGTTAAACTGAGATTCAGCTAAGAACTTGATTGGTTATGCAGGCGCACATCAATAATTGAGTTTGGCGAAATTTTTTGATGGCATACAAAAATTCCAACTCCGTGCAGTACACACACATAGAATTACGTAATGGTATCATAATACCCAACTCGCTAGGGTATAGGGAAGCAGACCTCCATCTGCGCCCCAATCCTTCCTCACTTCCAAAGGCTTTTCCAGGCTCTCTCCTGCTATGGCATACTTAAGCAATCGAGGCAAATGTTTTATCGTCACTTTGCCACACAAACACAAACACACACACACATACACACGCACACACATGTGTATATACTCATACTGTTCCACTATATATTTCTATATGGGTCTATATGTGTGTGCGGCATACAAAATGGCGCCAGTTGCCTTATGCCTTTGGGCTCTGCATCTCTCCGTTCGCCTCAATCTCAATCGTCAGAAATGTCTATCAACGCACGAACGAGTGGGAGGGCGAAATGGCAGCAAAAGGGATTGGCATTGAGGGTGCAAAGATATGGCCAAAGACAAGCAAAAACTAAGCAGAAATACCAAATACTTATTGTTCTGAGGAAAATGTTTAATAACGTCCCAATTCCCCACGCTCTCTCCTGTCTCTCCGGCATTACGCACACGACAAGTTGTACCATTGTAAATTTAATAAAGCTGTGCGTAAATAGCAAAGGAAAGGAAGGAGCATGTTCCAGGGTGAGGGCAGAAATCAAGAAGCCAGCAATTATTTGGTTACGCAATTACCACAGCAACACAACCAGTCAGGTTCAATAGGCTTAAATAATTTCGCCCCCCCGAAAATCCCCTCGGCACAGAAAACAAACAAATAAATTCAATGGCAAAAGAGGCAAAAACTTTCCGGCCCAAAAACACAAACACAAATAGTGAAAGTTTACAAAATGATACTGAAGCCGCCAGTCGAAAATGGAATGACTGATGGAGTGGGGCCTCGGCTTACAGAGGGCACGGACTGGTGCTGGGGCTTGAAGTCAAAGCAACAAAAGCCGGCTTCTAAATTGCCACAAAATTTATGATTATTGTTTTATATAAACAGCAAATGCGCGAAATAAAGCTGGTGGAAAGGCAGACCGGGTAGAGAAGTTCTAGTTGTGGGGTGTGGTTGAATGAACAATGAGTGTCGGCGCAGAAAAGACCCAAACGCTTTTCTCTTATAGCGATACTCAGGCGAGAAGCGAAATAAATAAATGAGTTTGTCTACACCACTTCAAAGAGCAACAAAATCAAACTGTTCAATGGCCGCAAAAATGTTGCCAGCGTGAAGTTGAACTCAACAGAATGGTGGGAATTTTCATTGAAAAAGTGCAGCGCACACTCGAATTAAAATGATTTTATTTTGGCGGTCTACCCTCACTGGGAAATGGTTTCGGAAACTAAACGAATTCCAAATAAAATGATAGCAAAATAGAGGATATCTAACTTACACAGACTATTTGCGAATATATTTTTAAAAATCAAGTTTTATTTGAGTATATTTATTGTTTATTCACTTGTCATCAGATGATTTATATCACTCACATAAACATTTATGCCGCTGTGCAGAGGATTAAGCCCAACCAGCCAGTTATACCATCCAGGCCATGGCCGTGGCCACAAACGGAACCGTAACTCAATCATAAACACTTTAAAAGAATTTATATTTATTTCATTGGCTGCCGAGCAGATCAGATCAGCGGAACCCCAATACGTCCATCAAAACGAATATATGTACATGTGGAAAACACACACAATAAATAAAAAATAAACTGCATTGCACATTAAATCAATACGCGCTGACTTGCTGCCCACAAAAAGCTGCACAAGCTGTCCCATCAATCAAACGTAAGACACAAACAAAAACAGCACAACAAGGATGAGCGCTCAACCCCATCCGGAGTTGAAGTACAATACGTATATGAACTGCACATGGGTTTATACATTTAATTAAAATTGTCTGGCCCCAGACAATATTCGTCAAAGTGATTGGCCTCGAAAGCGGCTTAGGGAACTTAAGTAAATTAAATGTTATGGCTGCGGATGGGTTGAGTGGGCTGGGAGCTGTGCTGGTGCTGGTGCTGGGACTCGGGCTAAGCTGGAAAGCCGGGAAACCTCAACGACAACGGTCTTTAAAATACCACACAAACCGAATCGCAATAAATACCAACACCCAGCCGAGGGTGTGTCTGAAAGAGCATGGCGAAATTTGCATATTTTAAATTACTAGTGGGGTCTCTTGGCAGCGATTGCTTTTGGGGTTGACAATGGCGATGCCGAGACAACTCCAATTTATTTGTAATTTGTTGGAAATTTATTTCAAACGGTAGTCCCACACCTATTTCCTGCCCCCCAGAGGGTCTCTATCTCACACACACAAGGACCTCACACCCATAATTGCACTCATAAAATGCCAAAAGCCTAGGACGGTCTTGCTTCGATATTTATGTTAGGCAGGGAGTACCCAGTCGTAGCGAGGGCTTAACAGAATTTTGAGTAGAGATGCCACTAAATTAATCGGAGAGCGGAGAAATGAATTTAATTTTCGGTTTGATCAGAAATCAAAGTTGTGTAAGTAAAATTATCATAGATAAATTTAAGTGTTAAATTAACTTACTTCGATTCAGATGTATTCAGCAAAAGATATTTTGGTAGGCCACGTGAATAATCATATTCCGAAGCTAGGACCTTTTTGCTCATACCAGGCAGTTCCCACAAAAGATGGCGTCGCCAGGTCGATCATTGGAGGCCTCAGGAAGTACCGTCCCACATGTAGACAGACATATCTTAATGCACACAGACATGGGTAGCAAACAAACAAACAAATTATGTGCTCATTTGAATACACATTCTAATGCGAATCACGTTGACAAAAATTCATTGATGCGTGCAGGATACGCACACATAGAGGATATGCGGATGAGGATACCTTGACTTTCGAACCGTGCGGCATCCAATCAGCCGTGGCAGTCAAGCCAGGGATGAACATACACTGGAAAGGGAAGGAACTGTAGGCCGGGCCGGGCTAGGCCAGGCCAGGGCAGGGCAGGGCAGGGCAATGGCAGTGGCAAATTGTCTCCACCTCGGACGCTGACAAGGACATATTTATAAAGCGCTCATTTCGAGCTAAACACATAGTGGTACACAGACCCATACATACACAGTGTGTACACACACACACACACACACACCCACCGAGAGGGTGCCCCAATACACAGTTAATCTATCAGGACATGGTGCAATGTGTAGAAAATTAAATGTGCTACGGCTCCATCTCCATCCCACCCAGAGTTTTCCTGGGGATGTGCTGTGTTGTGTGTGCCCCATGTCTGTGTGATGTAAATGCAAACTAAATATGTACCAACGCCAGAGCCATACGCATTAAGTCGATTGCTTCAAGGACTTTCTCGCACGCACAAACACCCCACACACTCGGAGAAGGGGCAGATTCCATGGTGCTTTGTCATTCACACCCTGTTACCCAGTCCCTCAGAGCTTCATTCCTCATTGTCTGCCCACGACTCCTGCAACTCGCTCGATTCCCGCTCGCTTTTGCCGCCTCCTGAAGTGTAAATGAGTGGCTCCACCAAGAGAAGGAGCCGAGAGTACACCATCCTGGAGAGCTGGAGATGAAACTCTACCATCCTCGAGAATGGCGCGGGGATCTTCACCACCACCATCCCCACCTGGCTATGCATGTGCCGCGAAGGCTTTTTAATAAGCAATTTATTTTTAGCTTAACAACGCTCCGGCCTCCTCCCCGTCTGAATGGGTCCCCATCCTCGTCGTCATCCACATATAATGAAATACGCGGTGCCTAAGCGGCGGCTTACAATTCACTTGCAATGATTCCCCCAGTCACTCCCTCTCCGGTAGTAGCGCGCCTCGGCGTGTTTGCCAACGATAATTAATTTTTTGGCCTACCCCAAGCAAGAAGCTAAGACCATGAGTTTGTCCCCGCATTAAAAGGAAATTAAAATGTTGCCATTCTCCCCCCAGAATTTTTCACCTCGCCAAACCGCACTCACGAAGGCAGCCACATGTAATGAGCTTTGGAGACAATTCGAGTTCGACGCTGCCGAGCACTGGATGAATATGGATGAGGTGTGTGTGTATAATGATGAGGACATTGCATCTAAAAAGGGGCATTTCAAGAGATTAATTTGAGCAGAAGTGGGGGTTGAGTGAAAAGCAATTCGATATAAATCAGATCCAATAAAGTATGCACCTAATGATGAATATTGTGTACGTACTACGTATGACTTTTCTTTATTTGGAAGAGCAGAAGGATAAATGTTTTCTTCCCAAACTCTCCTTTTCACATTTCCTTTATTTCTTTTTCAGTTCTTCTTCTTTTGATAAATTTATAAGAAACTTTCTGGTCGCACTAGGAAATAAGTAAATAAATAAATACCCAACGAAAGTGTAGGATACCTCCGAGATGCTTGATCATGTCTGTGTTCTGCTATGATGGAAGCCATTGCATAAACCTAGATAACCGCATTTTGGAAAGCGGAAAATAACTGAAAAATGGTCCAGAATAAAACAATTGGGTGATATCCTTCGCCACTTGTCAAAAGCGTTTGTAAAAACAGTGCTTTATTTTCATATGGCCACAAATGGCTGGCATTAACATGGTAGGATGGCAGCATTTCAAGCCTACTCGTAAATCAATTTCGTTTTTATGGCGAATGCCGTTTGTCTGCGCTGCTTGTACGACTACACGACCATTGCCAGCGATTTTTGTGGCCATTTTTATGTCGTTCAGTTAATAAACCCCTCACCCCAGAGGAAGTAAACAAAAAAACAAGTGGGAACCAAACAAACATCCAAAAAACTCTCGGTTTTACTTTTGGCCCCGCAAGCGCATAAATATTGTTTTTAAACCTCCATGAAATATGGCATACGATTTGACGAATCGGCCATATGTAGATGTGTCCGCATATAACATTTATAAATAAATAAATAAAACTTAATAATGAATAAATAAAGCCAGGCACAAGCACACGACAGCTCGATGGCAGAAAAAGCACAAAGGAAAAACAATTTAAACAAAAATGGAAAACTTACTTCAAAGCCGTGGCGCTGCTTTTGATTTGCATATTTAATTTGATTTGCACACAAAAACGTAAAAAACAAGCAAGCTTTACCTTAACCTTTGACTTTGCATCGGGGATGTGGATCTTCGAGTCAGTGAACCAAAAAAAAAGGTAAAAAGCTGAAATCTTGATATCAGGATCATAAGACCACTGCTTCCACTGCTTATCTTCAAAATGTTATAGATTACATCCATAAATGTGCTTTAAGGCAAAGAAACATCTTTCAACTCCATGCTCAAGCGATTCCAATTTTTCGAAGGGTATTACGAATTCGTTGCCCTGCGAGACCGTATCTTAAAGCTGAAATATGGTACATACCTTTTTATCGTTTTAATCATCCGCGGCTTAAATGTCCGCCAGAAACCTGTAAACAAAATGGAAGGAGACCGTGGAATGAAAAAACTCAGAAAGGGTTTCCATATTAGAAATGTATAAAACTTTTTGTTCCATTTTGTTTTGTTCCTCGTTTTTTTTTTTAATATAAAATGGCTTTAGCTGGAAAAAAATTCGTTAGGGAGAGTGGTCGAGTGGAGGGAATATGTAAATATGTGTTGGATGCTTTTGGTGCCTTCACAGCAGCATGCTCGGAATTTAAATTTGTAGCTAAGCCTCGAAAAATGTGCCTCGCTTCATGTTGTCGGGGGCCTTGGACGCGACTCGAGCCGATTGGAGAAAAGAAGCCTGACCCTTTTTATAAGAGGTACCACTGGTGCAGAGGAGTGTGTTATGATCATAGAGACGTATGTAACAGCAGTAAGAAAATTGTTCCGATTGCATAAAAGACAATTTTTGATCAGAAAAGCTTGCAGATGTCAACCAAGAGTCTTTATTGACAGCTGAAGACTAAAGAGATGCAGAGACACTACTCTTAGTATGTGTTACCTTGTTAGTTATTTTGTGAGCGATAGTCGTAAAGTTTGCCGGGGTATCATATAGTCGGAATATCATATTTAAATATTTAAGGATACGTGTATGTGATGTATCTTTGGTGACAGAGGGACAACGGACTGCTTGACTGGGAAACAATAAAATGAAATATTCTACTTAATGGCGCCGTAGTATTCCAGACGCGTCACAAAACTTTGGCCAGGGTGTCCTCGAAACCTGATGCATTCCTTCATGGGCAGGAGCGTAGTTACTCAATAGATTCTCGATACTTTCTCGAACTTTCTTTGGTGTCTAAATTCATGACTTTACTCTATCCATGGACCTGTAACTGAACGCCCATGTTAAGTATTCATATTCATATCCATAAAAGTGATGTAGGCATTCCGTTCTGCCATTTTGAAACAAAGGTTAAATTGCATTCACATTATTACAATTCTGATTGTCAGTTTATAGGCCTGGGGCCCCTTTGGATGAACCCAAAGCCAGCCACGTCTCTGTCCTCGCCAGAAGCAGGCAAATAAAACAGATTTTATTGACGGTCCTTGGCATCCCTTTTTTCGTATTCTAATTTCTGGTCCGACATTTTCCCTTTTTTCGGGCTACACGAAGACTTATCTACTTTGCGTTGGTTGGGGCTTACGCTCTGTTTCTGGTTAGGTCTGGAACGCCATTTGGTGTTTCATATAAATTAAGCAGATAATATAAATTAGATGGGATCGAGTGTGCTTGTGTGATCAGATAGGGGGGCCTCTGTCTGGGCAGGCAATTTAAAGTAAAGTCCCTTGAAGCGACTACAAAATCGATGACACAAATAATGCCTCAATTAAGCTCGGAAAGTCGTTTCTGCCGAGCCAGCGCATGCTGCAAAAAAGTAAGGAGCGAAGCATAATGAAAAACAAGCACAATATTCCCGATGCTTCAATTCCTCCCCCATCACATTCTCTACTCAATAGATATTTAATACTCAACAGAATTTTTTGTTTGCCCTTCGACCCCTAACCACTGCGATGGGTAACCGCAGCCCAGCGTTGGCAAACAGAGTCTAAACTTTTTCCTTCCTTCGACCTTCGGAGGAGGTCGTAATGATTGGGGCGCTGTCGGGGAGTGATGAGGTCTTGAAGGCTCAACATTTGTTTATGCAATATTTTCGTGTATATTTCTCAGCTTTTATACACTTTGTTGATGGTTTTTTTTTAGCACCCTATTAAATGCCTTCGGGGGTAGATCTGAATTGAGGAAATATTATGGCAAATAATAAAAATGTATAAATAAATTTTAAAAAAAACATCCAGTCAGTTTCAGTTCAAAGCTATAAAACTATATCCAAAAAAATGTTTAAATTTAAAAATAGACTCGTTGTTTTTAAAGAAAATACGGCCTTAAATCTGATAAATTCTCAATATGCTCTTTAGGGAGTATCGCCCAGTCTATATCCTCATGCCATCACCAACCCCCAAGCAGGGGAAAAGTTTTAAAGGCGTCCGCGCTCTTGCAGCGCTTACATCTCACTTGCCGCGTACCGGGGGAGGCTTGGTTTGCATTGGTTTGGGGGTTGCCTGGTTCCTGCTTCCTGGTTGAGTGGGTCGAGCGGGCTGTGCTCCATGGGCCCCACGCCCACACCCCGGTCCAGAGGGCAGGCATAATTGCGCCTCGTCTGAGGCTCGGAAAATGAAAATATTTGAAGCTGCGAACTTCTCAAGTGTAAAAAATTTAATTTCGAAATGTAGGTTTAACGAACGGAAATTGCTTTCGCTCTCCGCTGAAAATGGAGTAAGCCCTTGCCGTTGTCGTGGTTGTTATTATTGGCGGTTGCCTTTCCCTTCTCCGGCGTCCGACAGTAGAAATAATGCGGAACAAGCCAAAAAAAAAACGAAACAGCTAAAAAATGTATCTCATTTGGGTTTTTCATTTTGCAATTTGTTTTTGCCAACTTTCTGATTGGGCTCGTGGCTCATTGCGGCGCCTCACAGGAAGAGAATGAAATTATTTAATGTTTTACATGGTACAACCTCCTCTGTGGATCTGCCACTCACTGCCCGGCCCTTGTCTGTGGCCCGATTCCGCCCGATGCCAGACTGGCCGAGTAATTGCAATTGATTCGCCGAGCACTTAGCACGCCAATTTGTTGCTGGTCACGGTCAGTTTGAGTGGGAATGTGGTCAAGGTTCGTGGAAGGAAGCCAATGAGGCTGGCTCTTCGTTCCCAGAAGTCTGGCATTAGATTGAGGCTTTGATCTTGGGATTTGGAAACCAAATTAGCACCTCAGCAATTGCTTTTTATATCGAAAAAAGCAACAAAAAACATTTTAAGAACTTTGTCCACTTATTTCAGTGAAAATTTTCCATGGAATTCTCTCCCTTGAAATGTATTCCAGACAATCAGACATTATAATCCTTCATTTCAGAGAAGGAACATCCAATGGCCTGCTACGGATAATTAAGCCGCCGCAATGCATTATTTATTCGGTCGAAATGGCAGCTAAGCTAGGATAGGTGCTATTCCATGGAATTTCCGATGAAGGAGGTACGAGTACATCATTGGAAGGTGCCTCGCTGTATACGATTGATTTCTCAAAAGGCTTCGCTGGAAAACGCCTCTCCCATGCCAAGCAGCACTCGACAGTGCCCCTTTCTCAAGGTTAAGCCCTGAACTTTACGGACACTTTGACTTATAAAGCAGCATCATCGCCACCTCCAGCAAATCTGCGGCCCCTTGGCCAACCGCGCTGTGTCAAAGTCAGAGTGCAGTTTGTTAAATTTGGGATAAATGCAGAAAGGTTGGACGGCAGGGCTCTCGGAACTTTATCATGCAAAACGGCTTACCAAAATGGCTCGCACAAGTGTGCACTCCCCACAATCATCCTCAAACGCACCCATTGCATGTGGAAAAGTTTTAGGAAAACCCCTGGCTAAACAGAACTTTTCGGCAAATATGTGGCAAAAGCTTTTTTTCGAAATTTTTCGGAAATAGACTGTGTTGTAGGAGCAAGCCCAAAGCTCGATAATCTGCCCGGGCAGTATAGAGGAACATTAATAACATTAGCCGGGGCCCTAGCCCCCGAAACCGAAACAAATGCAAAACAAACTAATCAAACTTTTGGCCAGGACAACCATCCTGCAGGATAACCGAAACGAAAAATAAATTGCTTTATTTTCTAATTCCCGTAGAAAGCATTTGCCCAGACTTTGTTGCCCAACGAGAGGGGAAGGGGGAAAAATCGAAAATCAATTTCTGTTAATGTATCTGTTCATGGCACTGCCAGGAGACGCCCACACTAGCGCCCCTTTCATGCGTTTCCTGGCCATAGCATATTTTTGCATAAAGTTTATGCAAACATTTTGTACTCGAAACCCGCATAAATTATGGCACATCCCCCCTGCCTGTGGCTCTGGTCCGTAGCCCGACTGCGGCTCCGACTGCGGCTCCGGCTCCGGTTCGGTGCCCTAATAAACCCTATCTGGAGGACGTCTGAGGCTGGGCGAGTAAGTGGCCCGGTTGCCGCTGCCAGCTCTGCTTATTTTGCATGTCATTTGCGTCTGAGCACTCTCCGGCACAGATATATTGTATGTTGCTCTGCAGAAACCCACCGAACCCCCGGACGGGGGCTTACTTTCACAGTTTGTTTCCATTTTGTGTGCGGCAAATAAATCGTACGTATTTATAGTTGCGACGATGGCAAAAAGCACAATTGTACCAAAAAAAACAAAACACCTAAGTTAAGATTTACGGGACGCTCTGAAGAAACCAGTTACTTGTTAACTATCCAAAAAAACACTCTTACAATCGGCTACATAGAAAAAAAAACAGGATCTTGGCTGTTCATCGTTGTAAACCTAAATTCTTTCTTAATTGAAGATGGTGCGGGTCAAGAATTATATCGTTAAAGGAAATAAGAGTCAAGAGGAAACTCTCGCGCCTTCTTGAAATGTTGGGGAGTGTCTATCTCCGGAGACCGTGATCAGAAGTATCTGTAGAACTATGGAAAGCGGCATAGAAAATGTAGTTTTGAATCTGAAAATCTCTTAGCTGAGTTGGTTTAAATATACACGATATCTGCCATTCCTGCAGACGCCGCACTCCAAACGCCAAAATGGGGCTGTAAATAAAATTTATGAAATATAGAAAGTTTGCTTTTTGGAAGCTTTGACCTTTTCCTCAGAATGTAAGCTTGAGTTAAATTTTAGAATTATTTGATAATTCCGGTGAAAGTTGAGTTTAGATTTTAGTCAACAGATGTAAAACAAGTCAGTGGCAGAAGCACTCTTTTTTCTTTTGGAAATAATTATAATTAAATAATCTTTGGAATCAGAGCATGTTTTACATCGTAGTCCATTAGTTGTGAGAAATTATTCATCGATTCCGGTGAAGTGAAATTGTTTTCGGGCTGCTTGTACTACCCATGCCATTATTTTGAGACGTTTTTCCAGTGAAGTAAGTCCGTGGTGAGTTTCTTTGTTTGGCGGCCCGGCTCCTGTTCCACCTGTGCCAACAAATTTTTGCTATTGTTTACTTGGTTCAGAGTGCGTCGTTCCAGCAGTCTGAGCTCTCATGGCTGCTTCCGTTTCCGGCTTTGTTTTCGTTTCGTTTCGCTCGCTCACGCACAAGGTTTCCGCTGCCGTGGATGCGGTAGCAGGACGAGGGCCAGGCCGCCACCTCCCTGCACCTGAGGGCTAGCCAGCCAGCTCTCCACATTTGGTGTTTATTTTATTGTACATTTGCTGCCGGCATCTGCGCCGAGCCGTGAACTGTGTGGCGTGTCATCATCGGCATCATCAGCCTCAGAATCACCATCATCATCGCCATTTCCATTGCCGTTGCCGTTGCCATTCGCCCCATCATTGGCCTTGCCATATGGGAGGTGAAATTTGCTCAGAGCCCATAGACACGAGATGGGGTGGGATGGAGCAGGAGCCGCTGGTGCTGATGTCTGATGTGCAGGTTGTTATTGTCTTCTGGTTGCTTTTTAACGTGTGCCTTTCGTGTTATTTACTTAACAATTTACTGAATAATTTAAACACCTTTTTGCGCCCAGTAACGCGGCGAGAGCAGTCGGAATGGGTATATTGGGCTACAGTGTTTTTGAATATGTGTTCTCTGACATTTGATAATTAAATAATTGACCAGAGAAATGCTAATAATAATCTCATTTATTAAACACACCCTCTAGGAATATTTCGATGGAAATGCACTGCTTCCACACCATTTTTTTAATGAAAATGAACACTTCTAGGCATTGCTAGGTGTCACCTAGTCGAACCCGCAAATGTCTGTCATATATTTTTGCCGCATTTTTTGTTGTTTGCCGCTTCGTTTCCTGTTTGCTCCTTTCCTTTCCTTTCCGTCCAGCGCCAGCTCCAGGCCCGTCTGCCCGTGAATGGGCGTTGAATTATGAGGCTGACTTTCCTTTTCGTGGCTTGAGGGTGAGTGGTGGGGGAAGGGAAAACTTTCACGTGTATGACAGTGGGTGGAAACTATCACCCACCCCAACACAGATGCTCCTACACTTGTGTGTGTTTACTTTGTCGAGTCTTTGACTGACATTTAATGCGGTTATCATATGTGTATGTATTTAAACATATATACACACACACATAGTGTCTGTGTGGGTGGGCGAGTATGGGGGTGTTGTTTGGCTGTGTTGATAATGTGCATAATAAGCCTTAATTAATGTTAAATAATGAATTTTCCCATTTACACGCCGTCAGCGTTGAAAAGGCACTGGCTTTTCTCATATTCTCTGGCGCCGTGTTTCCATTTTCCCGTGTTTCCATTTTAATTCCTTGTCGTCGAGGCAAACACACGACTTTCTGTGGGTCTCCAAATATTTACAGGTGAACCCCACACCCCGATCAAAAATTGCAGACGTCACAGTCGTCACAGTGGAGGGTTGTTTTGGACTGGGGTCCCCGGTTTGGACCCTGATGGCAACCCCTTTGTTGTGGTCGATCCACCTTTTTTCTGTAAATTGACCGAGGCCACAACACAAACATTTAAAAAACCTGCAAGTTTTACTTTTGGGCAGTTTGTGTGTTCGGTAATTAAATTGCCTTATCAAAAGGTTTTAATCGGAGTGGGCTGCAGGAGCTCCGAAGCATTTGACATTCGTAATTAACATGAGTTTAATTGAATGCTTAACAAATTAATGACAGATCCCAAAGGATAATTAAGGGCGGGATATATGTTAAAGGTGATTTATGTTCTTCTGAAGAAGATATCCAACTTACTCCGATAAATCATACGCAAATACATTGGCTGGGAAAACATGTTGGGGAAAAGGTGAAAAGTGAATCCATCATTTACTAATAAGCATGATCAAGAATTTAGTTCCTTTTTCCGATGTTCTAAAGACACCTATAGCTAGCTCCCTTCACTCTCTCTCAAGTTTCTCCACACCTGGGCAACAAAAGTTTTCTCCGCCACAACTTTATTCCCCGGGAAATACTATTCCCCCAAAGAACCCAATCTACACCCATAAACTTTTCCGAAGAAAACCCTTTAAATCGAGCACTTTTATTTATTCACAAGCATTTAACTTAATTATACAAGCAACTTCCCCGCAGAACAAATTTCGACTCGGGGTCGAACCAAAACATTGAACTTATCCCAAGATGCGAAAGGAAATGGAAATGTAAGGGGACAATGGAGGGAAAATCGTAGCTGGAGCAAATAAAAAGTTCAAACTGTCAGAACTTTGACAGCAATATTGTTGAGCTTTATGTACAACAAGAAGGAATAACTAAAACAGTGCAGAAATTAGAAACAACATACCGAAAATGTCCGAGAAACTTTTCCCTCGATGCGATCAACTTTTTCCGGCTGCTGTTTAGCTGGAGGAAAATCAATGCCCGAATATTTTATCCTTTTTTATATGCCAAAGACGAGGCAAGCGAATATCTATACATATAAATACACGTATATATATATTACACCGATACACTGATATAATGTGGAGGAGGCCATGGAAAAAAATCTAACTGAGAGACACAAAAAAATTTGTTGTTGTCCAACTCAGCGCTTCTCCTTTTCTTTTGTTGTTTTTGTTGTTTGTTATTTGGTTTGATGTTGGTTGTTACTTGGTTGTTAGAGTTGTTGTAGTTGATTAGCCCGACTGATTGTGTGGATTTTTATTATATTTTTGCGTTTGTGCCTTTTTTATGGTCTTTTATGGGCGCTGATTTGATTGCATTTTATTTCTGGGCTGTGAATAGAATTCTTTCCCGTTTTAGTGGCACTTTCGCTGACAGCCCTTGGGGCAATTATTTCAGTATTTTTTGCTGTACCGGAAAGTGCTTCGAGTAATTTTTTTCAATATTTTTGCTGGAAAGTGTTTGTCTTCACCAACTTTCAACGGGTTCCACTGGGACTGTGTGTGTTATTTTTTAATATTTTCCCCCCAATTCTGGGATGCTGTCGCCCGGTGGGTGTTCCGCCCTCTGAGTGGCATGTCAATCAAAATCAATCAAAATGTTCGTTCACTCGACGACGAGTGCTGTCACTGTCGCTGCCCCTGGAGGTGGAGCTGGAGCTGGGGCTGGGGCTGAAGCTGAAGCTGCCACGTTTACGCGCTCGTTAGCGTTTACACATGTTGTTGCACGTTGCTCGCGGTGTTTCCTCAATTTGCGGCAAATGGATTTTACGTTATTCGTTGCTCAGCTCCCACTATTTTCCCGGCACACACACACCGACGACACCCACTCTACTCCACTCCACACACAACCGGGAGTGCTCTTGTGAGCGACGACCACGGCGACGACACCGGAGCGCGTTTTAGTTATCCTAACAAAATTCTCATTGAGGCACGTAGTAGCTCCAGCAGATCCTGTGCCGCACTCACTCACACTCGCACTGAAATCCGCACCCACACACCCGCCCGTACGCCCGTACGCCCGAATACACGCTGCACGTTTATCAGCTTCCTGGGGGCCTGACCTACTGGCCGCTTTGTACGGCAACCATTTTGTATCGGCGCGGCTGGGTTTTACCTTACGCTACTTAATTTCTGCGGTCAACTTTTTGCACGGTGCAAGCATGAAAGTGCATTGGGTTTTGGATGAATCGCTTTCGCACTGCACGACGCCCGCACACAGACTCCGTCCGGCGGTGAGCTTCGCTTCGTTGGAGAGAGGGTGGAACGTGGCGCCCGGCTGTGTCTGTCGGTTACGGCGTCAAATTTGAGACTGGCTGTGCCCGCAACGCTCGGGCGACTTTCAGCGGCCAGGCGGCGTCAGCGGTCGTCTGAACACGCTCGTGGCACGTCTTCGGCTCGCCCCAAACTGTTATACGCAACACAGCATAAGAGAAAGCGCTCAAGTTTCGCCCGGTGCACACGGAGAGAGAGCCAGAGAGAGCCAGCAACGCGATGAGAGAGCGCAGTTGTTTAAGACTGTTCCTCAGAGTGCTCAGAGAGAGCGAGGCGGAAAGCCACGAGAGAGTGTTTCGAATTTGGTTTTTATTTTTAGTCTGATTTATCCGTTTCGGGATATGCGATGCACGATAATGTGGGACCTGTAAACTGCACTCTCAATGGGACTATCGACTGCAAATAACATGACATAAAACTCTACCCAGCTGGATGAAGTGTGGGCTAATGCTAAATGTCTACTTGTGAATGCATAGAAATATGTTTTTAACTAATGAACAACCGTCTAAACATTTATTCTAATAGTTCTAATGGTTCTTTCTTAAAGTTTATGATGAATTCAAAGTTTTTTTATAGCCATAAAATGATGCAGAACGAGTAAATAAATAAACTGTAATAAATGTTACGAGTCTTAAAAAAAACTTAAAATCTTTAAAAGTACCAATTAAGGATAAGCACTCTAACATCCGGTCAACGTATATTCCAAGTTAAATTCCCTCCAGCTTCTGTAATTTTGTATCCCCTCACTCCCTTGCTTATTCCTTGTCGCTTCTTAGTTGTCTATTTTCGCATTTGGATAAGCACTATCAATGCTTTTTGTTGTTTACGTACAGCTTCCGCTTCCTATTCCCACCACTCCTAAGAGTATAAGAGCATGTCCCACTGTTCCCAGAAATATCCCTCTATTGCTCTCTTCCGCCGGGTAGAACAGCTGCATGCGACTATATCTACTAATCTCTCAGTGAGTCGGCGCCGCACTCAAACCCAACCTCAACACTCAGCTGACTGAGGAAGTCAGACTCGTTTAGGAGTAGAACTTTACCACAGACTCAATCGTGAAACTTCCAAAATGAAGTCAGGTTAGAGCTGGAGCTGGAGCTAGAGGCGGGATAGATTTCCGAGGTCCCCTCCGATCTCCAAGAACCGAGCACGTCTGATGTCACGGCTGATGCCAGGCAGAGTCCTCCCCCGGGGGGCAAAGAAAACCATTTTTGCCAAAAACCAAAGACAAGAAAAATGCGAGACAAAGGATGGTTATGGATGTGGTACGAGTGTCCTCCCCCTGTAGAGGGTGCCGGCAGCCAACAGCGAAAAATATCGATTCGGTTCGATTGTTGTTGCTTGACTGGGCCGCGGCCACGGCCGCCCACAGCGAATTGTATATTGCTTTATAAGCAGCTTCTGTCTTCAGTCCAGAGGCCCCAGTCCGACATTCTGCAGAGGCCCTGCGGCTGCTTATTTGTCTGCTTTAGTTTTCGCAGTCAAGTCCTTTTCCTTTTGCCGAATGAAAATTTTCATTTTTCGCTGTTTTTCTTGTTTGATGCCTCTGACCCCCAGCCCCCAGCCACCAGCCACCAGCCCGCAGTGAAATGAGTAAATAACCAATGAAGCAGATAGAAATGTTTATTGTTATTCCCCGGCAGTACCGCGAGTGCCCCGGCGGTCATTCAAATCAATTCTGTAGGCGCACAGCAGCTTGTCTCTGTGTCTATAGCTGTTTCTATTTCTGCTTCGGCTTCTGCTTTTGCTTTTGCTATTCCATCTCCATCTGCATTTGTGTCTTTATTTAAATTTACATTTGGCTGGGATGGAGGACAAGATGGTCGCTACGCAAAGTAAACGACTCATTGCACATTATGAATGGTGGACGCCGCTCCACCGAGCACACAGCCATAATAATTATTGTCGCTGAGTATACGCACCTTGGACCGGAACAAGGGCCCTTCCCTGCCTCGGCAGTTGTTCGCCTGCTTGTGCCGCATAGTTTGTGTCGCATTAAAACTATTTAAGTTTTTAATGCCCTAACAGCGATGATCTTGTGCCTGGCATATAAATTACTCCGCAGCCTTTGCATTAACGCAACTTCAAAGGAGCTCTAGGAGCTGCTGCAGAGCCCGAGCCTCCTCCCTGAAGCCTGCCGCACGTCCTTGCCGCCAAGCAAGAAAACCAACCGAGCAGTGTGAAGCTCCAAGATGTTGAGCACTTTGCCAAAGTTTTTACTTGGCTCGTTGGCAATTTTTACTTTGTTGCTTATAGGGATTTATGTTTAATCGGCCAAAGGTTACTTCCACTCAGATTACACAGGCGCACGCAAACACACACAAACACACACACGCGCGGGCGCCCAGACACGCAGACAGGGGGCCGGGTTAAGAGCTCTTTTGTCTCAGCATTATCGAAAGAGAGGGAGGCAACAACACAGACACAGAGCGGAAGAGAGAGGGGGGAGACAGTGGAGGTTACTTGCACTGTCAACGCGAAAGTGGAAATTATTTGGGCACTTGCATATCACCTATGACAGAGTTGACTGGATTCCCCTTCAACCCCTTCAACTCTTCGCGGAAATTCCTCAAAGTTCAGATAAGTTTCATACAGATTGTTGAACCGCTAATGGCTGGGCTTATAACTTAAGATCTTCAAGAGTTGTTGGAAGTTCTTCGGATTGCGTTGACTTTACGGGTTTCCAGGCAGAGCCAAGTGCTCTGAGGGCTCACAGAGCCACCTAGGCCAGCCCTTAAAATATGATTGTTGCTAGGAGACTCTACTCCAACGACAGAGGTTGGAAGTTCCTCAATGCGTAGACATGTCTTATATCGACTGTTAACTTTAACCACCATTGAACTTAAATTCCATTCATAACAGACAAATGATTTGGGATGGGTATTTAAAGTCTATTTCTACACATTTTTAAGCTTCCCTTATGCGAAACTCCACCAATTAAATAACGACATCAACTACAGCTGCATTTCGCTTATCGCCATCATCGTGTTCATTAGTCCGTTGCTGACCCTCTTATTTACTTGGATAAACTGCTGCAATTGTCCCCTGGATCCATCCAGCCCGTGCACCATCCTCTCAGGTTCGGTCAATAATGGAACTTTCCGTGGACTTTAATTGAAGGACTGGCAGCAGCAACAGCAGCAGCTGCATGGACACCAATCTCTAGTCAGGGGACCTCCTCGGGGCTGGTGTCCACCAATCTATGTTAATTAAATTCGCCCTGGGCCATGATCTGGCATGCAACTTTCACAAATATATATATCCATGGCATAAAGTCCTCTAAGAGCCAAAATTGATTGCGACCAAGAGACGCCTTCGACGTGCACCGAGCGGGCCATAGCCATACCTTTCGGCGCAGTTCTTTGATTTGTGTCTAGACGGAGGAGCGCGTGTCGACGCTGGAAAAAATAGACAAGAACTAGAAGAGGGAAAAGCCCTTGGCTTTTGCGAAATTCATAGCCAACGCGAAAGTTTATTAGATGCTCTTTGCTGCCTTGCTGCCTGGCTGCCTGGCTGTCTGTCTATACGAGTATCTTTCTAGCTTCTATCTGTGTTTGTGTCTATGGCCTTTGTGTTTGTTGCCTTTTCCACGCCGGCAGAATTTTAATTTCCGCCAGGCGCGTGTGGCACGTGGCCGCACTGTCAAGGAAGTCGCTGGCCCGAATTGACAGAGCCAAAAGGCGCCTTTTGAATTACAGCCAAGTGCCAGGTCCTTTGTGCCGGCGCACCGTAGGCGTTCTGCCATCAACTTGTCCTCTCTGTAATTATGGCCCCTGCCCTAATTAAAAGTCAAAATAGTTGACCTTGGTGCTTGGCCCCATCTGCAGACGAAAAATTAACGAGCACGAGCATCTATGCTGGCAAAGCAGTGGAAAACTTGGGAATATTCACTGGAACAGTTTGCGCTTGTTTTCCAACGCATTGGAGCGTTCAATGCACTTTGAATATTTGTTCAAATATTTGGCCACATCTTCTCCCATCATCATTCCTTTCGGTTCGGTTCGGTTCGGTTCGATTCTATTCTGCTTCCCTATTTTAATGCTATTGTTGTACAACTTTTGTACAAAATATTTTACGCCCCACAATTTCCTGGAAATCTGCATCTTTTTTGTATCATTTTTGTTGCTCCTGTTTAGACTGAGAGACAGGAAGACAGACAGTCCGACAGACACACACACACACACACAGACACATTTATGAGAATGGCTATTGGCATGGAGCCATGGCCCAAAGCCTTCGTGATGCAGTGGGCTCTTTTGGTTTCTTTTTCCCCATTCGGTATTTGCAGCTTTTGTTTCGATTCGCAGGCACAACGGACAAATTTCTATTACCAAAACTTTGTATGTACTCTATAGGGATATAAAAATGGTATAAATCGGCAGCCACACCGAGCATCAATTTTCCAGTCAATGTGCGAACAGTTCTACAAAACGAGTTTATGCCAAGCACTGCAGGCGCTCTGATGGGAAGATACCTACGAACTGTTATGCTGATTTCCACGCAATGAAAATCCCCTTGATCTAGTTTTGGTCAAGTGAGAAAGTAGCTTTATATGTAAATATATTCTAATCATTTTAGATCAATGGTATGCAGAGCAGCATTCGGCATGTTGGAATCAAAAGATTGTTATAATCATCCCCTTTTTTAAAGATTTTTAAGATACCAAAAGAAGTTCCAATGTGGACAATTTCCCAACAGAGCATTGCCCATTCGTTGCTTTTTGGCATTCGAAGATTTTCCCAAATTAATACTTAAAATGCGCTGCGTTGTCAGGCTGGGATTTGTCTGGCTGTTCTGCCTGCCAAATGGGAAAAATGTTCGCTCCGCCGATTTCATTTTGGCACGGATTGCATAACAAATGGTCCAGGAGCAGGAGCAGGGCACCAGGAATGGGAATGGGAATGGGAATGTCAATGCGAATGGATTCGTAGCCTCGGCTTTCCCATTTGCCCAAGATTGAAGCTTGGAAGAGGCTGCAGATCCAACTAACTTAATGTGGAAATTCTTGCAATTAAAGCAACATCAAGTGGCAGCGGTAGAAGGGGAATTTCTGCTCATTCGTTCGGGATACTTCACAAAATGAATCATCTCAATGGAGTATTTAGACAAGAAGATGCCTTGAGTGGAGGGAGCATGCATGTGGCACTTGAGGTGGTTTTGCAACTCGAAATATAAACTGAAGTAGGCAATTAGCAGCCCTTTAACGGAAAAGAATAAAGGCCAGGTTAAATAGCTCAGGTAAATGCTCGGAGTTCTGGCTAATTGCAGGCCATTGAGGCTGAAGGAGTCGGAGCAGCTGAGCTGGTTAAAAACTTTCCACATTTGGAACGGTCGTCGAGTGGCCAACAATGAGGGCAAACAATTTCAATGACTGGCACACATTTAAGGCAGGCAACATATAAATAGGCACACACTCGAGCCGAGATATAATCTGAAGATGTTCACAAGTGTGCCACAACTGCCAAAAAGACATGAAGGTTAATTGCGTTGCACTATAGCTCGGGGCACAGCATTGTATCTTGTATCTGGTATCTGTGCGAGTGGTATCTGCATTTGAGCATCGCATCTCCCATACGAGCACAAGCATGTGTGGTTGTGGAAAATAAATTACATTTGTGCTGGCTGCCAAGAAAATTGAAAAATTCTGCTTGGCTGGCATGCATTTGGCCTGCAGCAGCATCCAGTCACAGTTTTCCAGCCACACAAAAACTGTCGCCTTGAGAGCCCATGCCACAAGATGCTGCATCCTTGTGTGAGAGCCCTCCTCTATATGTTTCAGCATTCACCTTAATGCATATATGAATCAACTGTGAGGGAAAGTGCAATTTTCAGTTGGCTTGGGAAACAGTTTCTGAATAATTCAAAATGTATTTGCATTGTCTGTGAGACATTTTCCCCATCCCTCCCATTCGATTCGCCATTCTTTGACACAAAATATTTTACACAAAGCAATTAAAACAAAAACTGCTCTCAAATGGCAACATTTTTGGCAGCACATAAATACATTTTAAATTGCCATTTCGTGTGCCAGCTTAAGTAGGAATTTAAAATTGTGGAATCGTCTCACATGCGAAATAAAATACATACAAATATGTATGCATGAATGTATGAACGTATGGTTATTATTATTAATTCCTGTTGGAATTTGTTGTGACTTTTGTGAGCTTTAAGCGTAATCAGTGTAAGCATTCATTTCAAATTTCAGCCAAGAAAAAAGTCTAAATAATGTATCCACAATGAGAATTTCTGTATTCAATTTTGTATTTAAGTGTGAGAATTTTTCACAATAAGCCCCGTTTTGATATAACCCTTTTCTTAGATTTCTGATCTACTATTATTCCCCATATTTTCATTTGTTTCTCACTCATTGTGCGCGTAAAAGCATTCACCATTATATTTCAAAAACCCTCCTTTTCCACTGAAGTATATTGCAAAGAATTCTTAATCGGTATTCTTTAAATAAATGAAGTAAAAGAGCTAACGACTGGGAAGTTTTTTGCTTTAAAAAAGTTTCTTTCGATCCCAAAAGGGAGTTAAGTGAAACACTATTTCATTCGGCTTCCCGCAGCCACAAAACACTGTTCGAAATGATTGTATCGCCGAGGCTGTTAATCGATTCTTGAGGATTGCTCAAAGTGTTGCTCTTTGCTACGTGTCTGGCCATTGAAATGTTGCGCGAAAATAAAATGCATTGTTTTTTAAGCACCTCCCGTGCATTCCACATGCAGCACTATAATTTATACTTAACACTTGCAATTTTTTGCTGGTGCCACGAGTCTTTGGCTGGGTTCTTTGGCTGGTTCGTTAAGGGCTGCGGAGAGAGAGCTAGTGGGCAAGCGAGTGAGTGAGCGAGTGAGTGAGTGTGAGGCGGGGCACGTCGCTTTATTGGCCATTCTTGGGGGCAACTATTCTGCACTTTGCAGAAACTTTTTATGCCACTTTTATCTGGCAACGCGTAAATATTCGTTAAAAGTTGAAATTTAATTTTATACCCTTGGCAATGCTGGGCGCCTCTCTGCTGCAAGTCCGCGCTGTTTCGTCAAGTGCAGCGATGGCGATGCTGGGAAAAATCAGCCAAATAAATTTCACTTGCACCTTGGTCGGGGCGTGGCGTGGCGCGTCTGCGAGCGTTTCAGGACTCAGATCACAAGCCCTGCTTCACGGCCCTGGTTCTGGCTGCTTGTTAGCATTAAATTTATGTCTTAACATAAATAAAGCTTTTCTAAACAGTCTACGTGTACAGTGTGCACTCTCCCGGAGCCCGTGAGCAATGTGAGAAGCTGTGGATCCTCATCCTCATCCTCATCCGGACCCGGATTAGTTCGTCCAACCGGCGCATCTTCATTTGGCTTCCTCTTTACTTCGGTTCTGCAATTGAATACGAGATTACGTCGTTTAGATAATTTCATTGAGATAAATTCAAAGCAGCTGTAATGGCATTTAATATTTATTATTATTACTATTATTATTAATCCGCATGCGCAGGCCTCGCCTTTGGCTTTCTTTCCGCATTCTGGGGTCGGTCCTTTATTTCTTTCCTTCTTTGTCTAGGAAGTTGTCGTCGTCATCGGTTCAATGACTTCATCTCTGGCAGCAATGCCTTCTATTATTGATGTCTTTGTCTCGTTTATGTGTCAACAACAAGCGAATTCGCATAAGCAGAAATTTCATTAAGTTACCCATAAAAATTGCTCGGCCTTGGATAATGATCCAGGCCGAGGCAGAAATCAATTCTTTCATTACTTTCTGGCAACCAAGGAGATGGAAAAACTTTTCCAATGTGCCTTCGTATCGGTTTAATTCGACATTAAGTTCTGTTCAAGTTTCGTTTCTTATTTTTGTCACAGGCAACCGAATGATGATTGATGGAATTTTCATATGATACATGAACGATTTTTTGCCAAGTACTGAAAGGTGGAAGGGAGAGGCTAATGGAGAAGCTAATGGATTCAAGGAATTCAAATGTAAGAAGTATTTCCCGGTTGCCATTCAACTTTTTTCCGCTCAGAAATCTATTTCAATCCTGTAGAAAAAGTCACAACTTTTTGTTATGAAAAAACTTCATCTGGAAAATTGTAATATATTCATTCCACTTGCCACTTTCTCCCCCACAAAATTTACATTCACACAATTTCCCTTATTATGGCACTCCATTTTTCAGGTTAATTACGGCCTGGCCACATGCCGTGTTTATCATTTTGAGAAATTGTCATAATTGATTGTCATTTTGCGGGGGACTCTAATGGCAGAGGCCATGCCACTCAGGTCTTCAAAAAGTTGCTGCCAGTACCATTACCATTACCAATGCCATATCCATTTCAATTTCCATTTCCATTAGCGATTTTCAGCAGTAATCGCATTCGTATTTCAGACGCATTTCAGATGCCAGAGCATCAGTTTTTGTTTTGGACCCAGCTAATTAATATTGAAAAACAAGGGGAACGTGTTTGCCAACTGTTTCGGCTGTCAAAACTTGCGCAATTTATATTAAATTACGATCGACTGAAAATCAATTAGAGAGCGTTCCATAAAAGCTGCTGGCCACAATTTCCATTCTTCGCCCACATTTTGTTTCCATTTTGTGCTCTCCACTTTTTGTATTAGGCCAGGAGCATTAATGAATGGCAGGGGCCATGGTCGCGGGCGAGTTGTAGTAAATTATTTGGTGCTGTTCTAGGTGCAAAGCTTTTCCAAGTGCAAAAATATTTTTATAATTTACAGTTGACAGCCACAACAGCAGCAGCAGCAGCAGCAACAATGAGGCAAACTGTTTCGAAGAAGCTGCCCCAACGCTCCGCTCCGCTCAGCTCAGCTCGGCTCAGCGAACAAAATAAATAGTTGTGCAGGTGGTGTTAATTGAAAAACTTTTACAACACTAATTAAAAGTTTCTAAACAAAATGCCATGGCTATGCCGAGCTCTTGGGATTATATGAGGCTGTAAGTTGCCCAGAACCAGCGTCGCCACCAGGCTCCGAATGTATCCGAATGTATCGGTAACAAATGTTGTTGCTCCGATTCGTTATTCGTATTTTTGTTTCTTTATTGAGCAAATTATGGGAAATGTCGAATGTGACAAGCCAAATTGATTGTGGATTGCCTTGCACGGGGTGTGAGATAATTAAAAGAGCAAGCAATACATTATTGATTGGGCGAGAGGCAATTGACACAAGTGCCATCTTCTCCGACCCCCATAACTAGGCCACTTTTTTTACGATTGATGATTGAAGTATGCCTGCGATTGATGGAGGCGGCATACTATTTAATGAGTAGTTTGCTCAGGGTATTCAAGGATTGATTATATTGAATAAACCAACTATTAAAGAAGGCCACTTCTGATGGAAACAAAAAAGAGATATAAAGATATATAATCCTAAAAGCAACTGATTCGATTTGTTTCGCCATTTCATAGAAGATGATTATGTGTATTATAAATTAACTAATTAAATGCTTTCAGTAACAAGTTCCCATACCACAATTTTTAAGTGCCTTCGCCACAAATTCCTTAAAATAATTTGAAGGATTAACTAATTAAGCCCATTTCTCTCGTAAACATTTTTACCTTTCTCTTGCTCATTTTCCATCCCAAAACTACAAAATCGGAAAACCTGAAAACCAAACAAAAAACACAAACAAGAAAAACAAGGAGAGAAACTCCAAGTGTTTGTCGACAATGCGTTTAATTTCCTCAACATCTTCCTGGACTTTCCGCAGTTCCTGCTTGGCTCCATTGTGGCCGTCACTTTCTGGCTGAGTTGTCATATTTTCTCTGGCCAACTACGGCAGCTCCGGCCAGAGCTGACCAGATGAAAATGAAACGACAAAAAGGCAAGTATAAAGTGCGGAAAATATTTTTTTATTTCAAGCGGCAGCCAGCCATTGTTCAAAGGGAGCAGCCACGTCTCAAATTTAAAATAACTGAAACGACTTGAAGCAAGTGACTGTTGGTGGTGCCACGCTGACAGGCGTTGAGTCATGCCGGAAGTCTGGGGCAATAATAGAAAACACACCCAATTTACCTAAAAAATAATTCACTGGGCGCAGCACGAGTCAGCCACCTGGCTTCGCTTTCAGCCCGCTTCCTGTGGGTCCTGAGAGCTGTGTGAAAATTTTACCTTTTGCCCCTGATGTCTCGCTGGTTTGTCAACTTTTGTTGTGGCTCGTGCAAATCAGAAAAAAAAACGAGACTGAAAAGAATTCAAGACATGTAGCACAGGTGTATGGCATGCACGAATGGCTGGTGCTCGAATGAAAGCCACCAAAAGTTAATTGAAATCTTTTTTAAGTAAAGTGTGTCCCGTCCGTACACAGGACATCATCAAGTCGTATCCCATGCTCAGCTTTTCTTTATTTATTTAGGGCTAGTGCTAACTGAGAGCAGAGTGCGAGCTCTGAGGAGAGTGAAAAGGAAAATTTCCATGCCGCTCGAACTTGAAATGATAATCTAGGTAATGGCCAGCCGTTTGGTCGGAAATGACTTAGTGTTTGTTGGGAAATTAAGCGACAGGCAACGCAAGGACGCACGTCAGCGGCGGAAGGAGGTGTAATGAATTTAATTGAAAAGTTCGTATATGAGTTCGGGCCTCCGTCATCATGTTTGGGGAAATGTCAGGCAATTGTTCAAATCCCCAAAAGTGGCCAAACTGCCCGCCATTAAATGGCGGGCACGCGCCACAAATTGCCGCCTACTGCCACAAATCGCGTTGAATAGACCGCAGGGAGTGCTTGCCTTCGGGGGCTATGTTGTTTTGTTTCCAAAATGACCCAACAAAAGTGTTCAATAATAATTGCTCGGACTAAACAAACATATAATTCTGCTAGTAAAATAATTAATTAATAAGCTCCGGCGATGACAGTTACATTGGGAGATCAAACAGCACAGAGACACAGAGAGAGAGAAAGAGAAAGAGAGAGAGAGTCCTTCGGCATAGACACTCGTGGCGAGATAGGGTCGTATGTTAGATAAATGTTTTTCCAGATAGTTCCCCCGAGTGCCGTTTAACATGTGCGATAAATGGGGACAGTGGGGGCGGTTCTCTGGGACTGGGGGGCAAAACACATTTGTGTTAATAATAGGCATTGGCAGTGTCATTTGTCATACACCAAGGCTAGAGTCTAGCGGAGGAAAGCCCCTGGCTGAAAAATGGAGCCATGAAAGTTCTCATTTTTTGTTGTCTGAATAGGTAAATTATGTTAAGATAAATTATGTTTTTATGGGTATCACAGCACTTGCATGAATATTTATGCACGATAATCTATAAGACAACGAAAAACATAACTCAGACAAGTCAAGAGGCGCCTCCTTTTGAGTAGAATCATAGAAACATTTCTACAAGTGGCGAATTTAGCTCATTGCATGATGAGTTCCACAGTTGCACAGACTCCTGTATGTCACTAGAGTGGTAATTGAAACTCATCAGCATCTCCAGTTGGCAGCCATAGAGAGGATGCATAGAGGTAGAAAAAAGAGCAGGGAGAGCACGAGAACTCACCGGGCACAAACATAAATTTAGCCATAAAAGAGCATTTAAGATAAGCTTGCATTTATGGTCGTTAAAATTCAAAATGCCATTTAAGCAGAGAGTGGGAATATCCAACGGGGGAGCCGAGTCCCAAACAGCATGACTCCGCGACTCGGGATGGTGCATAAAGCCGGGTTGCAACGGATGCGCCAAGTAAAAAAGAAACGCAAGCCATTTACCTAATACGCTAAATATTCAAAATCACATTGGACCTGGGGATTGAGATTGGGATTGGCTATGGTTATGGCTCTGCCAGCCAGACAACATTTTATGTTTGCCAGAAGAATGAAGCATCGTTGGATACTCGTACCTGGCAACACCACAGCGCACAGCGCACAGCCCACAGCCGACACCCCACAGCCCGTAGTACACAGCCCACACAGATACAGACCCACACATCGGTAAGTTTTATGCTGGCAGCGATAGCAGTTTAGTGTCGTTGATGTTAATTTTTGTAGCCATGGAGTATGAGTTGAAGTAGGAGTACGGGAGTACGGGTTGGCTTGGGTTGGGTTGGGTTGGGTTGGCTCTTCGCCGCCTCACCTGACAGAAGTGCCACAACCAAACATCATCATCGGTGCAGCCTCAATTTTTGCTGACTTTTCGCTCGGCGTTACGCTCGATTGAGTGCACAATTTCATTAACCGTATGTGCCTCAAAGGGGGTCACCGAGGTCCCACAGAGACGCAGAGACAGGTGGGGTCTAGCGAGTGGCATCGAGCAGAGGGCTTGGCAAATGCAGTTAACAGCGTGTCGACAGCTGTGAGTCACTCGAGGCGTTTTGGAGCAAATGTATTACCAAAGATACACTTCCCTCAGACAGAGGAGGCCATGCAAGAGATTCGGTGCATATCTACAGAAATACACTATCAGCGTATCCCCTACTGCTGCCCAGGGAAGACATTTATTTAAAGGGTCATGCAATTCCTTTAGCAAGACAAAGGGGAAATGATTTCATAAATAATACAAATTGTGTTCTTGTTGCTTTTGCATAGGCAGAGTTGTCCGGAATGCCGTACCGCACAGCTGGTTAAAAAAATCGTACTTTTCACATTACATGGCAACAGAAAAAATCAACCTCAAATTGTATAATCAAAAAAGCCAAAAGATTGAAATATTTTTTGTGGCTTTTGCGGTCACATTGCGGAATTGGTTTGTAATTAGTTTTTGCAGTGCGGGTTCAATGAACCCCGGCCCTGTCACTCAGTCAGCCAAGCCCAGAGTTGGATCGAGAGCCAGACGTTGAAAAACTTCTGACGCCACGGCACGGCATTGGGCTGTTGATTTGCCTCACAGTTCGCACAAAAGTATGCCACACACTGCCTTTGAAGTGCCTCTGAATGGGTGTGAATGTGAATGTGAGTGCGAGTGTGAGTGCGAGTGCGAATGTGAATGTGAGTGCGTTATTCATGATGGCAATGCCTTTGCTGTTTGTGGCTTTTGGCATGCCACAAAAGTTATGCACTAACCGATGCTCGGCACTTTGCAAATTTATGCTCGGCTTTCCTTCGACTGTCTGGTCTGGTCTGGTCTGGTCTGGGCTAGCGCTTTTAAATGTATTTTTTGGCAAAGCCCAAAGTTTCTGGCAATTGAAAAGTTCTTGCCGGCGGTTTATATGTATGAATGTATGCCTGTACACATGACGGTCGGACGGCCACTTGGCCAATAACTTTTTAAACGCTTTGGCAGGCGCAGTGGCAACAAATTTGGTCACAGCTCAGAACTTGCAAGTCTTCAAAATACATGAGCCCAAAATAAATAATCTTGGGCCGGCTCGATTGTCTGTCTCGCAGGCTGTCTGAGTGTGTCTTCGACTGTCTGTCTGTGTGTCTGTGTGTGCGTACATCTCTGAGTATATGTGTTTGTGTGCGAATCAACACCATTTGTCGTTTGTCAAGTGACAATTGAATGCAATGACTTTTGCCAAATTGATTCTCGACAACACCAGCAGCAGCAGCAGCAGCAGCAGCAGCAGCAGCAGCAGCAACAACAGCAGCAGCGGTAAAAGCAACAACTAAGGCGACAATGAATCCAACTATCGACTGCAAGACAGTTTTCCGTCTGCAGTTCCACAGACTCCTTCAGATCCCCAGTCTTTATGTGTGCCCTCCTGCTGGTTCGCATCTGTGTGAATGGGTTTCGTTTCATTTCATTTCGTTTCGTTTCGTTCGCTTAGCCTTGAGTTCTGCCAAAATAAATGGCATATTAAGTATACGCTCACTGGCACCTGTGCCGGGTGCCAACACTGCAAACACTGCACGGGCAGCGAGGCCAGGGTACGAGCACATAATATATGCATGCATAGTGGATAATGATATTAAAAAGAAATGGATTGCCAGCAAAATATACAAAAATAAATCAAGCAGAGTTACGGCAAAACACAATACGCATCCAGGGGAAGAAAAAGAAGAACAGGAACATATATTCACAGGGCCGAGTAAATCATTTAAATGATCTCCTATGCTGTGAACATTTGTCTTGGACAGTGTGAACCATAAACAGTGCAAGCCTGTCGATATTTTGCCACGCAATGAAGCAAATATTTGGCTTTCCATGAACTGGAATTAGTACCTGCTCTTCCTTACCTTAGAAAGCGCATGAGAAGTAGAATCAAAGGTTATGCATTTCCCGTAAGCACGCCAAATAATCTAATTATAAGCAAAAAGTCTTCCAATTTGCATCTGCCCCTGGAAAAGCAACTCTCAAGCCCGCACATATCCACTCGAAACTTCCTTAATGAAGTTTAAGATTGCTTGAGCCAACCCACACAGCAGTTAGACAGCACTTGTCTGTCCCTTCTTGAGGGTTACTTGGAGAGTTCGCCATAAGCATTTCATTAGTGCCATATCATGTGGCCATTGAGGGATTCCTTCGGACCGCAGTAAACACCTCAAGATTTTAAATAAACACTCGCAATTTAAATGGCAAACTGCAGTGGGTCGGGCTGTGGGCGGCTGCACGAGTTGCGACCTTCAAGCAGCCACTTGGCAGTTGGCAAGGCTCCGAGCATAGCCTCGTCATTACCGGCTGCATAAATATTTACCAGGTACATAGAACATGTACATATAGAAGCCAGGACTAGTACCACACTTGGGCTCATAAATTGAGCGAGTGGCAAGCAAGGCGTTTGGCCCAAACACAAATACGAGTGCAAACATGGCCTGACATCGACATCGACATCGACACGGATGACGACCCCGTGAGGGATGAGGCCTGGGCGGGGCCATGCCGGAGCTCCTTTGAGATTACCATTTCGCGCGGAGATGTTTAATCGCGTTAATTGCTGAGAACTTGTTACCTTGGCACCATCCGAGCCAACTAGCAAATCTGGCTTTCTTTAATTGCCGCGCCTCCGGCCCCGAAACTTCTTGAGGCCGACTGTCTATTTCGACGGCGACTTAATACGTAATTAGAGGAGGTCCTTCTCTTGAAACCTCTTTCTCCTTTTCGGCAAGGGAATGGGCGACTTGTTGACTTTGGTGCGGTTTTTAATTGCAATCCATCGGCTTGCTCATGTGTGGGGACTCTCGAGAAGTCACTTGTGTGCGACTCGAAGTTATTAATTAATTTCTGCGGTTTCGCCCCTTCTCATCATCTATTGAGTTATAAATTTATTCAGATTACTTCCTTCCATTAAGCTGCTGTAAAATTATATTTTTTGCACCTTCCTTTTTTATTTCCCGATGGCAGGCATCGATGGAATGGGACGTGTAAAGCATCGTTCAACATGAGCTTTAGTTTTCCCTTTGCCATCCAGCCACTGCCACATTAAAGTGGCCTCCTCTGGCTGCACAGCAAACTGTGACTTTCCGCTGGTGCTCCGGCTTAGGTTGGAGTTGGAGCTGGAGTTCAAGGGGCCTCTCCATCGCTCGACATTAACCAGAGTTGACAAGCTCCCGCCGCATCCCCAGTCTCTCATTAACTTCGCTTGGCCCGAGGCATAAGCCAGCTATCCAGCCAGCCAGCCAGCCAGCCAGTCAGTCGTCCGTCCAGGGGGTGGTCCACGTCCACTTATTGTTAATCCTCGGCGGCCTAATGTTCAAATGTTGGAAAATTGAGCCGACAGCACGGTTGGGCGGGTGGTAAAAGTAAAAATGAAGCACAAACAAAAAGCTGCACAGAAAAAACGCAACTTTTGAGTGATGCTTGCTACGCGATAAGCACCATCCGCTAACCAGATCCAGCCTCAAACGGAGATGGTGTCCTGGGAAAGGCTTTCGCTTGGGACACTGTACTACAGGGCAGTGCTTCGGCATGGAGACGCGCAGTTCGAACGGATTCTTGGAAAATGTAAGCCCACTGTGGGCGTGCTTCGCCGTGCCTCTCGCCCTCAGTGTCTTCATTTTACTAGGAATAGTATTGAATTTGTTTTTCCTCGCATACCCTGTTGTCTAGTGTTATCAGAGGAAGTGAATGGCGGCGAGTCTATGAGTTGGCGTGGCCAGGAACATTGGCGTTCTGTGTGGGTGGGGTCGGAGGTCAGTGGCGCTTTTTGCCAGTCCACGACAAGCGGCACAAAAGTTTGTTTGTTCATTTGATGGTAATTATTGTAAATGGCAGCAGCGACGCAGGTGGAAGTGGAGTTTTGTCGGCTCTTTGATAAAAATGAGCCAGCACTTGGTCCTTGGTCCAGGGCCCGCGGTCCGCGGTCCACAGTCCTCGGCACTCGGTCCTTGGCCAGGCAAAGGCAGCAACAACATTGAAAGCGAAAGCGCTTTGGGCGCTGATTGAGCAACCAAATAAATGCGCCAAACTTTGACAATAGCTGATGTTGTTGATAATAGCACAAGGATGATGTTCCCAGCTCCGGCTCCCACTCCACCGACTCAGCAGGCTGCTGATCATAATGCTGCTCATGATGCTCCCGATGATGATGATGTTGAGGGTGCTGCTTCCCTTACGCTCGTTCTGGTGTTTATGGTATTCATGCTGCTCGTTACGTCGCGTCGGCTGGCGAGGTGTGCTCTTTGGTGTCCTGTGCGCCCAGCGGCTAAAATGTGAAAAGTTGTCGCTACCAACTAGTTAATGGGATTTGTGTGTTGCGTGGCCGTGACGGAATTTCCCTGTCTGCAGTGCTTTCATCCTCCACTACTCTTTCAACCTGGTGTGCCTGCAATTCTCAAGTAGCTATAACTGAAGTTTGTCTAGCATAGTTCCAGTTGTCGACAATATGTAATTATTGATGATGACAGACGACCGATTAAATGATGATTTGACTCCAGGCTTTGCAGCACAGTTGAAAATGTTCCTTTGAAATGCGTTTTTCACCGATGCTTTAAAGGGAAAAATCCGACGGCATCTGGCAGCATGCAGAGAATAAATAATTTCCTCCATTGAGAAAGGAAAACCATTTTCAGTTGCGCCTTTAAAGCCCAAAAGATGATTTGCTTGTCGCTTCCTCGTAGCTTCCAGCGGAATGTCCAACAAGTTTAATTAGATTAGTTGAAGTAAATTGAAAATGCCTCGACAATGTCTTATGAGGATGTGTGTGGTGGGCTTGTGTGGTGGGGAAAAATGCAATAAAAGGACATAATTTAATAAGCAAACAAATTAATGGGACTGACCACACAAAACATACCTAGCCCACCTCCCACCTCCGACCTCTCGTCGCCTGTCCCCTGTCATAGTCTTGTCGTGTCCATCCAAGCAAATTGCCATTGATTGGACCCCAGCAGCCTGCACATGAAGGAGCCGAAGAAAAGGGAGGAAATATTTTTCTAATTTTGCGAACATGTCTCGAGGAGAACACAAACAGACAGCAGAATGGGTGTGTGTGTGTGTGTGTGTGTGTGGGTGGGTGTGGGCCTGCTCCATATGCAAAGTAAAGAGCTGGAAAATCATGTTAACATTTCACATTACAGCTGCGGGGAAGCGGGCAGCCAATACCGAAGATGGACAGAATGGAGAGCCAAGAACCGAGAACCAAACAGGAACTCATTCAATTTTCGTTGCAAAATAAGAGAATAAAGGGAAATCTTCTACTGGACATTATAATTTTATAAGAAAATTGCAATTTTCGTAGGGGTGAATGGGGATGTCCGGACTCCGGAGAGCAAGAGAGCAAGAGCTCCCCATCGTATTGGGAGTCATTCAGGCAGACCACAGACAGTCAAAGGTAGGACTACGAACTGCTTAAAGGGGCAAATGGCGTAATGGAAAATGGAAAATGATGGCTCGGTTAACAGAAGGATTGTGAAAATTTAGCTGGATTGTGGGCTGTCCGAGGTGCTGATGTGCACCTTGTTCTGTGCTCCTGGTGTCAGTTTTATGGTTTTATATTTTCATTTCCGCTCCTCTCGCCCATAAATGCGAATATACGACTTCCGGTATAGTTTTTCATTTGAAATTTTTGGCTAAATGCAAGCCCTGCGAGTGGTCTGGAACAGAGCTGCAGACTTTGAAGGTGAAATGAAAGTTTTGCCAGCTATGAAAACGGTCATTGCATTGCAGTTAAACTCGCTCCATGCCCATCCCATTCCCTTTTGCCCATTGTCGGCAGCCCCTTGGACAGCAGGTTGGCAAAAAGTCAGACACATCATTTTGGCTTAGCCCTAAATACTCCAGCGAAATGCGTGTGAGCCACGGGAATGTTACCTCTTTGTGTATCCTTGTGGGTGTGTCTCTGCAGGTATCTTTTTTTTTGTGTGTTTTTCGCTTTCGGAGGGTTCGTTGCTGCTGTTGCTGCTGCCACTGCTGCTGTTCTCCTCAGTGTGCATTGTCTGCATTCATTTTCCGAGCTATTGGTTTTTGTGAGGGTTTCTGTTTGCTTTTTGTAATTTGTTTTCTCCTTGTGGTCAGACATTGAAACAAGTTGAGAAAATAAGCTGATGTCTGGCCAGGGGGAAAGTTAAATACGCTTTGGGGATATTTGTTATAATTGAGAAGAGGCCTGCATTGAAAACTCGAACGTAGTTGGGACAAACCAAAGCTCTAACTTTGTTTCTCATTCTCCAGCCTTGGATATTCTTTCGCAGTGATTGCATATGCCCGAAGCTGTAGCGCACTGACTAGTAATCTTTATGGAATGTGTAAAGTGCATATAGAAAATATATATATGTATACACAACTAAAGCTCCAAGGTGAATGGCACTCTAAGACTCTCGCCATAAATGGCTGAGCGACATAATGAGCATCGCTTCGGTGGGTTTTAGTGCCAGTGATTTGTTAGATTGCACCTGATTCCCGATGGTCTGAGCAGCCCTTCAAATGGAAATCCCCTTTATATTCTGCATCAGAAAGTAGACATTAAATTTTACTTGAGCCCAATCACAGCCGCGTTAGCCCTTATTTATGGCGCTCTGATAAAAAAGCTGCATAAATTATTGACTAATTAGTTGTCGGATAATCCAAGCGGTTAGTCTACAACTAATTTGACATATTTGTGCAATTAATTATATCCTGATAAGGGGGATTTTTTTTGTAAATTGTTTTCATTAAATTATAATAAAAGGGCCAGGGACAGAGGAGCTCGCACATACTATTACACTTTTTATTACACACTCCTCAAACCATATAGTAAAAATAAATTTAGTTTAGTTGCCTTTCAATTATTTTTCGACTGCAAAAGGTATTTTTAAGTATGGATCGTAGGATGATCGATCAAAGTACCATACCTTCTGTAAGAGTAGACCAGCAAAAGTAACAAATATCATGTACTGTTGTATGTGTAGTAATTAGTTTAAATTATTTTAATTCTAGCTACAGATGATTAAGTCCGTATCTCTGTTGAGCTGTATAAAATATATGAATTGAATTAAAGCTGGTTTATTTTTTTCAGGCTTAAAAGAAGGGAAATGCAGTCTGTCCGCATCCACAACCCCATTCAACTCAACATAAAAGTAGGGAAAAGGGCAAGTTTTAATCTGATAAAAATCGCCAACATCCAAACACAAATGAAATTAAAACTTTTTTCTTTCGGGCACAAACAAATATCGAACTGCCATGAAAAAGTGGGAAACGGGGAGAACGAGTGTTTCGCTCCAGCCTGAAGCGGATTCTGGCAAGCAAATAAATGCATTAAATCAATAGAAGTTCCCATCGGCCTTGGGTTCGGGGCCGGAGGAACTCTGCCATTGGACGCTCCAAATCAAAAGTGATAAATCTAAACGGGACGTGTGCGTGTGTGTGGGAAATACACTCAACACTCAACACTTACAGAAATTGAAAACGAAGAAGGGAATCCAAATCCAAAAGGACATCAGCGAGCAGGCAAAGCAATCCATGTACAAGTCTAACGCTGCCGCTTCTTTGAGCTGCCGAAACTATAAATTTTATTTTCGTTGAGGGGTTGCCAATTTCAATGACACTTTAATTTAAATTCGCTCAAACGCAATTGCTGGCCACGCACCCAGTGACAATCGAGGGGAAGCCATGGCTCCCCCTCACCACAATCTGAGCCAGTGAACCACTGATGGGGAAAGTGGGGTTTCCATTGAGCAAGTTGTCAAATTGTTTGAATTTATTTATTGACTTGGCGGGGCGGCATTTGCATTCCATTCGGTGGAGACTTTTGACTCAGTTCCTGCTCAGTTCTTCTGGCAAGACCAGTGCCAGCGGCAGCGGATGTGTAAGCTCACGCTCTTTCAATTCCAGTCTCCTTCTTTCCGTTTGGTCTGCATAATGAAAGGCGAAGTGCTGCAGCACATTTTCTGAGCGAAGGCAAGACATTGGGCTCGAAACACTCCGCCAGTTACAGTGGTTTAAGTGGTATTTGTCAAGTGGTTGGAAGATCTGCCATTGATCTGGATTGGAATATCGTTTTGGCCATCCATTGCAGCAGCACAGCTGCCATTGGATGGGGTTGGTTCATTGCTAGATTTCCCATAGATCAGTTACTATTGGAATATTTTTGATGGGTCATCAATGGGTTCTGTTCGCGATGTATTCCGTTCACATCCTCTTTATATAGAGGATTACTGCTTTAATCACCAACACTGATGGTGACATGCACACACTTTTTTGTTGAATCTAGGAAAACTTAAAAGTTTATTCCAAATGCATTTTGGGCATATTGAAAATTCTCTTCTTTCGGAAGCAGACTTTTCTGCTAAAGGTTTCCAATAACAGAAGTTCCACTGTAAGCAATTGAATGGCAAGCGGAAAAGCGAACAAAGATGCAAAGGGGTCAAGGGGTGTCACACCGTGATGTGTATCTGTGTGTGTATGTGTGTTAGTGTGTGTGTGTGAGAACCTTTTAACTTTATCGCATGCAACGGATTCCACAGACACCCACACACACACACACACACACACACACCCATGCACACGGACGAGCATCTATGTGTGTGTGAGTTAAGTAAGACTGCTGAATGGCATTTGTGTGTGTGTGTGTCACGCACGTCTCACTTGGCCACAGCCCTTTGTTGGTGTTGGGTGCGAGTTTCAGTTGACTATTTAATAAATCCCCAGTTTTGTGGTCAGCATACCAAATTAATGCGATTTACTTTACCCAAACCACACACACACACACAAACACATTTTGATTGGGAGAGAGAGAGAGAGAGAGAGAGTTGCTGCAGCAGCAGCAGATGTAGAGAGAGAAAGTGTTGCCAATAAAGAAAAGAAAGGAAAAATTCATTTAATTTATTCTAAAGATTAGCTATTCATTTCACTGTTTTGCCCCAAAAAATGCCAGACTGTTTTTGTGCATGTGTGTGTCGATGGAGAATTGTTGCACCCTCTGGACTGTAGGGCAAGTGCGGAATTTAAATTCTCCCTCGCCAGTTAGCAGGTGCACGAGTGTGGCCCGGAACACAACTTGGCAACTTCTTCCTGGCACGTGTTTGACTTATGCACAGGACAAGCACCAAAGTTTAAACTTTGCCCAACACCGAGCTCCACAAACAGCAGGTTTTTGGGCGGTCTACCAAATCGACTGGATGATGTCCTACAGATTTGATGGATATTATGCATTATGTGTGAAATATCAATCATATTTTTATCTCTCGTCGTCTTTAATTTTTCAATTTTATTCGTTGAAAAACGGCATCAAACCGGTGTCTAATAACTCTCCTTTCCGCCGTTCCTATACACGGGAGTGGCTATTTTTTCCATCATGTTAAAGCGACTCAAGAAATAGTCTCTCACATAGAAAAATGTATCTCCATCTCCATTACCCTCCCGCCCATACAACCCTCTACCCTAATGCTCCCAGGGTATTGTAACAGTCTCGTACTTTGAATCACAATGCACAATGGTCAAAAGGAAAAAACTTTTCCAAGTACAATGCCCACACCGGACACTAATGCCCGGGCAAGTACCCAAGATCAGGTCGGGTCCGGTCGGGTCGCGTCAGGTCAGGGGGCTGCGGACAGTTGTCTAAAATCGTGGCCCATATGCTAGCAAAAACACAGACGGGAAACTGGAGCGTTGGGGACTCTCTGCGGACACTCTCAACACCGAGAAATTATGCTAATTCGCTGGAATTCTTTACACATTTATATTATTTATTGTTTTCCTTTTTTGGACCCCTGCTTTCTTTTCTATTTTGTTGGAGTTGAAAAGAAGTATTCAAAAGTATTTAGAGTCTTGACAGTTTTTTCGTTTGTTTGTTCGGTTTCCTGAGGAGGGGATTTCCCAACTTTTTGTGACTTTCATTTATACTTTGCTGAGGGTAAAAGTATGATAAGTCAGGGGTTTCTGCGGTTAAACCAGCAGAGAGAAGTGAATAGAAAAAATAGGGTTTAAGCAATGCCTTGAATCGTTAATTCTAATTTAATTACTTAACTAGACTGTCAGTCACTTGTTTCATATTTCAGTGTGATAGGCCAAAGCAATCTCAAGTCTCATCAGGTGGCTCGACCATTTTGCAATCAGGCTGCGGTCTGGGCGCTCAACAAAGCTGTCTATGGGATAGACTTTGAACCTGGCCAAAACCAGACAGGGCCAGCATCAGGACCAGCTTCACAACGGCCCAAGACAAATCAATTAAAATAAGACTGAAACGCACACAGACAAAGGCAGATCAACACGCAGCTTAGGCCAAAGTCCACTTCAGTCAAACTATTACATAATTAAATCACAGCAACGCACGCACACACACCACACACACACCCACACACCCAGACACCCATCTGCCAGATGAGACACACATAGATACACATAGACGTTGTTATATGTCTATGTACGTACGTATGTTTACTCATAATAAATGGAGGATTATGTTAATCAAGCAGAAAAACAGACACGCACCCAGAAAGAGAGCGAAAGCTAAATAAATGAATGAATGAATAAATGAAACATTTTATTAATGGTTTACTTCTTCCTTTGGCTTCTTCTCCATCCCGTTGTCCCCAAAAGCGCAAAGAAAAGTTTCAACAAAAAATACCTAAAAAATACGCCGAAAGCAAGAAAAAAGGCAGAAAAAAGTTATAAGCATTTAGCTTTGTTTTCCTTTGCTTAAATAATTCATTAAATTAAGTGTACCGAACAATCAATCAAGTCGCATTTAGTTTTGTCGGCCAACGCAATGATAATGAAATCCACAGATTTCCTTTTGATTTTCCGCTCATTATAACCCAAAAGTTTTTCTTCTCCACATTTTTTCGTCTCTTTTTCTGTTGCCCGAAGAGAAATTCAAGCTTATTTTCTCAAGCTGAAATATTTGTTGTGTCCCCTTGACAATTTTTCATGGCGCTGCACCTCGGCCTAGGGGACTTTTTGTTATGCTCAAACATCGTCGCACTATATACATAAGTGGACGACCAGCTCCAGACAATTACTGCCTTATCTTGTGTGTCCAAAGAAATACCCTAACAGAATATTTCCTCTTTAGCTCATACACATAAACCTAACAGAGATCTTGGGTAGGGGTCAATCAGACTGTCGACTGTGGTGCAGTTTTTGCAGCTGGCTGACAGTAGCTAAACTAAAGCTGATCCAAAAAATAAACATATGCACTGCAGTTGAGCGCAAAAACTCGCCATTACACTTGAATATGTTTGTGTATATTTTTGGGAGTATTTTTCGCTCACGGAACACACACCACGGATGTCTCGAGTGACGCTCTCGTTTTGGTTGGCGTGTCCTTGTCGTCTCATAAGCAGTTGCAAGTTATTGACGCAAGATTTCCCCTGACATTGTCGTCCGTTGCACTACATAGTAGATATGTATGTATGAGCGCTGCTGGCACAAAATTCAAACCAGACGAACTTTATGGAATGTGCTGGCCAAAAGAATGACATTTTCCGAATTATTTTAACAAGATACCATGCTCCGCAGACTTTCAGAATGTGAGAATTTTGTATGAAGTTCCTTTTAAAGTCAGGCTATTAGCATTCCTGCTGATCCGAATTCATCAGCGCATCTTGTGCATGACAAAGCATGGAAAAGGTTTTGTTTTTTCTGCCAAATACGATCAAAGGGTAAGAATATGACGCAGGCTCCGAAGGAGTACATAAAGCTGAAACTGGAACAACCTCTAAGTGGAAAAGGACCCATTCCAGAAGTAATTCTATCATGTAATAAAGTCCGACTGGAAAGGCAAGTGCCGACGGCAGGAACATAGTTTAGTGCTCCATCATACGCACACACACAGAACCGAAAGTCATCTGAGGGAAGCCAGGAAATATGTGAAACAAATGTTTGCCTTGTGCTGCAGCTTCTTCTGCCGCTTCTCCTCCGTTTACTTGCATTTTTAGCAACATTTTCACAAAAATAATGTGTGCAACAACAACATTTTGGGGCCAGAGCGGAGGTTGGCCAACCTTCCGCTCGCCTTACTTTCGTTAAGCATCAAGTTGGGGTTTAGTTTATAAACGTTAACAAATAGTTGCCCATGGTCCAGGCTCGGTGATTTTTCAACAAACTTATTTACTGTGCAAATAGTTGCACTCGTTATAAAGTTAGTTAGTTACTCGAGTGCCAAATAAAATGCCAAGCCATGCCATGCACTGCTTTCCTTTTTCTGGTATTTTCGGGGGTTTCGCTTGTTTTTTTCTCGTTTTACTCTCATCTTTGTGCATTCTGTGTTCTGTTAAATATTTTGCGACTTTGTGGCCTGTGTTGACTTTGAGCGCAAAAGGCGCTTTGGAACAAACACATTTCTGCGAGTAAAGGCGCTGCTGGAAGGTTATGCTTTGCAGAAGAAATTTTCTGTATAGTGAATTAATTTTTACTGCGAAGAAAAGTTGCACTCGTTCCATCTGGATGCATGGGCTTTATGGCAAATCGTCACTAATTTGTCACACAGACTACAAGAGAAGCGACGCCTGAATAATTCCATACCTCATCTTAAGCGATTAAATAGAATTTACATGAGAGTGCTATCCTGTTGTTGAAGGGATTATGAGTTCAAAGCGAGAAATGTAACTCCATTTGGACAACCAAAGGGAATTGGGAAACATAATCCAACATCAGTATTACTTTCACTTGTTCGGTAGAAGAGTTGGCATCTTAGAGAGGCATCCACATCCATTCCTCATCCCCTGAAAAGCTTATATCACGGCTCTGTAAACTCTGTTGCCTGTATATCAGGTACATGGCAGTCGAGCTCAACTTTCTTCCGCATTTGTATTGGCCTGCAGCATGTGATTGCCGCTGGGAAGGCTTTCAATTATTTAAGGTCTTTATAATCGAATAATTAAAAATGAAAAATTAACGCATGAAAAATGCATCCCCAACTCAAATTTACAATGGCCGCTGGTCAAAGGGGTGGTGGTGGTGGTAGCTGCACGGGACTGCAGGATATGCCAGCAGTACAATTTTAATTTCATTTTTCTTTATTTGCCTTTCTTCGCCAACTCTTTTTTTCCGCCTCTTTGGTGTGCGCCTGTTGCCCAAACACTTTGAACTCGCACGCACAGACAGGCACATACAGACGTACACACATATGCACGTACGTAGATGCACTTGGATGCACATGCAGTTCACGGGTAAAAATAATTGGAAGATATTTCGCATACTTTATGGTCAGCCAGACGGAGAACAAGAGTACCGGAGAACCAGAGACGGAGACGGAGACAGAGGCGCAGCAGAACCCAGCCGATGCGATCCGAAGCGTGGCGGACAGGCGGGTTTGGTCAGCCAGGATGCGGGACACAAACACATTTCATGAAAGCTGCCTGAGTATTTAAATACATGAGGACACAAGAGAACAAACACACATACTCTCTTATAAACATCTTAAATACATACATTTTTGTTGTATGTAACTATGTACTCCCCTTGAGAAAAGTTTTGATGACGATCAAACGATCATAAATATAGTTTAATTCATAAATTTCAATGATATTTCGATACTCTTCAAGGAAAGAATGAAACTAGAATATATTTATGTATGAAAAACATATTTTGAAGAGATTTTAGAATTTTATTTAGTGTTGACTGATGATGAGAAAAATGTATCCCGAATTCCTTATGACGACCGATAACCTAATAAATGTTCTTCCAATAAAATTCTTGCATTTGGCCTTCCTGCAGAGCATAATGACTTCACCAACACCCACGACACACACATACTCGTACATATGTACGCATGATGGCCATTTCATTTTGCTTAAAATACACTGAAATATTCGAGTTATTTATGGCATGCAGAGGCTGGCGGCTGACAAGGATAAGAGATGGCCAACGGATAGCCAGCGCAGGACAACGGGCCATGTTCTTTGCTCACTTGACCGCTCTGTTGCAAATTTCACGGCTCTCGCTGTCACATTATTGGTTAGCCATTGACGGGAGGTATTAAATGAAGGCCCATTTGCCCCGCCCTAATGCGTTAAAGAGTTCGACTTAATGAGCGCCAAAAAGGGGGCTAGTGAAAGTCGAGGAAATGAAAGTCTTGCTCATCCCCGAAACTCAAACTATTTACGACTTTTCCCATGCCTTTTGTGTGTACTTCAGTTTGAAATTATTTGCCGGATACAAAACGAGAGGAGAGGAGGAAGGACAGAAATGTAAAACTCGCCAAGTAGTGTCCGGCACAAAGGCATAAGAAAAATTCCAAACAAAACTTAATTACTTTGTACGGGGCAGTTGGAGGGGGGAAAATGAGAGTGGAAATGGAACTGCGACGAAGAGTGGGACTGCGCCCAAAGACAATGGACACCGGGAAACAGGAACAGGAACAAATTGGCCAAATTTGCTTGACTTGCTGGCAAGTTTGCATTCGTACTCGTATTTGCCCTTTCTTCGTTTATATTAACTGAGCAAGGGTGACATTTTCCTTGTTTTTCCTTTCCCTTTTCTGGATTTTTTTTAACTTTTCAGTTACTTTAATGAGGGTTTAAGTATTATTTGCTCAAGGGTTGCCTTTGGCCTTTGTTTAACCGGGCGACCTCTCCTGTTCCCCCATCCCCATCACCCCCTAAGCAGGAATACCTTGTAACCGTAATTTCACCGGGGGGGAAAAAAGCAGAGTGAAAAAAGGGTTTCTTCCTGGAATTGTGTGTAATAATTTTTAATTTTAATTTTTAGTTCGCTGCGGCCAGAAAAGTTTTCGCCTTTTCTTATTTTTTTAGCCACTTAAGCGAGCGTTGGGTCAACGGAAGAAGGCTGGGTGCAAATAAATGTGGCAAAAACAAAAAATGGCTGTGCTTGGCGGATCCGAGATAACCAAATGAGATGTTGGTCGAGATGTAAATGGCCAGGGCAACTTATGACAAAAGCCGAATCAGAGTCCGATGTCATTTGCCAGATTAGACCATGCATTTGTGGGACAATTACAATTGAAACTTATTGAATTTTTGTGGGAAAATGAGAAGGCATCTTTTTCCATGGAAATCTCTCCTTTGCTGACATCATGCTTATCAAACTTATTTCAAGAAAATAATTCCCAGTTCCTGAATGCAAGATACTGTGGGATATGCATCGAGAATGTGCACTGCGAATTCTTTCCTTGTTCATTTCTTTGCTGCTGTGGAAACCATTTTTGTATCAGAAATTAATAAATTCCCTTTCAGAATGCAACGTTTTCTTTCGATAATTCGATGGCACTCCGACGGTAACACCCTATAGAATTTGTGCCTATTTATTCGACTGTGCTAAGCTTCGGACTCGAAACATCCCTTCATTTCCATATAAATTCCCTCAAAAAGTCACATGAAAGCAATGAACTGGCCAGTATCAGGACTGGACAGTGTTCCCCTACTGTTAATTTCCTTCCTGTAATCCCCCAGAATCTGTACAAAGAAACCAAGTCGAAAGCTTATGGGCAGCAGCTTCCCAGAATGTTATTCTATCAGGCATTGTAAGCTCCATTGTTCCACAATATTCTTTCCTCTCCCACCGCCAGAATCTCTTTAATTTGTGTACGGAAATGAAAGGCTTCAATCAGTCAGAGTATTGTTATTCTCTGCGCTCCACGCACATCACTTCATTGACGCGGACCGCTCTCGCCTTAATTTGATTGACTGTTTCCCAGTATAAATCACTCTGGGGCCCTGTCAGACGCATTGGTCAATCGATTATTTCAACAATCTTCTTTCTTGGTGAAACATTTCGATGGGAAAGCCGCTCTCCAGTGACACCCTCTCCACGTAATTATCATTATGATGAGATGCGGAATAATTTGCCAACAAGTGCACAAAAGGACCAAAAGATTGTTTGACATTGCCGGACATGACGACAGCGACACAGAGACATGGAGACAGAGGCAGAGACAGAGGCAGAGACAGAGAGAGAGAGAAACCAAGTACAGGGCGATGCATAAAAGTAAATTCCATTTTTATTAATTGTCCGCTTTCTTGTTTGTCCTCGAATCGGAGTCCGTGGAGCCGCCATTGAATTGCACTTGGCTGATGAGGCCCACAGTGCGGCTGGAGGAGAGGCTGCAATGCCGCCACGACTGCAATGGCCGTGTCGAGTGGCGCCCATTGAAACACTATCGAGTGTCGGTGGTCCTGTTGATTCCGAGGGCTTGCCAATTGCTCTGGCCAGCATTCTGGTTCTGTACTGGATGAGGCCTTGTCCTGGTCCCTGGTCCTGGCCCTCGATTCTCGATTCTTTCAATAATTTGTGTGCTTTAATGAGGCGGTAAGGGAGCGGCATCAGCTGCCGTTCCTGCTGCTTGTGGCAGCATAAAAATAATTTTAAATCAACTGCATATTTACCCAAAGCCTTATTTGATTTTAATTGATTTTTTCGCCAATGATATTTGCTTTTAATTTGCCATCGCCATCGCACAGATACTCCCAGCAAGTCTGGCCCCGAAGCCGGCCATGATTGAAGTCTCAGCGGCTCTGGATGCACGTATTTGCCCATAATTCGACTGTTTGATCTGACAAAAAAGTTGCTACATATAGTACATTTACATATACACGGGCACACACACACACACACACACGCACACACTGAGATATATAAATACTTCTGGGTGTGTGTGTGAGTATTTTAATTTTATTTGCTTTTTAAATGAAGCATCATCGGCCCAAAGCGAGCACAACTGATTGTGTCTCCGCCCCAGGCATTAACAATCAGCTGGCTCTGGGTAGCTGCAATCCATCATCCCCCATCGGGCCCCCAACCACATAGCCAACATCTATCCCCATGCCATCGCGGACAAAAAAAAAACCCCAATCACAACCCCAACAAAAATTAACCTCAATGCAAGTTATGCGTTCGCCGGCAGCGTATAAATAAGAAACGAAGTATCCTCAAAAAAATACAAAGTGAGAATTTCCATACATTTTTAATGGTGAATTATGAAATACACTTTCAAGCCAACAGTTCAGATACCCAATGAATAAAGTTTGCTCGACATTTAAGGACTTGTTGTAGGGCAGAGCAATCAATGACTGTTTATGATCGCAATTTTATCCGATTCATCCGAAGCAATAATTTGTACGGGTATATAAATTGTTGTTATAAAAAATAAATAAATTTATTTGCCAGTTAGTTCTTCCAACCTTTGTTACAACCTCAATGGAAGAGTCAAAATATACCCACTCAGAAATTTGTAGCAAAAAAAAATAAAAGAAAATTTTATTTACTTTGTTTCTTTGTTCGCCCCGAGCTACTTAAGTTCTTGGCTTTTCCTCTGATTTCCCAGACTTGTTGTTGCTGCCCTGCCCGTGTATCATAAAATATTTGCGTTATTATGCTAGTAATTTTTCCATTTTTGTTCTCCCTTTCTGCGAGGCTGTTATTCCTGTTGTTGGATAGTTGGCGGTTGGGTTTTCGACGTTGTCGTCACAGCTCAGTAGCTCATTTTTATTTCACCATGGCCCCGGGGGCGGGTATGACAAAATCAGGGCTTGCATGTGAGTGGCATGACGGTTCCATGGGTTCCTCTACCATCAGCCAGTTGCTTGCCATACTCGTAAAATGTCAAGTATTCGCCAGAAATACAAGAGTAGCAGCCCGAGAGATACTGCTAATAAAACTAAATCAAGCAACGCCAGCTTCCCTCTGGGTTCCTGTTTTCTGGGAAATTTACAAACTTGTAGTTCAACTTTGTTAAAGGCAAGCAAAATGTTCAAAATAAAAAATCAGACATCTGCCAACTTACCTTGGAGTTAGAGCCAATTACCAGGGCTTGACAGAATTTGCCTAAGCTCACAAATCGGATGAAAAACTACATCAAAACTGGAGTGAGAGTTGCAGCGACAGGATACCAGAACCGAGAGCCATTTTAATGACCTTCAACTTTGACAAGAACGCATAAATGGGCCAACAATTGGGGCGTTAACGGAAATTGGCTTAAAAAGCTATAAAAATTGCGAGGCAGCAGCTCAGAGAACGGGAACAAGGCCGAGGGGAGCTGCAGCACATTTATTGGTAAATAAAGTTTCGTTTAAGGTATAAAAGTTAATAATAAATTGAAACAATGAAGCAAATTTTCCTGATCTTTGCCGGTCGCCTAGACTGCTGCCGAGACCGCCTTGACGAGAGTGAGAGCACGTTGGGCAACAAAAGTTCACTTTTTATGGTCGGCAATAAAATTGGTAATTGGCCCAAAAGGCATATCAAATTCGCTCCCAAAAAGGGAGTGGATTTAATTAAACTCCGGAATGCAATCTGTTGATTAAAAGTCTTGTTTTCCTGAGTACCTTCAGTGGATTTTATGTGAAATATAGTAACTTCTGCATTATGAGAAAATGAATTTGCCATATATCGTACGAGTATATAGTTGGAGCAAAGCATCGATTCTGGATGTAGGACACACTGTTGAAAATTTAGTTACGTTTTTCCACTTTCTTTCACTTTCCTTCCCCCTTTTAATAATATTTTTTTCTTCACAAAAACTCAGGTAACATTTTAATTAGCTCTCTTTTTGCCTCGTGCCTTGAAGGCTTATGTACATGGACAAGAAAATAAAATGTAATGTAGAAAAGATTTCCAAGAATATCAGACTTAATGAAATATTAATAAGGTTTGCCAATTAAGAGGCCACGCGAAATTTTCAAGTACAAATTTCAACGTCTATTCATGTCGCCAAATTATGCCATAAAGTGAAAAAGGTAAAAATTCAACAGAAATTGGCCTGGGGATAGATTGGTGTGTGGGATGGAAATGGGAATGGTGGGGCTAAGTGGCAAAGGACATTTGCCCCTAATAGATGACAATCTTGGGCGTGTGTCGTGATTGTTATGCTCGACTGGCAGACATGTGGCCCGATGGAGAGGCAGTGCGCATGTGACATAATTGAAAGCGACATGGCAGCCATGTATGAAGGGGTCTGGTCTTCCCTGCCCAGAGATGTGTCTCCAGCTCTGTCCCCAGCTCCATCTCCAGCTCAGGTGACTGCCTGTCTGTCCCTCTGTCTCTCTGTCTGTGGCCCCATCCAATAGAAGATTATAATGTACGCATTGCTTAATTTGAATGGTGCGTGCTGGGCCCGCCTCTGCTCTAGACTCCACATTCTCCTCCTCGAGTGCCCCCATGTCATAGATGGCAAATGAAATTAACGGCAGCTGACGCGGCACCTCCTCATAGATGCCACTCCCAATGCCAATGCTGCTGCCACTGCTGCTGCCACTGCTGTGCAGTGGGTCAGAGATAACAAGGCACTCATGTTTTAAAAATTAAGCGAAAATAAGAAGATTACCATAAATAAGCGACGCTAATAGAATTTCCTTTGTAATTATCAAAAACGCACAACCGAAATAAATAAAAATTGCGAAAATAAATTAAAGAACGGGCCCAGCTTTAAGCCTCACCCAAATTTACCCCTCGTTTGCGGTAAGTAAAGTGTAGAAAAAATTCCCCGATTTACACACATGTTGGCACCTGTTTTTTTTTTGCACCGCTTTTCTGTTTTGACGCCTGGTCTTGTTTTGTGGGAAATTTATTGGCCTGCTCGCCCAAATCGATTTCGCATTATTCACGTACATCAATGCAGTTGCTAATTTGCTTAAAAGCATAATTAACACAGCTCCCACTTCAGACACAGACACGCAGACACACACACACACACATGCAGAATGCTCACCATTTTATAGGTGCACGTGAGTCGTAAAAAATCCGCCAACATGCGATGTGCAAACAGCACAAAAAACAACTGTAAATCAGGGCTCGGAGCATAGCAGCTCGGCCAACAAAAAACAACGGCCACAATCAGGTGGCACACACGCGTCGTATACGCAATGGAAATTTCGTATGTTTTGTTCGCCTGTTTTGCGGCGTATCCAGAGAGAGCAACAAAAAATAGAAATACAATTGGCGTGTGGCAGAGATGGGCAGGAAATGTCCATGCTAAATCGTAGAGTATGTAAACACATGAATAATTTGGTACAATAATTTGATTATTATTTTAAAGGTTAATTGTTTGGCTTGGACATCATAGCTGGATAGTAGTTGGACTAGCTCAAGTTATCAGTCCCTACTTCTTGCTAAGATCTTTTTAAATAAATATACCCTGTGTTAGGGTAAGCGAATTCTCTAACGAAATTAATTTCAATAAAAACACCTGACATTCTGGGAAAATCAACCAACCAAATCAGATTTCTGTACACATCACTATGAAGTCCCACAATTAATTGGCTTCATTTTAATACGATTAAATATTTCACAACTTTTTGTTGTGATATTTCTTGAGTACCATTTCCGGTACATAAATTCCCCAAAACTTCGGAACTCCGCCCTGGGTTGAACAATACATTTCATATTTTAATAGCAGGCATAACGTTAGAAACCCCTAACTTTCCGACTGACTCCCACGAAGGGGTTTGGAGGCGGTGGGCCCAAAAAGGTTTCTCTTTCTGCTGTCATAATTTCTCTTGCGGACCAATTAAAAGTGATTAGTTTCATATTGAGCGCCATTTATACAATTCTTATTTCTTATTTGCCAATGTGTATCCGGTAAAGTGTGCAGACCTTTTTGTAAATTCTGTGGTAATTAATTAGCGGGCCCATTGAAATAGCCCTATCCCTCCGTGGCTGCTTCTTTGGAACTGCACGTAAGCGTTTACCTATAATTTTATGACTTTATGATGAGAGCACGGGGTGCATGGTAATGTGAGGCGGGTGTTGGCTGTGAGCAAAGTTTTTGTTGGGGCCAAAAAACTTTTCTAATTATAATCTACATAACTTAAATTTGCAAATGAGACGCGAGGGCAAAGGCACAAAAGTTTATCGCAGCCAAGGCATGTGGAAATTAAATTATGTCTGTGTCGGTGACTGTATCTGTGCCCTGGTGTCTGGGTCTGGGCTCACATGTGTGCGTGTGTTGGGTACAATAAAAAAACAGCTGTTGAAATGAAAAGTAAATACTGAACGCACACATAAATCCAGACAAAAAGCACAAAAATTCGGCGTGCAAATTGAAAACTCCAACAGTCTAATGTAAATTGTTACAGCATTTTATTGATTGCTTCATTTAAATGTGAGCACACATATACCCACATACATACGCTGAAACACATACATATGTATTAGTACATGAGTATGTGTGTGTGTATTTTAAGAATTTTCCCTGGGTTCCAAGACTGGCTCCGAACTTTCTGCGTTTATCTTGAAAAATCATCTAATCTTCGCTAGACTTCATATTTTTCTTCGCGCTAAGCTGCCTGCCATCTGAATGTGTGTAGAGCTTTGCCAGAGGTTCCGAAAAATGAAATCGCCATTTTTCAGGGTAATACTTATAATCTCATATTTAAGGGAATTTTGTATAAAATATTTGAAATTGTTTTTCTGCCTCCTAAATATCTATAACATCAGATTTTCGTGTTCAGAATTTTTGTAAATATATCCAAGACGAGAAATGTATATCTTACGGATATTTTCAATGCTTTCCAAGCCCTTACTTCTGTAATATAAGCGAAGAAAGAGTCCCAAATGCTGTGGTATATCAGAGAAATCACATTTCAAGACACCACACTTGTATCTGTGTGGTTGGGACCGCTGAGAGTTCTAGGCCCGTACACCCTTGGGCATATTTTAGAGGCTCATGTGACAAATTGCCTAGGCACGTGTATCGCATGCTCATTTCTTGGATATGCGGTGCTACTCTCTCGTTGATATCTTTTAGTTGTGCCTACCGCACACACACACAGACACTGCAAGACACAGAGAGATGGCTGACAAATCCAATTCATTTTTCCCGCCTTACGTGGCATATACGTAATGTGGAAGCAACTAAAGGTAATGGTATGGCTTCCACCTGCCCAGGCCCTGATTTGAGCCATGTACATACATAATGTATATCCCCGTGGCGACTAAAAATTGGCCCACACTTCAATCATTTTCAGTTGCGGCTCTGTGTATTTTGTTTGGGTTTTTCATTTCGAAAAACCATCAAGTGGAAAGCAATCCAAAAACTGGCGCTTCACAACAAAATGTTCAATGTTCAATGGAAGAGAAATGCCGGGACGGGACGGGACGGGATGGGACGGGACGGGACTTCACTTCAGTTCAATGATATTGTTGCCGCGTCAGTCGAGCATCGGTATCAGCCAGCAACTGGCAACAATTACGCGATGCCTTAATTGCCACACACTCGTTAACAGGCCGATGCAACAGCAACAGCATCCACAACAGCGAAAGCAACACGATTGGCCAGACAAGGATCTGGCTGGGAGCTGGGAGGTACCCCGGAGTGGTTCCAGGGACTGGAACTGGGCCCTGGCTCTCCATCGGACCTGAAATCAAAATCATTGGTGTGAAAATAAACTAATTGAAGAAAAATTTCATTTGCAACAAGGGCAAAGGCAACAGCAGCAGGAGGAACAGCAGCAACAGCAGTAGCAGCAGCAACGGCACTCAACGCACCGCATCTTGTTGCATTTGACCTGGGGTCAAGTTGCAGCATGGCAGGCAGGCAGGAAAGGGCACACATGCGTGCCCATCCAGTGGCCGGAACAGGAGACACGACCCACCAAAAGAGTGGAAAAGAGAAGCAGTCTGATACCTCCTGCTCTTGTTTATCAGTTAAACCAATCCCCAGACATTCGCACAGTGGATAAGGATCCACGTTACAAATACAGACAAAAGGATTCAAAGCGAGCTTCTACACAAAAAAAAGGGATATGTAAATTTATGAAACGAACCGAAGGTAGAAGTGTTGGTTCCCGATGAGCTACAGATATCTGTGGCTATGATACAGAACATTAGTTCTTCGGTATCTTGTGCCTAGATGACTAACATCTTAGCCATTTATTTACTTTTTGGTATATTTCTGAAAAATGAATCGAATACGAATATCTGCGCTGTTATTCACTTGAACCACTGTGCCGCAGGGTCGTGTAGTGCCAAGCTCACTTCTGTGCGCTGTCCTTTGCCGGGGCAATATTTTCAGTGAGCTGCCGCCTGGCTAACTATCAAAATGAATGCATGAAAAACTACAAAACGGTAATGTGCAGTTGCCATGCAGCAGTGGAAGCAACGGCAGCAGATGTTGCTGATGGCGCCGTCCCCAGTTGTGTGCTTCACTTTTTGTACAGAGCTTTCGGCCGGTGTGTGTGCGTTTGTGGGTGTGGCACAGCCTTGACGGTTTATTTGCCACTGCCTACAAGCTGCCAGAGGCTTACGCTCATCCAATGCTCTTCCAATTGCTTTTGCAAGAAGGTTGTTGTTGTTTTGGTTGTTGTTGCTGCCACACACGCGTTGCCAACAGCAGCAGTTTGCGTGTATGCCTCAAATAGATACTCGTCGATAGATAGATGGACAGGCAACTGGCGGACCCTAGGTACTGCAGCTTGTTTGCGTGCTGATAAAAAATGGAACACACTCAGCCCTATGGGTACTTTTTTTTTTTAATTTTTCTCCTAATTGGCAGCCAGCCGCTTGTTCTTCAAGTGCGAATCGATCGAGTGAATTATCCGTATTATTGATGCAAATGAATAGACTTAGTTATATGTGTGGAAATGCTGTGCGGGAATGCTTACAAGTGTTTTGGTGGAGAAACAAGTGAAACATTTTTGAAGTAGAAAGGAACCATTCCAATTAATGTTCTTTAAAGGTAAATATATGAAATTCAGAACATTAAAGTTGGAAATGTGTCAGCTTAGGTGTCTGCTGTTTGTCTTAGCACGGTTAAGGCAGTCGAAATTGAATGTTTTCGTATGCTTTTTTGGCACTCTTGGCCACAAATCAAGTTTTTGATTTTCACTTTCGATAACGAAGAGGATGAGACTCTGTGGCCTGAACTAATTTCTTTCACGTTGCGGCGTGAATTATGGACCTAAAATTGGCCTAGCCTCCCCGCCGAATCACGAAATTTGCATGTTTTGCGCTCTGGCCTCTCTGGCGGCCCTTCCATCTCTTGGTTTGGATTTTCGGCGGATTTCGGAGGAGCGGTAGCCCGGCATCTACATAAATGTGGCTTTTCATTAAAGTCTAAAAGCATAAATCTAAAAAGTGAAACCAACAATGCCAGCAGACAGACCCACAGCCAGACTCTGGCGGACATCTGCGGTCTGCAGGCCCATGCCGCCATCTCTTACAGGATCTGTGGACCGACTGCTTTATGCTTCTCTTCCTTCCTGCCTGCCTGTATATACGTACACATGTATGCATTGGTGTGTGTGCTTTTGTGAGCCGAAAACTAATTGAATTTTGAAATTCGAGCTGAAATTAAAAAATTACAAACAGCCGCTCACCGAAATAAACTGCAAAACGGAAATGTATTCGGCAGGTGGAAATTGAAACTGATTGAATTGTAAAGTGAGGCATAAAATGATTTTGTTTTCGCTTGTTCCTCGTTTTGTGCTTTGCTTTACCTTCGGTGCTGCCATCCAGCTGCTGTCACGCCCCCACTGCCGCACGCCTACACATTCCCTTTATTTTCTGTTTTTATTTTTATTTTTTGCTTTGTTTTCGTTTTCTTCGGTTTCTGTTCTGTTTGGTGTTTTTGATAATTTATGGTTTTCGATTTTAATTTGCGCACTTGGGCGCGTATTTTATGGCAGTTTTCACATTTTTGCATATTTCTTTGCGCCTTCTGTATTTTGTCACAACGAAATGTGGAAATGATTTCGAACGAGAGCGGATTGAGGAGTTTTACTTGGATAAAATATCAACACTTAATTTAAAATATAATTTATAATATGAAATAGTTATTTGTGCCTGAAAGTATGCCTTGGAAATTAAATTAAATTAATATAAAACTTCTGACGAACGATTATGATTCTTTTTAAATATTCTACTAACAGCCGACATTACACAATTTTAATCACTGAAGCACATTACCACAGCACATTATCCTCCCTCATTACCCATTAGTTGCCCACGAATGCTCTACTCAACTCTTCCCTGGCTCGTGCACAGTTAATCCAAGTGTTGACCCACAGTTAGCTGGTTATTTATGCAGCCATTAGTTGGCTAGCGACCCTCGCTGCATACTCGCCGGCATGCATTATGATTAGAGCCGTAATTGAAGTTTAACTGCGCGTGTAATAAAAGCGATTTTTAGCCATTTGCAACGCATTAACAGCATAAATATTCCAGGCCGAAAGTGTAGAAATAAAGACACGCGATATGTTTGTGCCCATTTCTCTTGGAACTCATGCGTGTGCACCCGAAAAAAGAATCAAAAAATACAACGAAAAGAAATCCCAAACATTTCTCAAAATAAGTAAAAATACGACAGAATTTTGATGAGCAGAGGGGCCACTCGGATGGAAGCAATGGGCGCGAGAAAATGTGCGAAATGCGATATTGTACAAAAGCATTATAAACGTGCTGGCATTACCAGCACATAGACCAGCCACATACACACTTATACACTATGCATGGGATGCTGTGGTTTTGGTGGGAAGTTTGCAAAGCAAAGCAAAAGTAGACATCGCGATGGTAAAGAGTACATGTATTCTCTATAGGAATCAACAGTCGTTTCTCTATGTGCTTCCAGTTCATAATGAGTCCAAACAGACCTTCCATACAAGTCTTTGTGGAATAGGAAATTCTCCTTTGGGTTTTCTATAAATTCCTTAAAAAATAAATAAACATTAAGAAATAAATAATCCATTAATAGAGCTGAACAGCCCAGGAAGCAAGGGTATTACAGGCTTCGTCTTGGCTTCTTCTCTTGCAAGAGGATGCCATATGGATGTTCTGTAGACCGCAAACAAACGACGGCGACTTATTCATTGCGCTTGCCATTAAGGTGGCTCACGCTGCCATTTGCCCATTGCCTTTGCCTTTAGCGGTGTGATATATAACACGCTCATAATTGGTCATAAATCTGACAAATGTAATTTGTCATCACTCAAGCAGCCAGCGTCAGGGGGCGTCAGGGCCACCCCCTAGAATCACACAGGATTCCTTCCAGACAGCGCTTTCCCATTGGGTTGCGGACCTGGTCATGCTATGCCGAGTGCCAAAATGAAAAAGGTGCTTGACACAAAATGTCAGCTGGATATTTTTTATTACACAATCACAACACGCATACACACACACACGTGCCTGACTGGCTGGGCTTTTGTTTTTGTCCCGACACTCGTGCAAACAATATTTTTCGGGTGAGGTGTTCCGGGGCTTCGCATCCTCAAGCACTTCACACATAAGCCACAAAGTAGTTACTTTTTATGCCCTCCTTTCATTCACCCGGATACCCTCTCGCACTTGGAGTCGGACCTCGTCTCGAATATCCAGCCAGAGCTCAGCCTCCCAGTCTCCGTCCAGCGATTGTTTTCCTCTACGCTCACTCGAGCTCGTAAATATTTTATAAGTTTTCTTTAGTCCGGTCGGTTCCGTTCTGTTTGTCTCCAGGAACTAATTTTTGCTTTTATAGATGACATACGACTTATTGGGTGAGGACCCCCACGCCCGCAGGCGATTCAACATCTACATTTCATTATAAATGACTCTCAAAATGGCCCAAACGTAGTAAATGGAGTAAGTGCGTGTTCATATCTGGTTCTTGAGTGGATGGGAGAGGGAGATCAAAGGACAGCACCGCTTCAGAATTAAGTTTTAATGGTGTCTCTGTCTCTCTCTCGCTGGCCAGCAATCAATAGACCATGAAAATTTATGACGATTAACTTGGCCTAATGCAAAGCAAGTTGTCCATGAATAAGACTTAATAGTCAACTGTGATTTTCCAGCAAAATAATGGCATCAAAATAGATAAATAAAATATTTTCGAGGAATTCCGAGCTCAAAATGTACATGAAGAAATTTTTATTTATTTATACAACGCCAACAAATAGTTAAAAATAGCTAAAATTGAACGTAAGGCATGGAGCCATAGCTACGAGGCCTTAAGCTCAATATGAAGAACAGAATTTATTGGAGGAAAAGCGTATTAAAGTCTTAACGCATATCTTATTGTCTTATATCTTATTATCTTATTGACAGTCGGGATATTCACTGACAAAAGTGGATGAGAAATATGGTAAAACATATCAGCAAAGAAACGAAATTAACTCTGTGTTTGAATACTCACAATTATGCACAAAGTTTCCAAGGGGCCATTGCACTTTCTATGTTTGTTAATAACTGAGAGTTTCTGTACCGTAATTGTACTGAAATTAACCAAAACCTATAGTTATATTCCCTTAATTTATTTCTTAATAAATCTGTTCAGATGTTGTACAGCGTGGCAAAGGAATGCACCCAATTATAGTAGGTCATCCACTGAAATATCAAGTAAATAATAGTCACAGCCAGCAAATAAAATAACAGTGACATGCGGAACTCGTAACCGCTCATTGATACATGAAAGAGACTAAAGCCGAATATGAGAAACAGAAAATTAATGCAGGTCTCTGTTGGGCCTGTGACAATGATCTAAAATGATCGAAATTTCATCACATCTAATGAAAATCAGTAAAAATATAATTTTATACTCACGTGAGAAATTTGATTATAGCAGCCATGCCAGAGCAGCAGGGGGAAAGCCAAGAATATGCCATAAGTGGGCATGCTCATGACCACTCCACAGGCAGCATCCAGCAACTTCCTTTGGATCAGATGCCACACAATGATTGCCTCGCAGAACAGCTCACCGGAGCCGAAGAACGTCAGGGCCAACAGATCAGGCATCACATCAAACTTAAAGCTGACGTACTGCCAGGTGAGATTCTCAAGCTCTCGGATCAAGTATCTCATGGCCACCGAGCTGACGATCAGCCCGAGCAGGGCATAAGGCCAGACGTAGTCTGGCCGCCTCAGGGAGTGTGTTGAGATGGAGACCAGAAAAGAGGTCACCCAACAGATGAAGACCAGCATGAGCCAGGCCACAGGCCCGATGCCCACTGGAATGTACAGGAACGGAAAGACCACAAGACTTATGCAGTTCACATACTTATTCCAGCCGTTCAATGGGCGCTCAATTGTGAGAACAGGAATCAGATGAGCAGCCAGAAAGTAGAAGGGTATCTGGAAGGGATCAGGTAAATATATATTATACAAAATATAGCGATTTGATCATACGCACCAGTAGAACTCCTACACACCTCTGGGAACTGTTCATATTCGCACATCCATTCACCGTTCGCCACCAAATTCTGCGTCTTTTCAGCTTCCGCCGCTTTGGATATCTGCCCAAGACTTCAGCGTCACTCTCCAAATTAGAGAAATCCTCCGGTTCATTGTCTTCAGGGGGACTCTGGCGCCAAAAGTTGGTGTGGGAGACGACAAAAACCACAACGAAAACCATAGACAACACAAATACGAATACAATCACCCGAAATTTGATCAGATACATATCCTGATTAATGGTGTCATGCCGATGATAGATGTCGTACTTCTTGCTGGCCACAGTGGTCAGGTAGCCAAAGCCCAGTAATATAAACACCATACTCGCCCAGATGGTAACCCCATCCACTCGCTGCCCACGGATGCACAAGACCATGACGCCAAGGACAAAATGCCTCATTAAATCTCCCGTCATTCGGGCAAATTGCAGCGCACTCAGATGCTCCACCTTGTCCACACAACTCCTCCAAACACTCAAGTAATGCGGCATAAAGAAACAAAGCCCAAAGAACAAGTAGCTGAACCCAAAGTTTGTCAAGGGAAAAATATCCATGAGGGTCACGAAATTTGGCATGAAGCTGGCGGACACAGAGAAGAACGAAGCGTCACCAAAGCTATGCAAAGTATACCCACAAGTAATCAGCTAGTATATAGCTCATGCCAAGGAAGGCCAGCGAGAGGAGGAAACTGAGCAAGGCATAGACTGATGCAGAAGGCAAATGAAAGCCACAAAAGGCCATCTTCAGGTAGTCCACAAAGTGCACGAACAATCCACAGGTGAACGTAGTGCTCGCTAGCTCACAGACCTGGCTGGCACTATGCATCGGCGTGTGCAGAGAACAGCGGGTCTACAGAGTTCCACGTTAGAGAATAGAGAACAGATATGGGGATGCTATTCCTCCAAATACTTGCCACATTCGAATGATCCACAAAGGACATGGTTCCAGCTCGAATTTCAGAAGCCTGATTCGATTATATTTCATGTGCCCGACTTGTCTAAGCTTGCTGTATCCCACTGAATCGCCATAAATCAAGAGCTCTACAAGATCGGCTCATTATCGAATCAAATGTAGCCTCCACTTTTGTCTCTCTGCATCCCAGTGATTTCATTGCTTACATAAACATTTTCGCACAGACATTAGCGCGCACATCTGATGGATTCTAATAGCCTCTTCAAGGTGCCTATGCAAATGCATTCGTCGTGCCCAATGCCTTTGAAATGGGTCAACATAAGGTTCATGAGCGATCGCCGTCGTCATCGTCCACCCCAAGCACCGCAACTACCCCAAGTGCGACGAGCAGCTCGCTGTTTTCTTTTTCCTTCGAGTGCGGCCATCCCCCGACTGGCAACAACCCCAAAGATATCAGATTCCATGTTCTTGTCGTAATGGAACCTGATGCGACACATTTGGCAAATTGTCGCAGTAGTCGCATCAACATCGGTACATCGGCAGCCATCAGCGTCGTTTGGGCACTTGAAATTCTGCCGTTTGGTGTGCGGCAAGAGAGAAAATCCGAGAATTTTTTGAGTTTGTCTCAATTAGAGGCAATTGAATTATTACACGGCGACACTCATTCAATTTTCAGCGATAGGGGGAATGTATACGAGGCGACTCCGTCGTCGGGGCAAGCGAAAACAAATTGTCTGATAGATGAAACTCATGTGCCCTGTGCTAGATGAAAGGATGAATTGAATGCCCTACGACAGGTGAGGGTTTTCCCCCAGGGAACTGACATCCCATTGCACTTTTATTCTGGCGAACATTTTTATTGCTGCAATATAATAATATAGCAATAATAATTCCAGCCTCCAGTGAGTATCTTCCACTAGTCTGATATGCCCCTTCCCGTTTCTGTAGAGCAACGTCCCACGCATTTATCGCTTTCCATGGATATACGCGTCGCAGCGATCCCGCAGTGCCGCCAGTTCGTCCGCGCCTATCGTCGCGTTCAGTTCAGATTGATACGTGATCGTCATGAGATCCTGTTGCTCAGTGCTCTGTCTGGTGCTCATTGCCGTCACCGTGCTGCATCCCAGCGAGGCACGCGGGGGACGTGGTCGCGGCGGAGGCTCATTTGGAGGTCTCTTTGGAGGGTGGCGCAAGTACAAGAAGCCCTCGTCGTCGGGTGGCGGTCGCCGTGTGGTGAGCGGATCTCCAGTGCACACGGCAATGTCTGTCCCGAAGCCCCCACCACCACCAGCGGCCCCGCCGAAGGCAATGCTGCCGCCGAAGCAGCAGATACCCAGCTATCCGCGCCAGCAGCTGCCAGCGGGCTACAGCTATCCCTCACATCCGGCACAGGGAACATACTACTCCAATGCTCAGTCCTTGCCAGCGGGAGCCGTGTACTATGCACAGCCGCCCATGTCCATGAACCGAGGATTGGGTAAGTCCGGCAATGGGAGGAGCAGCTATAGCTTCCCGCATGTAATAATTTCTCTATCCACCAGGAACTGGCGACCTCCTTACTGGAATGCTGGCTGGCCACATGATGAACAACATGCTCTTCGGACACCGTCATAATGTCTATCACAGAAATCGGGAGGGAGAGGATCAAGCAGCCCAGGGCAGTGGTCGCCAGATCATAATCATCAACAATGGACAGCCGGAGGGAGCGGCTCCCAACGAGACCACCATTTCAGAGGAAGCTGGCGCTGCAATAGCTCCAGAGAATCCCCTCCCCGAGGAGGAGGACGCGAGCTCCAGTGCCGCCTCTAGCGAGGAGTCTTCAGGTGTCGAGGGTGCGGGTGCGGGTGCTGGTTCGGGTCCTGCCCTGCCCCCGCCAGGAACCATCGTTTGCTTCCCTATTACACTCAACGAAACGGATCCCGAGCAGCCCGATACGATGCGAGAAGTGGAGCGAGTGGTCTGCTTTCCGACACCCAACAACACAGAGTTGGGAGACCCAATGGAGGGCCCCGAGCAGGGCAGTACTACCACAACCGATCCACCCATTGTGGCGGGGGATATCGGAGGAGGTGCCGAGGCTGCTGATGGCCCCGCTGAGGGTAATACCGAAGGTAGCGAAGCCAGCGAGCCCGTTGAGGTGGCCAGCTATGTGGCTGGCCGAGCTGCCAGTGTCGCTGTTGCCGCTTTGATTTAGTATCCCTAAGCTTAGATTTAAGTTTTATTTCAAATAAATATTATTTAGTAATGGAATTAATATATGCACACTTTTTCCTTAGCAATAGATCAACAGCAATGCACTGCACAGCATTCAGGCATTGTGTGTTGGCCTAATATATTTTGGCACCACTCCAAAGACCAATTGCAAAATTGCGCAATCCATCGGCGGTCACCAGCATCAGCAGCAAACTCGTGCTTGAAGTAACCGTGAGAACTATTAGAACAAGGCTTGATGCCCAACGTCAGCCTCATCCCTTTGTATAAAAAGAACTCACTAATTCAATAAATAATCGTTAATAAACAACACTCAAAGAACTTCACTTCCATATACATATATTACAGCACATTCCCATGAACCACTGCGTTTGCCTCTGTTTTCCGTACAGGTCTCATTGTGGATTCTTTGAAAAAGTCTTATTATTCAACATTTGGGAGAAGCGGAAGTGTAATCCAAATTAATTTGCACATGGATTGTCTGGGTAGGGCCATATTCTTGTCCTACTAATTACTTTTTGAAAGAATGAATGGATGATATGGGATAATAAAATTCCAAATCATCATACAAATCTACTTGTCCACACGATAGTTACAGTGAGAGCATTTGTTTACAAAACCAAAGTGGAATCAGAAGTGGAAAACGGGTCCGATGTCATTCTGAGCATATTGTGCTCTACCCTTTCTTTTTTCATTTGCCTCCCTCTAAGATAATATTTGGCTAGTAGCCCGGCCATTGATTGCTCTTTCTCTTTAATATTTGTGGAATCTATAATGCAAGCAAATTGACATTGAAAAAAAAGTTTGTCATGGCTGTCATCAAACACTACGGTTGAGCGGGCCAAAAAATAATTAAAAATCCTTTTGTTGTTTTGAAATTGCTCACAAATTATGATCAAAGAGTGAGATCAAAGCAAATGCAAAAGTTATTCCTCAGATCCCTAATGAAAGCAATGAAATAGGCGAAGACCAACATTTCAAAAAATTATTTCTGAAGGTCTACAACACTTGTGCTTCATTCTCACTGTTGTGTTCGAAAAATTAAATGTCTAGAGATCCCGATCCGTGGTTTGCGGTTGATTTTACTTGTTATATGTTAGCCACATAAGGATTATATTGCATCAGCCATTTCAAATGTGAATCCGAATAAATCAAAATTCAGTTCTATTCGAGTTCTCACCACGAACAAAACTTACGTTTTCTCCAAACCGAAACATAACATGACAAATCTCTCGAGTGAAAATCTATAGAGATTTTCCCTTGTATGTGTTTTTTCGATTTTGTTTATTTCATATTTCTTGCGCCGCTGGGGAGGGTTTGGATATTCACTGATCTAGCTGGTGATAAATGAGGCTGTGAAAGCTCAAACAGATTATCAAATTCTTTACTTGTTATGGAATTATTTCGTGCAATTGTTATGTTGAAGCTCAGCGAAGTCATACCGCATCGGTTGGTGGCTTAATTCAGAATGTTTATTGAATATCTTTTTGTTCTTATCCTAGGGTACAATCGTTCTTATGTATAACGGAGAGCGAGAGTTCTCCCATGCATTATATGAAAAGAGTACCACCGCATAAGTATTAGTGCGCGTGGTCTCTGCCTGAGTCTAATGGAAATGCATGATCAGCATTAAGGGGCTTTTGAGAGTGAGACCCATCGCCTATGTGTTAGGGCGTTTGGGTTCTGCCTGAGTTCGGGTAAATGCCTGCTCAGCAGTTTTGGTAGCTGTCCGATCTGCGTTCAAGAATGTGTAACATAAACATAAGTTGTTTATGTCACTGCTCATATGTATATATGTATTTATATACATATATAACAGAGTGTTACATATGTACATGCATGGGTTCACTACACAATAAATAACTTTCAATTATCATATGTCGCAATTGTTACGTCTAAGCCCATAACAACATAGAGCGCGAAAGTATCGTATGTTTAAACTTTAAAGATCATAGTTTAGTTAGAACAAGGCGCCATTATTTGTAAAAATTAAGCTGTCATTCGTTTCTGTAGCTAAAACCATATAACCTAAATAAATTCACCATTCTAAGCTGAGTAATTTAAAGAAACCTTCTCCTGTAAAATTAAATTTTTTGACATACGTTACTTATGCGGAAATGCACATATTGATATATATATATATATATATATATATAGAGACGTACGTATATATGCATGTAAATTAATTTTCTACTTTATTTCACAACGTATGAGTGCTGAGGTTTTTACAACTGATAATTTTACTTTTACGGATTAGGTTTTGTGACTCGCGCACTAATTTCTAAGAATCCTTCCTGCCGCACTAGAAAATAGGTAAATAAATAAATTCAAAACATATAATACATTTATTCTCATGAAACCCTTCTGATTCCCCCTTCGTGAAGCTTTTGTAAACACTTGGGTTGGATTGCATCGGATCGGGTTGGATTGAGTCTCCCAGCTGGGGAATTGTGGAATTTCAAATTGCAGAAAGCGGAGCCAATCTTCGGTGGCCGAAACTGGATTAAATAAATATTTCTATGCGAAAATAAAGTTTAATTTCTGATTTAATCTGTGGGAAATCAAAGATTGATTATAACTCGTCGGAGAGTTCAATGGGAACGTCAACTTACACATGTAAATGTACTAAGAAATATTCTGAGAATTCGGAAACGTTTCATTTGAAGCCTACTGCACCCCATCTCCCACTTTTTATACCATAAAGCCCACACTAATCCCATTAAAAAAGGGCTTAAATTCGATAGGGGGATCCTGTAATACTATTACCATCATAAGCACGCGACTGCAGGCGGGAGTGGCGGAGCAGTACACGAACCCACGTCATGGGCCCCTTTGAGCTCCATCAGAATTCTGACAGTTGTGGACGGACATGGTGCCGCTCCCACACCCCACACGAGCACGACTGCCCCAAAGAACAACAATATGCAACGCCTCAGCGCACAAGCAAAACAAAAATTAAAGCGAGTGCCAAGGCATATTCAAGGAAAGGTAGAGCAGGGGGAGCAGAGAAACCAGGCAGCCCGGAGAGCGGTTACCTGCCTTACCTTCTCGTGCATTTACCTTGGAGACGGCGGCGTTGTTGTAAACTTTGACGGCTGAAAACGGACGGTGATGTGATGTGATGGGACGCGACGCGACGCGACGGGCGTTCAAGTCCAAGCAGCGACACGGGCTCCAAGCACCTACACAAAAAGCTTTTGTGTGGAATTGTGTGCGAGTGTGCGTGTGTGGATGTGCGCGATGATCCAACAACAGCAATGAAGCTCACTTGGCGCTCATTAAATCCACCAACACCCACAACAACACCAACAGCTACGACGGCAGAGACAACAGCCACGGAGCCCCAAACGTCGGGCGATGAAGCAAATGAAAACAAGAAGCGGAGGATGGGGAACGATGAGAGACATTGAGAAGCTTCGGTCAGATGCACCTCGCGGTATCATTCACACATTTATGGGCACAGAGGGATTCGATTCTATTTTGCGCTTACGTCTCAGCCCATTTATTTGGTCAGCCTGTACGCCGAGCTTATCAACGATTCAGACTCACTGTGAATGATCCCATGCGAATGAGATTATAAAGGGCATAAAACAGAAGCAGCAGTGACAGAGCTACCAGAAGTCCCCATCCAGGGCGACTACCCTCCAGAAGTAAACAGCAAAAAAACTAAATTTAATAAAACATAAAGCACACACACAACACAGAGGGAGCAGCGGGAGAGACCCCAGAGATGACAAATACTCGAATAGCGGCGACAAAAGCCCCAACAAGTTGGTGACTCGCTCTCGCGGTCAGCGCTGCGCTCCGCTCCGCTCTGCTCTGCTGTGGAGCAAAAACGCGTCTAATTTTTCAACCGCATTTCAGTTGTTCGAGAAACTTTGCACGAACCAAAAGCACGAATCGCACGCGGCAGAAACCGACCAACAAATAAAAAGCACAACTAAACAAACCACCAAACAAAGTAAATATTTAACAAATTGTCGTACAGTATACACGGTTTTATCATATCCCAAACTAATCCCAAACAGTGTTGTGGTTTATCCGCCTGCAGCACAAAATTGCAGCTCCAAAGGGAGCCCCAAAATATGCAAAATACTTTGCTCAAAACAATTGTGCCAAATTTATGTTTATTGGCTATAAAGTGGAGACACCAATTGCATTAATTCAGCCACTAGTATTGTGCTGGGGCTTTTGTTTATATTTGTACGACTTCAAGGTCGAGTCACGCTAAAGGAAAAGCAATAAGCAAGCTAAACACCAAACACATGTCGGACAGAGCCGAAAATGTTAGTTCAAAGTGGATTCCCCAGCTCCAATTATGCAGCAAAATGTTTCAAATATTTCTCCCCCGAAGATATCAGCAGATGCTGTATCTAGTCTTTCCATTTCTTGAAATTTTAATATACATAGATGCCATCTGTAGCCGAACAAAGAAAAATCCGAATCCAGAATCTATTTCTGTGTCGAACTAAAATTAGGAAATTCCCTTGTTTCAATGACGTTCTAAGGGGAGACCACGGGTAAGCTTAGAGCAGAGAGAAATACATTAGAGATGACCTTAGTCTCTGGAACTAGTAACTAGTCGAAGTGTTGGGAGAGTAATACGCATGCTAACATCCCTTGGGAATGCTTGTAACTAATATATTCGATTTAAGGCATTTCTATATTAATTTAAATGGCAAATGCTGGAATGCTGATGACTCTAATGAGGGTATATTCCAAATCATTTCCAAATAGATTCGCCTGTTGCAACAGCTGCCCAAGCACACTATAAACAGTTTTTAAGGTTCCGCCAAAATATTGTGTGTATTTATTCATCAACAGCTGAATAAATACAGAAAGGAAAGTAAAGCAATCCAACCGAATACAGTCTTCAAGAGTATCCCACTCAAACTTCGTGGCTGGTAACCGGCTTTCGACGCCCAATTAAGTTTGTTTTTATTTCTTTTGCATTGTGGATATGGTCCCTGATTTGGCAGCACTTTTTCGACTATGGTTTATATAACTCTTAAATAATGAGCAGAGACTCACCCAATCAATGAATCACATTACGAAGTACTTGGTGTGTTTTGGTTTGGAATTTCAGAGGCTAATCTACAATCGCATTGACATTTGAACTCAACAGCGATAAGCTGCCGATTTCCAGACCGAATCTCGCGTTTATTGGAGCTGTCATTCCCCAGTGGGCAGCAGCCTTAACATGTTTTCAATTCTCCGAAACACAGACAATAAACACAGTGTAAACAGCTTTCGCAGTGAACGATTTCCCGTTTGACGTCACAGCTGCGCCTGCGCTGCAGTCGACTGAAGTGACTCATGGAGTCAGGGCTAACACGTTTTGGTCTTTACTTTTCTGGTTCGCAGCAAGTGCATCGAGTCGGCCTCTCATCTGTATTTGCTGAGCTGTTTATTTGCATAAAGCTCTGTCGATCTTTCTGTTTTTGTTCAAGTACTTACAAAACAATAACAAATTGTGTAATTTGAGTTGTTTGCCAGAGAGTGAATCACAAACGTTGTTTGCTGCAGTCTGTTTTAAGGAGTGCAATTTGTTTCTCGTTTAAAGACTGGGGATTGCGCAGTTCTCTCTGTTTTTCTATCCGTTCCACCTCATTCCGACAGACTCAATCGATTTTTAAAAGGGAGTCTTCTTCAACAAATTACCAGCAGAGTTTGAAGTCACGCAACTGGCACTCTGCCACTCCCATTTCCCCACTCATAATCCATTCTTACGTCTCAGCTTAGTGTTAATCGCTTATTGGATAAACAACCTTTACGTGTTACAGTATATAAAATAATAGAATGCGTTGCGGTCTATTAAATCTGCGCGTCAAAAATAAAGCAACATTTGCGTCGCTTTGTAACACTTAACAGTGGCACTTTCACCTCTAGAACTCGGGCATAGAAGAACCTACCATTTGCCTGGTAAGCAAAGCCTTGACCTCCGACATTTGGGCCTTCTTACAGACCCGAAACTCAGACAGGGTGCGCCTGGAACTCAGCCGAAATTAAGAGTCAATCGAGTGTAGCCACGCGACAAGCCGACCAAAATCAGCAAGTTAATTATCATTAAGAGGGCGCCCAAGACACGCAGAACGCGCTTCTAATTCGGAAGTGGTGCGAGGGAGAGTCCGAGCCCCCTCCAAGTCTGGCAATCAGGGCGTGACATTACGTCAGTGCTCGACCCTGTTCTGCCCCGATCGGAAGATGGAGGCGCAAATATGGGATATCAATTAGGGACAGAGAGTGGGGGGGACCTTATGGAGGCTCCTCGAGGCCTCCTCTTGGCTCGCTTAACATTTTTATGGTTTATTTTTAGCGCTAATTGAATCAATTGTTTTTTTACATAAACATAGACAGAACTCAGGCCTCGCGGGGCAGATGATGACTGACAATAGAAACGAAAGTGGGGTGATGCTGGCAAGCAAATGACACCGAGCCAGAACAGAAGGTTAGGCTTGGGGCCGAGGCTTGAGATACCCTATGGCTGATCCACAATGAGTTCAATGACAGCTCAGTAGATTCCAGCCAGCGAAGTCCCTTAGTCGGCTTTGCATATCAACTTACATTGAATAGGCAAACCCCAATTGGGATAATTGTGAGTAATTGAGTGTTGATGGTCTCTTGCATGTCTCTTGCAGCATGTCGCACACGCCACTGAAGCGACTGAGTGGCAGCCTGGTTGTGGTGCTGCTGCTCCTGGCTCTCGTCGCAGAGGATGTGCAGGCCAAGCGCTGGTTCGGCGGCGGCGGCAGCAAGAGCCGCAGCTCCAGTTCCAGCAGCTACTCGCCGCGACGCACTTCCTCCTCTACGTCCACGTCGCACTCGCAGGCCAGTCCCTCGTACTCGCACGCGGACATCAGTCGCCTGAGCTATGGCGGCGGGACGCACTCGCAGCCCAGCAAAGTGAGCATGGGCCAGTCCCAGAGCAGTCACAGCTCCGCGCCGATCGGCTGGAATGTGCCCAAGGCACAGGGCCCGCCGCCTGCCTACTCCGCCAGCAACCCGGCCGGAGGAGCCCACACCAACATCCACGAACGTCCGCCGGCATACAATCCCGCCTACAAGGCCAATGCAGCCCCGCCAAGCTACTCGGCGGCCACCAACAGCCACAGCAACAGCCCCAGCAGCAGCTACAATTCTAATGCCCGGCCAGCAGCCGGAGCCACAGCTGGAGTGGGAGCTGGAGCTGGAGCTGGAGCAGCCAGTCCCCACTACACGCCCGCATCGAACTATAGACCCAGGATGAACTCCACGGGCGGCGGCTTCGGCAGCGGATACCACACTCCCATCTCGGCCAGCAGCGCGCACAATGTGCAGTCCAGCTACCCGCGCCAGCAGGGACAGCTGCCACAAGGCGCCACCTACTACCCGGCCGGCCAAGTGCCAGCGGGCGCCTCGTATCACCCGGCGGGGCAGGTTCCGCATGGAGCAACCTACTACCCAGCAGGACAGGTGCCAGCGGGCGCCAGCTACCACCCGGCAGGGCAGTATCCTGCGGGCGCCAGCTACCACCCGGCAGGAGCCACGTACCACAGTCCGGGACAGCTTCCCCAGGGAGCCACCTACTACCCGCAGGCACCTATGGGCGGAGGGCTGCCGCCGGGTGCCACCTTCCTGCCCGCAGGAGGAGCCCTGCCCGCAGGCGCCACCTACTACCCGCAGGCGCCGCAAAAGTCCGGATCAGGCTTTGGACTGGGTGAGTGTACAGATTACTTTCTGAGTCGGAGAATCCCCCACTGAGACAGCATTTGCTCTCCTCGCAGGCACTGGGCTCATTGCTGGCGCTCTGGGCGGAGCCATTCTGGGCCACGCCCTGACACCCACCCAGACGAGAGTCGTGGAGCACGCCCCTTCGTACTCTGGCGGCGGCGGTGGCGGCGGCGGAGTTGGCGGTGGCGACGACAAGATCATCATTATCAACAACGGACCCCCGGGATCCGTGACCACCAGCGACGTGGGATCGGGCACAACGGTCATCAACGCGGGAGGCGCCCAGCAACCAGCTGCCTATCCCGCGCAGCCCGTGGCTCCCTTTGCTCCTGCACCGCAGGCCCCGGGAAGCGCACCATTGGCGCCTCTCTCGCCGATAGCTCCTCTGGCCGCAGCACCACCAGCACAGGCAGTTCCTGGCGGAACGCCTGCTGCTGCTGCTGCACCCGTCCCTGGAGCCCAACCCGCAGCTCCCGCTGATCCGAACGTGCCAGCTCCCGCTGATCCGAATGCTGCGCCCCCAGCTGCCGGGGGAATCGTCTGTGTGCCTGTGAAGGTGCCCGAACCAGATCCCAATGATGCCACCAAGACCATCGATGTGGAGAAGATCGCCTGCTATCCAGCACCCCCGCCAGAGGCAGCTCCCGCCAACGGAACGGCCCCTGCTGTCGAGGGCGCTGTACCTGCCCCCGCTTCCGTTTCCAATGTGGCAGCCGGAGTGACCCAAGCGCCCGACGCCGCTCACCTTGCGCCATTCCAGCCGACGACGCCCTTCACCGTGCCCGAAGGATCAGTGCCATTGGCGCCGCTCACGCCGGGCGGTCAGCCGGATATCATGAAGATGCCGGGCCTCACCTCCGCTCGCCTCTCCGCAGAGTCGGGCCTGAAGGATGCCCACAACGTGGCAGACAAGTCCTTCAGCCACTTCAGTCTCGTCTCGACGCTGATGACCCTCCTGGTGGCCTACTGTCTGCACTAGGAGTCCCGGCATTTCGTGTCGTTGGCAAACGAAAAGCTTTCACTAATTTATTGCCAGTCTATCCATCGGACACGGCACGGTGTGCCTTCTCATGCCCATACTCCGTATCTGCTAATCCCCATCAGTCGGTTTTCTTTATATATTTGTAAACAAAGCGAATTTTTGACATTATATACTCGTACGCGTAGTTCTGTTAGACCTCAAGGAAACCACCAATAAATGTATCGGCAATTGATCGAATTAATGCCATGCTCTGCGGAAGGTCCGCTGGGACGTGCACATCGCGAAGGCAGAGGCAGCCACAGCGAGCCACAAAGTATCTGAATTGAAAGGTTTACGTATCCTCAACGGAATCAAGGGCAGATCGCCGAACTGGGGCTGTGCTGTAAGCCTAAAAAGAGATTTATTTAAACCTTTTATTATAAATTTGAAATTGGCATTTTTAGCAAAGTACAGAACCGAAAAGCTCATCAAAGGTAACTTCATTTCCGAAAGGCGGCGCTAGTTCACTTGATTTGGAACTACCGACCTCTATCGGAAATACGGTTGCACCGCCCTCTATTGCTCAAGTATCATGTAACAATATGTGTTGCACTTTAAAATCCCCAGATGGCGCTGAACATTTGCACTGGTGAGACGACGGACGGTGGGACAATCGACAATCGGCTCGTTAAATTAATAACTGCTGAACGAAGTAAAATATCTTTACGAAATAAACTGCATCTGAAATAAAAATCTTGATCTGCATAAGTTGCAAAGTGTAGAGCTTATTTTTGCTACACATAATAATATATTTCAATTATTACAACTTTTTTTTAGTAATCATCCACATTGGAAGGTATGTACATATGTACATATATCTAATGAACTTACCCTTTCTGTGGTATAACTATTTGGCGGTTTATTTTGAGATGTCACATGTCTTGTAGTGTATGAAATATAGGAAGTCATTATCGACCGCATTTTTGGTTTATTTTCCATGATCCAACAGGCAGGGCACGAAGGCAAATACGTTACCTACTTCTCTGCAGCTGCGGCAGCCCAGCCAACTCTTCGGGCCATAAATAAGCTAAACTATCTTTCCAAAGAGCCAGAAAATTGCGAAGGTAGCTTAAAAGAAACGACGGAGTAGTGAAACGTGCCAATCGCCAAGTTTTGCATTGTTGCCAGATTTGGCTTTTTTTTGTCATGGTTCCCATGGTTCGTCACAAGCAGTCGAGGCAACCAACGCTACTCCCAGGGGAAGAGATCAACACCAACAAATTCGATGACGCCGCACAGGTCGAAAGAACTGAAAGACGTCGAGCGAAGAAAGAAAGAAAAGCGAGAACTCAGCACACGCGCGGCCAATCGACGGAAAGGCGCTGGCCAAGATCATATAAACAACCCCCACCGCAGTAAGACCTAAGTAGCCAAAGCTCTCAAATGACGAGATCCACACCCAGCAAAAACGAAAGCTCAGCACATGCCCAAAGACAGGAGACCGGCACAGGGGGCTTACACAGTAAGTACCTAAAATAAGTTTAAATAAGCAAATAAATAAATATTCCTCAACTTATATTCAGGAAGTTGCAGCGCAATTCCTTTCCCTCTGTTTATGTAAGAACCTGCCGACACTGCGAACTAGAAATAAGATATCTGTAAGACATTGGTGGGAAAATCGATGGCCGGCCGATCCATAAAAGGCACTGTCTGGCGTGGAGACGAGGCAGTCGATGGGGAGTCCCTCAGCAATAGCACCAGTTAGTCGCTCATCCAGAACTACAATACACGTCGCGGTCAGTCAGCCACATACGCCGGTAGCATAGTAAGACGGAAAAGTAAAGACACCCATTGAAAACTCAAGGAACCAGAAGTGTTGTTACTTCGCTAACCATTTTATTTCAGTTGCCGGCAAAGTCCCTGTGCTCCCAAAAATCAACAGAAAACCACCATGGAATATCACGACGAGGAACAACCGGAGGAGGCATACCCTGCGGGACACTATGCCAATCCAGGGGTCAGCACCGGCTGGATCCACAAACTCCCTCGGGACGAGCTAGAAGTCCTCGCCGAAGAATTCGGATTCGGCAACGAAGGAACGGTCGATGAACGCCGAAAGAAATTTGCCGCACTCGTCGCTGGGCCACTACCGCAAGAGGCCTGTGTTCGGCTAGGAGACTTCGAGAGGCACTATGCCAAAGCAGCCTCTCGCTCGCGCTCCAAGTCACCACTGCCCACTACTCCTGGACCATCCGACACGTGCCAAATGGATCCCAAGACCGGATTGCGAGTCCCCGCAGCGACCGAATACCGCACTCCTGCAGCCCCGCTCCCAAGGCCTCCAGCTACAGGGACTCAACCAGCGCCCGTACCGAGGATCGTGCCAGCGATCGACCGACCCATGGAGGGACACCACTACCACCACACCGCACCCATGGCCCCATTGCAACCACGGCAGTTGGATCAATTGGAAGACCAGATCCGAGCCCGCAAGCAAGCGGTGGGGGAACGGTTCAAAGATTTCCTCATCGAGTTGCGGCTACTCATGCTCCCCGCTGGCTACGACGCAGCCAAGGAGCTGAACAGGATCTACGACAACACCCTGCCAGCCTACCAGATGTATGTGCGGCGACACGAACTGCAAAGCTTGGCACAGCTAACACTGCTGGCCACGGAGTTCGAGAGCATTCAAGAGCGGATCATCCTGCCCACTCTCGCACCCCCGCGACACACGCCCAGGTACGCCAGGCCGGCTACAGAGCAGAGGAGCGGCGACTCCCATCGGACACCATTTCGGAAGCCCCATTGGAACTTGGCAGACCCGCCAAGGAGACAGCCATCAAACAGAGCCAGTACGGCGGATCCCGATGCAGCACATCGCATGATCACCCCCATCGCCAACCCACGCGCAGCCTGTCGCCGGTGTGGTGAAGCAGGGCATGCGGCATACAACTGTCAAAATCCCTCGATCCTGTTCTGCTGGGAATGTGGCGAGCGCGGCACACGGACCATCGATTGCTGTCGCCAGAACCCGTCGGGAAACGGCTCGCGGCCTCGACTGACACGGGATCAGCCGGGAACGCAAAAAGGTGGCAAAAGTCAATGAATTTTTTTAACGCTTTGGATAAATCCTTTACACGAATCTGAAAGAGAATCCAGAGCTTTCAACAAAGCCAAGTTTTGAAAAAATCGTACTTTTAGTTTAGGAGATGGAGATATGAGCAATCAAAGTCGAAAATTATTTCCGTGTGCAAAACTTTATTCAACTTTTGTTGCATCTTTCATGTAGAATAAAAAGTGTAACTGTGGAGGTATCATTCTTTTTTTGGTATCTATTACTAGGTGTACTCATTTTTATCAAAAGTATATGTATATCCACATTCCCGCTGCAAGCTGCTGGGCATCTGTGACCCCCTAGGGTCACATCCACTGTTACAACAAATCCAATATACCCCTTAACTCTTCGAGTGCGGGTATAAAAAAGGAATGTGCCACAGTTAAACGTGGCCGGGTACAGCTAGTTATTTCATAATTGTACACCCGGCACTCATTTTATTAATTTAAAGGGAGGTAGAAACATCTTGCCTCCATTTCTGTCCCGCAGTCTCGGATTTATCCAATATTGCGGTGTGCATTGTCGTCCTCTAGCTCCACAGCGCCCACAAATAAGAAATTTATTGTATCTTTAATACAAAATTTGAAATTTTAACAGATTTGTGTTTGTAAACCAACAGAACAGTGTAACCCTTTGGTCACACTGGGAAACGAGCGAAATATATATCAAATATACATATAATTATCTATATTATTATCTATATCTATAAATGATCCACCAGAAAGGCCCAAAAAACACTCACAGGGTATATTTAATTTGAGCTGCCACTCAAAAACTTTTCACCTTTTTTTCGGACAAAGTTTTTGGCCCCAGTATTTCCCCAATGATCCAAATGAGAATGGAAATTTTAGCTCGCTAAAAACTTCTCATAGTGAGTGGAGCAAGAGTGAGAAACAGATAGCGATACAGATGGAGGAAGAGTGCAGGTGAAAGTTTGCTAAGTGCTTTTGGCCTGACGGCAAAGCCAGCAAAACTCAACGGAAGTTCCAAAACAATTTAATGAATATTTAGGATGCAATAGGCAAATTTTCGGTAGCCGTATATAAAGTCTATTTTGAATGGTGGCTTAATCTTAGCTGCAGGTTTTGTAGTTCTGCATTTGACTATTTTTAAAGCATAGCTCGTTGATTTTCTTAAGTATTTTGCTTTAGATCTTAATTTTCTACATCTTTTAAGATGTAATAATTCTTATATGCTCCTCTGATTCAAATATTTAATCCCATTTGATTTATATAGTTATTTATATCTTCCAGTCTTTCAAATGGGTCTGAACACTATCAACTTGCTAGATCTGTGTCTACCTACAGCTCTTACTAAATGCTTTTGTTCATGCGAACAAATTGCTGTATGTAACTTTGTAAATGGTAAATGGTAAATCGCAACCTTGCTATGTTTTTAAATAAATCAAATCCCAGCTAAAAATGCTCGAAACTTTACGGGAAGCACTTTTTCCCTCTTGTTTTATTTAGTTTTGTGGCGAGGCCAAGACGTTGCATGGATTGCTGCAACCTTGGAAATTTATGTGCCACACTTGTTACACATACGACATGTTGGACGTGTGCAGTGGCTAAGATAAATCGATTTCGTATGTGGTGCGAACTGGTCTTGTTTTAGTGTACAAATTGAACACTTTGTTGCACTCGGCACTGCCCCGCAATTTGTGAACTGAAAGCCAACACAGTTCAGTTGGAATTTAAGCACTTGAAATTATACCCAAATATTTGGTAACTAGAATGTAATTGGAACCCTTGTTCATTGGTTTACTAATTATAACTGAAGCTCTGGGAGCATCATTTACAGAAAAGAAACATTATTTGCAGGGTTGAGTCCACACACATCTCCAAAAAATGTAAAATTTTAGTCGTTGGCTTTCTTTTTGCTGAGAAATTTATTTGATTTGGCCAAAAGTTTGCTAGCATGGCAAGCGGATAGCTAAGTTCAATGTCAAAGAGAATACTTTTCAATTGGATTTTGCTGAGATTTTTTCCATCTTTGTGGAACTGGTTTGTTTCTGATTAATATTTGTCTTTTGCTTTTGATCCATCTTTGGGCCCTTTTCCTTGACCAAATCGGCTACAGCTGTCTCCATATCCTCCGTAAAGCGATGATAGTAGGTAGGCACCTGATTCAGGATGAGGAAGGCTTTCTTGATGGTGTCATTCCAAGAGTCCACGAAGGACTCTCGCCAGGGCTTCGGCTCCAGTTCCTCTTTGCATTTGTCCTGGCACTTCCAGCAGCAGATCCGGTCCTTCAGGTCCTTTGCATAGGGCCTGAGATGTTCCGTGGCGTTCTCCAAAATCACAGCCGAGTGCTCCGGACTCTCCCAAATTCCCATCTGCTGTGTGGCAAAAGCAACGCCTGCTACCACGCCCAGTTTGACAAACACCACGAGAACCATTGCAAAAGAAAAAACTCAAATAAAAAGTTTCGAATTAGATGTGTTGTTGTTGTGTTAATTTTGAAATAATGACTGACAAGTCTGGGAATTTAAGGAAACATCAGTTCAACTAACAACTTTTTATTGTGGAATTTGACATATTTATACTTCCAGCAGTATCCACCCACCGCATAAGCAAACAAAAGCGGAACACACGAGGCCAAAGACAGAAAAAAATCAATCGACAATTGCTTTTTCTGAATTATACCAGGAAAGAAATAAGGAGATAAAAGGGTATACTTATTGTGTTCGGGCCAAGTAATAGACAGAGGCGAAGACAGCCTTACCCATGACATCCTTTGACCTTCTACAATAAAATGGAAATCACTACAGCCACAAAAAGACAGCCAAGTTCCTAGGCGAGGTTGGATCTCTGTCAATGTGTCTCCAAAGTATCACAGTAAATGCTTATAATTTTATCTCAAGTACGAGTATCCGTGAGTATCTCGGCATCATTTTGCCGAGGCTCCTTTTGCACTGTACTTTCAGTCAAAAGATACATATTCTTCAAAGAGACACGAGATAATTAAGGGGAAATAAAGGATATTTTCTATTTCATGACATGGTTTTCTTGCTTTACAAACAGTTTGAAATAGACTCTCAACGCTTTTCCATTCTTTCAACAAGAGTGGAAGATCGAAGTTGATAGCGAGCTTGGTTGCGATTTTCTTGTGAAATTCTACGAGTCTCTTCGATCGTCGTGATTCTCCCAATTAGTTTGTCATGCTGCGCCCGTAGAGCTTCAATCTCAGATCGTTTTCTGGCCAAGTCCTCTATGGTCTGGTCATAGTCCGTTATGAGCAGGGGATATAACATAATACCACCTTGGTGCCGGACATCTCCGAGCTCACTGAATAGCCTGTTGTGCATTTTGTTGCACCGATATGCCTTGACCCTCAAGGCCTTGAATTGGCTCTTCAGAGACTCAAGTATGCCTTTGGCCGACGAAAGCTTCCGGCTCAATGTTTTTCGACGACACCTGAGATGGGACACTGTATGGATTTTGCTATTGATGAGGTTAGACGCCTTTATGACGCTTAAGTTTCTGGCTGAAAATGACATAATTTAGGACAAATTCTGTTAATCAGAGGGAGAACTCACACTCCAATGTCCTGTCCAAATTCTCAACCTGCGCTTCGACTGACATGTACTTTTGCATGGTGAGGTTCTCCGCAATGATGTCCATTTTATCAATTTTCTGAAAGGAATATAATTAATGATCTTCTATACACAGTTCAATGGTATGGCTTGCCGTTTTAATATGCGAATATGTGTGCTGCTTCAGGATCAAATTCAGACGCGTGTCAGACAACTCATCGCGCATGTTTTTCAGCCTTCTGATTATATTTCCAGTTAGCTGTGTAGGTTCTCGTGTGAGGTGCTATTTATCAGTAAATGAGTTCGTAAAATGTGACTTACCAGTTTCAAATTATCTGAAGCGTTGGGGCATTTAAGTACAGTATTATATATAAGGTTCTCCAGCCGCTGCCACAGGTCATCGTCTTCAGTCCTCTTTGTGTTTAGGTCGACGGCAAGTTGCTTAACCTCCTTGCGGGCTGTTTTAATAGACAGTTTCTCCCGCTTGAGCCAATAGTCCAACTCGTTTAAGGCGGATAGACAGCGGCTGTGATTGTTCTCATTCATATTTGAACTTCTACTCGGCGTTACCAGGGAGTACTTGCAGCGGCGCACCAGGATATCGGTGATCCGCTTTGATAAATTTTGATGTATAAATTTTTCCATGCGATGCTCATTGGCCTCGTCCAGCAGGGTATCCATGAGCTTATCTTTGTCCAGTACTTGGTTTAGTATACGTTCCGGTTTTGCGGCTATGCCAACCACTTTGAAAATGATCTCGTCAAGAAAGTCGTAGATCATTGCGTTCAACTCAAAAGGGCCAAGTTTATTCACGACGACATCTACTTCATCTGAATCCAAGACCATACTCGTATATTTGAATGGACCTTGTTCTTCCTCGGGCAACTGATCAGACAAATTCAAATCATCATCATCATCATCAAAGGAATCACTTTCTTCGATCTCTGAGGTGGAGACTTCCGCCAGACTATGTCCACTTAACTTCAGTTGAGACGGCTGGGCCTCGCACAAGCCATCCTGGTCAGTCTCGGAGGGAGAACCCTTGGCGAGGTTCAAGTCTGTCGAGGTGGCCGCCAACGGATCCCCAAATTTTCCCGATATGTCCTCTGGCTTGTCCTCTTCAACTTCTTCTGGAAGATCAAACCACGCTAGCTTATCCTGTTCATTCCAGTTCGGAAAGTCACGGAGCTGGTTGAGGAATTTCGTATAGCTATTCACTTCCACGCCTTCGATATCACTTGTTTGGCCGGTATTCTCTCCAACCAAGACCACGGCTTCATTTTCCGTGCAAACGGAGATATTATCATCTTGAGTTTTGCGTTGAGTTTCGAGGACCGGTTTAGGGCGTCGCTTAAGCTTGTTTATATGAAAGAACTCCGACGGCTGGGAATGAGGGATGCGGACTGACTCTTGCGACAGTTTGGACTTCTTGAGGATCGATTCTTGCGATTCTTTTGCCTTTTTATGGAACGAAGTCTTTGGCTGAAAGATTTGGAAAGATTTGGAGAGATTTGTATCAGCAAAGAGGCCGTTTTCGGAGTTGGAATTTAAGGAAACTTGACTGATGTCATCTTGTGCCTCTTCTCTGTCGTCTATAATTTGCACATTCTCAGACGATTTCACAAAGGATATTGCTTTGTCTGGATATAGGTTCGAGTCATCTCCAGGATCGTTTGCATGCTGGTGGCTCCTCTTTTTCGTAACTTTTCGAGGGTTTCGATGGACGATTGGACGACTGCTCCTGTGGCTTTGCCTGCTTGTATTTCTGCCAATAGATTCATGCGAGTATGTCTGAATATTGAGAGTCTTTTCATGAGAGGAGGGACTCGTTTCGGAGTTTCTTGTGCTCAAAACTGAATTGGATGTTCCAGGTATGGCGTTCTCAGAGCTCTTCTTCGTCAGCCCTTTTTTATTTCCTTTCGCAACTGCATGGGATCGACTTGAAGACTTTCCTAAAGATTCACTTTTTGATTTGGATTTTTTAGATTTTGTCATTTCAAACAAGGTGAAAGATTATGAAAAAGTGTGGTATCAAATGCGTGCAGAAAGTGCACAAACAAAAAAGTGTGAAATTACAAATGAACAAGCAACATGTAACTACAAAATAAGAGAATTACATAAAGTATATAGAAATCATGTTTGAAAAGTAAAACCCACACAAAAATAAAAAAAAACACACACATCGTTTCCCATAAATGTAGAGTGCTTGGGACATTTAAAGCCTGACTTATTCTGCTCAAATCTGTCCTAAACAATGTTCCACTGTGCATTCCGGAACTTAACTTCCTCTGTTGATTGTCGTTATGAATGTCTACTTTTTTCTCGGACTTGTCTGCGTCCTGGGAGCTGCCAAAAACTGAATATCTAATTTAAGTTCGAATATGCAACAGACTTTAGTTTGTTCAACGTCAGTCACTCCCCCTGAGTTTCCTCACAGAGCTGTCAATGCAGCTGTCGGATTGGAGCGATGTCATAGAACAAGGCACATGATTCCATGTGGCCTCCAAATCCGTTTCTCCATATATTTCCCAATTCAGTTTTAAATGTTTGGCTCAGGGTCCCACAAAGTATGGGCGCCCGAGAACTCCACCCCGTCCTGAGTAAATAAGGAAATCCTAAATTACTGTAGCGAAACATTTCGCCCATCCACAAATGGTTGCCAAAAAATTCTATTTTGGTTAGTCTTGCGGTTTCTCTCCTGTTGGCACATAAATATTTATGAAGGAGCTTGGACTCGAATCAAATGCTGACACAATTGTGTTTGCATAATGGATTTTTAATTGAATTGGATTTGCGGACACAAAAACAGTTGTCGTACCAAATAAATAAATTAATAATAATAGACCAACAAATGATATTATTATTGTTCTAATGATTATGCTAAAGTTTTGGGAATTAAAACGGTAAATATAGGAGTTGTCATTTAATATAATTAAACAATAATAAAATTAATAAATAATTAAGTGAAAAATAATTAAATAATTAATATAATATAATCAGCATAAAATAGAAGAGCACGTGAAAGTTAATTAATAGACAAACATAGTTTTTCCTATTTAATTTTTACCAATTTAAACGGTGCTTTAAATTTTATTACATTTCCTTGGTTATACTAATATTTACCACTCCACATTGCCCCACAGCTTGTAGGTATTTATCATTTACATTGCCGCGCATACAAATTTTCTGAGCATATGATAATGGTATTATTTGAACTGTTAATAAACTAATATCCATTTAGATCCTGTCCCATAATACAGACATATGTTTCTGTATCTCATTAACAATCATTTCTGCTCATTCTTTCATACTACACTCATAAAGAGTGGTCACAAAATTTATTTATACTCCTCATTATACCCACTCAAGCTGTGAAATATCCCACAGCTGGAACAATTGTACCGACTAGACTGGAGACTCTTTGCGATTTTTGGCATTTACTTTTATTGGCCAACTGGCTCAATGTCCAAGAGAGAGAGAGCCCCCTCCAACCACGGACCGAAAATGTTTTGTCTAAATGGTTGCTGGCTATTTCGGTCAAAGAGAAGTCTTTTGTGGTCCAAAATAAAGATGCATAAGAGAGGGGCTATCCTGAAAATAGCATTTAAATGGGAAGTTATCCCAGCAGAACTCAAAGAATTCTCTAAATGTCTCCCATTTATAAATGTGTACTTTCATTTGGTTGTTTGCAGCTCTCCTTTCACTCTGCTCAGAGTGAGGACTTGTTAGTTACAAGTGTTAGTTTTCCCTTTGGATGCGAAAATTTTATAATTAGCTTCGGGACTACTTAGAGACTGAGACATTGAGAAGAGGGCAAAGAGAAGAAGAATCCTCTAATCAAGCATATAAATTAAGGATTCATTTCAATTATTTGCAATAAACTTAGCCCTGGCCAATGCTAATTACTCCTTTGAAGTGGCTTCCCAAATGAATTCAGTCATAAGACCTGGCTGCCACACGAAACGAAGCAGCCTTCCGCTCCTTTTCCACAGCAGAGTGCCACAGAAGACTCATGCATATTGATATAAGTTGCCGGCTGGCACACGTTGTGTCCTAGCATATGTGATTGGTAATGCAATTGGATTGATTCGTTTTAAATCCTTTCAGCAGCAGGAAACAGGAAGCTGCACAAGATTCTATCCTCGTCGCAATTAATCAAGGAATTTGGCAATAAAATATTGTGTTTCTGCCAGGAAATTGCAATACATTGTTGCCATCAATGAAGCCATTCCCCTGAGGTGCTGGAGCACAGGGGATTGGTTTTCATTTTCTCCTTAAATGGTATCCATATTCTTGGGCATACTAAACTGTGGCACAGGAAGCATCGGGGAGAAGCCACATCAAGTCATATTTATAATCCGCTATACCGGAAATTAATTTCTTTTAAAATGGAAATTAAAGCAAAACAAGTAAATAACAAGTTGGCAAAACATTCACAGATTTAAGAGCAGGTCCCGGTCCCCTCGACAGAGAGGTTCTTGTCACAAAATGTTGTCTGGCGGAAAATTAAATTGGATTGAGTCCGCAGTTCAGATCCCGCCTGCGGTGCTGGGAAATTTGCATTAAATGCAATTTACTACTCTCTGGCATTTGGCTGAAACACAGCATAAAACCCAAACACAAAATATGACAGTCAGTGTGGGGTAGGTACAAGCACTCGGCTCTAAATATTAATATGAGACCCGCAATAATTTGCAGAATGTTTAGTTTTCTAGTGATTGTGGGATTACATTGGACACACTCTGGAATATATTTACATATTACGAGAGATATTATTGACGGACTGTTAGCTCTAGTATAAAGTAGATTTATTTTTTTTATTTAAGCTTAATATTATTAAATTAAAGTGATGCTTGCAATAGTATTGTTTGTTTGTTTTTACACTCTCAAAAAGTTTACAAAGATTAATGGCATTTTTTCAGGCGTTATCTGCCAGACAGAAACTCAAGCACAGCATCATCAATTTTACTAAAATCCTCTTTGTCTTTTGGTTCCGCCATAGCAGCACATGTGCATATCTGCATTTTCGTCTTAAAGGAAGTAAATCGAAGAGTTTTCTTTGGTTCAGATGCAATTTTATGGTTAGGCTGTAAAAAAGTTTTTAAATTTAATTCATCTTAAATTGCTCTTTAAGTAACTTCACATGCATTAAAGCGACAAATGGGGAAGATAAAACCTATGAAAAAATGAACCCCATACCGGAAACAATTGAAAATCGAAAAATAGCATAGAATTTTCCCAGCCAATTTTCCTCAATAGTCTCAGCGCACATCAGCATACATCCCAGCATATATTGGGGTTTCTGGTCCTAACAATAATAACTCAACAGCTTTTGTATTTGATGGCCATTAAAAACGAGTACAACGAACACATGGAGTACAATGAAACAAAGGCATTGACAGCTGAAAAACAATTGCACAACTAATCAATGAGGGCCATCAATGGACACCAATAAGAACAGGAGAGAGTGCAATTAGGGTGGAAGAAAATAAAGAAAGAATAGTAGGAAAACAATTAAACTAATTGACGGCCATTTATACGCAACAAAGACACAGACACGCTGCAAAAAGGAAAGCCACAAAACGAGAGGACGCGGGAAAAGTTCATACCTAAAACAAAAAAGTTGCATGGAAGAAAATTGGAGCTGCTGGAAAGTTTCGCACAAATGAAGGCAGTCGGAGGAACAGTTCGTGTAGAGCAGTACCCATCGAAAAAGTACCCGGCAGCAGCACCCACGCTATTGCCACCACTGGCAGCAACTAACCAATTGACACCGTCGGGTATAAAATGCGAATTAGTTGACTGTGCAGATAATTCTGATTGCATTGCTCGCTCATACGACCCGCATCACGCGCTTCGCTCCTGATTTAATGTGCAGTTGCTGATATTTGTCATTAAATTAAATACTTTAAAACCGCTTAAGGTAAGGAGTAAAATCTCTTGACATAACAATCAATTAAAATGCAATTTTTTGGCTTAAACTTAACAAATTATGTTATTATGATTATGATTATTATTGATTTTTTTTGTATTAAATATAGAGCAGTGTTGAATTAAACTCAAAATATAATAGTTATGTGTTAAGTAAACTAAATAATACAAGAAGAGATTAAGAAACGTTAAAAGGTATTTTTAATCCTTTTTCAGCTAACTCAAAGACAAGTCAAAGTCCGGACATCCTGGCATCCTTTGTGGTCTTGCCAAAGACAATTTGCAGAGGATACACTACAATTGGTCGCATGTGAGAGAGATACAATTTGGTAGAAAAAATGTACAGGATTTTCCATCCATTCCTTAAACGCCTTCATTTAATTACAAGATTCCCTTTCTTTCCGCCAGAATGAGTTCTTTTTGCTCCCCCACTACATTTTCCAACATGAATCGTTAAGTCCAAAGAGAAATGCAATGCTTTCGCCATAATTGATGGAATCAGCATGCAAAGCGAATAATCTTTTTCATTTCTGACTCATCGCTGACTCGATTGCCAGTCGTTAATGCGTTCTTTTTGTGTTCATGCTCGTATTTATTTATTGCACACTTGGGCATTAATATTTGATGAAATTTGTATACTGTACCAGGCAAGAGTTGTTAAAGCGCCATCTGCTGAGCGAAATTTCCAATCAAAGATGAGTTTAATACTGTCAAAGTTCCCCATCATCGTTAATATCTTTCGCCCCCTCAGACTTCTGATTGAGTTTCAAATAGGGTAGTAAATTAGTTAGAGCTAAATGTGCGTCTTCTTTGATTGAATGTTGTTGGCGTTCGACCCCCAGCGTTCCCAACCAATCACTAAGCCACGGCCTCACCGGGTTTTTATATACCTTGCGGGGGAGTTGGAGAAGATAGAGGGATCACGAAAAAGAAAATGTAAAAGTCATGCTTGGAATAAAACGTATCTTGAATAGACATACTTGTGTTCTCTTTTCTAACGATTTCCCCCGAGATCGCCCACCTAGCCCACATCGCCCTCTGGACTCCCCCGAAGCCTGCGTGCACCGTCATTTTGGTCCTTCGAGCCGGATACATTAAGCATTGGAGAGATTCCCCCCTACGATCCAGCTTGCAGCGCGGGAACTTTGAGGAACCAGAATCCAAGCTAAGTACCAGCTTTGCTCATTCGAAAACACTCCGTCCGTCATCTGCATCTCCATCCAAGTATATGTATGTACATATCACCTAAGTCCCATTTTCCGCCAACTCTGGCACCCCATATAGGCACTCCAAAGCCTGTTATCGCTCTTAATTGCCTAAACCACTCATGCTGCCTACTCCGTTGGCCCTCTTGCCTGCCTACCGGTCTCCCGGAATCATTCCAAGCGAGGTTTTTCTCCCCCTACAACAGGCACCTCATACATATATGTATGTACAGATGTACTGCTGCTGAGATCCGTCGCCATTCCATAGGTGCAAGTACGTACATATGTATGTGCACACAATCCGTCCCACACAACATAAAACGCCAATACAAGGAAAATATACATGTTTATTTGTTGCGCATATTACAATTATATCAACATAACATACATAGCTCACATCCATATGTATATATATATTTTCACCGGCTTATAAGCACCTTCACATACATACATACGTGCCGGCACTTCCATACATACTAATACCATACATAATCGCACGGCTAAAACAAATTACACGATCATTAACTAACAATTGCCCGCATATATAAAATAACCCATTAAATATTTTATTTCCGATTGCACCGGCGTACAATACATAACAATACATGCATACATAATAAATAAATATGCAAATACGCATTCTTGGTGTTGTGTACATTTTATGTTGAGATCGATAGTCCAAGATCGATAAATGTATACAGGTTGGGGGTACTCGTGTTTTTATTTTTGCCACCTTAGCAAGGCTGCTGCCGCTCATGTGATTAATAATTATAATTGATCGCAGTTGTTATTAAAAAGTGATGATTGTTGAGGACTATTAATTTATCATTAATAATTATATTTTGTTTGGTAATTAATAAATTTCCTTCCGACAACAAAATCATCCAACGAGTGCGCAACTACATATTATAATATTTAAATTCCTCTGACTTACGTGTGCGACGAGTATCATTCCAACTTCAACGTCCGCCTGTGCACTCTTCCCTCCGTGTACCACAGGAATTGCGAACTCTTCCCATAGCAGATCCATCAGCTTAGTATGCCTTCTGGTGGAAAGAAAGTCAGCAAAAAACTAAAGCGTGTAAGCTCGCAGAGTGACGCCAAGCCGCCCATCTCTTCCTTCACCACGAAGATCTCGGTCAGCTCTGACGTCCGACTCGAGAAACTTCTCACAAGGTTTTGGGAGGTGGAGGACCTTCCAGGGAGACCTACGAGCGAGTCAGACTCCATTTGCGAGGAAAATTTTCTCCAGACCACGCAGCGAGCTCCCGACGGGAGATACATCGTCACTCTTCCATTCAAATGTACAGAAAAAGATAGACTTGGGCTACTCGAGGCCTTCGGCCCACGCCCAGTTTCTGAGAAACGAGCAGCGTCTGCAGCGAAACTTGCCTCTCAAGAAGCAGTACGACGATGTCATTCACGAGTATTTAGAGCTAGGCCACATGAAACAGGTTCCACCTAGTCATGACTCTGGCCATTTCTATCTTCCACACCATGCCGTTTTCAAGCCAGAAAGCACAACGACCAAGGTGCGCGTGGTCTTCAACGCGTCCAGCCCGTCCTCGAACGGAAGAAGCCTTAATGACGTATTGCATTCAGGGCCAGTCCTTCAGTTCGACTTGACCACGCAAATCCTTAAGTGGCGCGTATTCCGTTACGTTTTCAACGCCGACATCAATAAGATGTATCGGCAGATCCTCGTGGCGCCACAACACACTCCCTACCAACGGATAATCTTTCGCAATCCTAACGGGGACGTGTGCGACTATGAACTCGATACGGTCACCTTCGGAGTCAACTGCGCGCCATTTCTCGCCATTCGCGTCCTAAGGCAACTTGCACATGAAGTGCATCCTCGGTTCCCAATGGCAAGCGACATCCTGGCCAATTACATGTACGTAGACGACGTTCTAGCTGGTGCACATACCCAGCCTCAGGCAATTTCCGCCATCGCCGAGTTGCGAGAAGCACTCGATTCCGCCGGCTTTCCACTCCGAAAATGGACCGCAAATCAGAAGGGCGTGCTGAGCGACATCCCTCTCGAGCACTTACTGCGAGCTGATTTCCTCGAGCTCGAAGAAAGCAGTATCGCAAAGACCTTGGGTATCCGATGGCAAGCGAGTGCCGACGAGTTTTTCTTTTGTCCCTCCCGAATTAATCCATCGGGAATCCTGCACGAAACGCAATGTGTTGTCCCAGATTGCGAAGCTGTTTGATCCAGCGGGATGGCTTGCCCCTTTGTCATCCAAGCTAAGATGTTCATGCAGGAGGTGTGGTTACGAGAGTTAGGTTGGGACGAGGACCTTCCTGGCGATCTGCGTCAAACGTGGGAGACCTTCCTGCAGAGTTTTCCGGCCATCCAGCAGATCCACATACCAAGGTGGATCCACGTCTGTCCGACTGCCAAGGTGCAGATTCATGGCTTCTGCGACGCGTCTCAGCGTGCCTATGGTGCGGCGATCTACGTCCGAGTGGAGCGGCCGAATGGCATATTCTGCTCTCTCCTGACAGCTAAGACTCGCGTGGCCCCCGTGAGGACGATATCCTTGCCTCGACTTGAGCTGTGCGGAGCGGTTCTTCTGGCAGAATTGTCCGCTGCCATCCTTCCACAGATGCCGCTAGACAGTAGCCAGGTATCCTTCTGGACCGACTCTACCATTGTGCTGGCCTGGCTGCACAAACCAGCGTGCGAATGGACCACGTTCGTGGGCAATCGAGTCGCCAAGATAGCGCGCTGCAACTCCGGCGAGCTGTGGAGTCATGTTCGATCGGAAGACAATCCTGCCGACCTAGCCAGCCGAGGTATAGGACCCATCGACCTCGCGGGGAACGACATGTGGTGGCATGGTCCTGCTTGGCTGCGTCTTCCGCAGTCACAGTGGCCGTGTCCACTGGACCCATTCCCGGAGACTGACTTGGAGAAGCGAGCAGTCAAGGTGCTGCATACAAGTAGCACATCCTCTGACATCCTCAGCCGATTCTCGGATCTCGGGCGAGCTTTGCGCGTGCTTACCTATGTGCAGCGATTCATCCAACGATGCAGAGGAGGGTCAGTCCACAATTCCAACGAGGTAAGCGGGGCAGAGATAGCGGCCGCACTGCAAGCCGTTACCATCGCAACGCAGGGCATGCACTATGCGGACGAACATCGGTGCCTTACAACCAAACGTCCTCTCCCTGCATCGAGTTCCCTACGGAATCTCAATCCATTCATTGACCAGAACGGTGTCATGCGAGCATGTGGCCGAGTCCAAGCCTCCGCTTCCATGTCCTACAACGAGAAACATCCAATCCTACTGCCACCCGCATCCCTCCTCGTTCGCCTGCTGGTGCGCTTCACTCATCACATAGTCCTCCATGGTGGGAACCAGCTGGTCATTCGCCTTCTCCGTGCAACTTACTGGATCCCTCGACTACGTCACGTAGTGAAGGCGGTGATCCAATCCTGTAAGGTATGCGTAATCCATCGCAAGCGACTCCAGACCCAGTTAATGGGTGACCTCCCGTCCACAAGAGTCACATTCTCCAGACCATTCACATACACCGGAGTCGACTTTGCCGGTCCCTTCGACGTCAAGAGCTTCATCGGGCGCGCATGCCGCATAACCAAAGGTTATGTGTGCGTGTTCGTGTGTTTCACCACGAAAGCCATCCACCTAGAGGCCACTTCCGACCTATCCACTGACACCTTCCTAGCCGCTTTCGCTCGTTTTGTCGCGAGACGAGGCTGTCCTCACGAGGTCCAATCCGACAACGGCAGGAATTTCGTCGGCGCATCTCGTGCTCTGGCTGTAGATCTTCTCGAAGCCATCCGAACGCGGACTTCTGCGGTATACAGTCAGCAGGGCTTATCGTGGCGGTTCATCCCTCCGGGAGCCCCACACATGGGTGGCCTTTGGGAAGCAGGCGTGAAGAGTTTCAAGACTCTGTTCCAACGGTCGATGTGTACGGCCAAATATACATTGGAGGAGTTCGCCACCTTACTCTCCAAAATTGAGGCCTGCCTTAACTCTCGACCGATCTCTCCTATGTCCGAGGACCCGAATGACCCGCTAGCTCTAAGCCCAGGTCACTTCCTGATCGGCGGGCCGCTACTCTCCGTGGCGGAGCCTGAAATAAAAGAGAGCGCCTCCTCCATCCTGAACCGCTGGCAACATCTCCAGGCTCTAAACCAGCAATTCTGTTCGCGCTGGAAAACGGAGTACCTACGAGAGTTGCACAAGCGAACCAAATGGCAGCATCCAACAAGAGACCTAGAGGTGGGAGACCTCGTTGTTATCAAGGAGGATAACATCCCCTCTCACGAATGGCGTCTCGGACGGGTACAAAAAACGTACCCTGGGCCCGATGATAAGGTCCGTGTGATAGACCTTAACACTGTCCGAGGCCTTATCAAAAGACCGATTACTAAGGTCGTCCTGCTGCCTATGGAGTCGGAGATCCAGTCCACCTACTCCCGCGTACTACCCGACCCATAAGTATCTGCCTTCTTATCCTTAGGCTTAAGCACAACTCGTCCGTACAACTCTCCTGCACATCATTACTAATCCTCACTTCCGATTTCCGCAGCCACGGTCTCATTATGGCACCCCAGCAGCCCACACGCACCCAACGCAGAAGCACCGAGGGCCAAGCTCACGACAGCAGACGTACCCGAGGTACTATGTCCTACCGTTGCCGAGTCTGCCGAGGCGTCCATCCTCTTAGGAAGTGCGGGCGGTTCCTGCGGCTAAGCGCTGAAAAGCGGTTGCGGGCAGCACTCATCAATCAGTACTGCCCCAACTGCCTAGCCCATGAGCACTCGGGACGCGACTGCCGCAGCGGAGACCGGTGTCGGCATTGCCACAAGCACCACCACACCCTCCTGCATATCCCGGACACAAATCGTCGTCGCCCCACATCCGTCACACCATCTTCACCAGCTGGACCTCGAGCTCCGACGACGACATCCTCCGCCTCCCGCCGACCTCGAACGCGGGACACAGCGACTGATCGACGGCCTACTCCTCCGAGGACTTCGGCATCCTCCTCCAGCCGACCTCCGACTCTGACCACACTGCTGCAGCACCGCAACCCGCAGGTACTACCGACCGCAAGCGTCACCGTCGACAACGGGACCACCACCTATGAGACCAGGGCGTTGATCGACCCCTCGCCGCCCCATGTCAGCGATCAACGCGTCGCGGGCCAAGGCCTTCCATTTGCGCACGTCCATGATCGGGGATGAAGAAGCCTGTGCAGCAGTGCTCCGGTCACCGATGTCCCCGGACTTCCAGTTGGAGGTCGTGTTCCAGGTGGACCCGAAGCTGCATCTGCGAACTCCCTCCGCGTCCATCGGTGATCGCATACGGAGCAAATTCAATCACCTAACGTTGGCAGACGACAACTTTCATTGCCCGGCCACTGTGGCTCTCATTCTGGGAGCGGACGTGTATGGTGACGTCATCCGCGATGGAATGCTGCCGAGTGCCGAGGGGCTCCCCGTTGCACAGCACACCGTCTTCGGGTGGACGCTGTCGGGCGGGTGCCGGCCGTAAAGCATTTCTGCAGCATTGGACTCCCCATAAGTTGCAATACATTGCAAAGGGGGGCGGGATGTTGGCGTTCGACCCCCAGCGTTCCCAACCAATCACTAAGCCACGGCCTCACCGGGTTTTTATATACCTTGCGGGGGAGCTGGAGAAGATAGAGGGATCACGAAAAAGGAAATGTAAAAGTCATGCTTGGAATAAAACGTATCTTGAATAGACATACTTGTGTTCTCTTTTCTAACGATTTCCCCCGAGATCGCCCACCTAGCCCACATCGCCCTCTGGACTCCCCCGAAGCCTGCGTGCACCGTCAAATGTTGTCATTTAACTCGCGATTCGTGGCTGAATCTTGCAAGTTGGAGAAACATTAAAAGATCCTGCATTTTCATCCCATCTCTGAAGCAATTCCGAAATTAATTCTGACTAACAGCACTCGAGGAGGTCACAAGCACAAGTGCTCCTCATCACATCCCAAAACCCCTTAACAGACCATTACACTGCGAAAGCTGTTTGCCCTTCGCAGCGAAGTTTGTGCAATTGCATTAGGGAATCGTATACGTATAAGATATATATACATATATACTATATATCATTTATTATATTTTGTTAACCGTGCTGCGGGTGTGGAGGTTAATAAATTTGAAAGCTGTCTTCGCCTGCTGTGCGGCATTTATTCTATGTTCCACAAGTATTTCAACAAGAGCTTTTCAGATAAGACTATATCATTCTGACAGCGGCAAAGCCAAAAGTCTTATCTGCCTATCCGTCCAGAGCCTGGAAGTTTATTCACATAGACTTTAATCACTGCTGCTGACAACGGGGCGTATGTGCTACATCCTGGGTCCTGCTGTTTACTTTACAGCCCCCGACTGACTACCGACTGCCACACATCCTTACATTTATTAGCATATTTTCATGCTTCGACAGTGCCCCAGTGCCATGCAGTGATTTTGTTATTTTGTGTGATGAACGAGTGATATTTTGAATATTTCTCAAACGGAATGGAAATCTAAAACAGTAGAATAAGTAACTTAATACAAACAAATATTCATGCAATCAATTACAATCAATGCATCTTTCAGCTTCTCACTAGAGTTATTTATAGATGAATTGCTGAAGACATTCTTTAACGACGGAGCCTAATTTTCAAATAATTTATTTGAGCGATGTATTTTTCCGAAGCATTCCCCCGGCTCCCAAAAAAAATTTAAAAAAAAAAAAAAAAAATTTTTCAAAAAAAAAAAAAAAATTTTAAAAAAAAATTTTTTCAGAAAGGGGACACAAATCTATGGAGGAATTGAAATCCAAAAGTTTTCACTCTAACTCCTCTGGGCAAAGTGGCCGAGGTCTGAGACTTGAGACAGAGACTTCAAGTACTGCATTCCACGCTAAATTGGTTGGCGTAGAGAAAAGTCAGCTCAAGTGTTTTCGCTTGCCAATAAATATAGAACCAAAAGGGTCTGCCAGACCTCTGCTCAACAACTCTTTGAATGTTTGAATTTAAGGTAGTAAAAGGTAAACGGAACGACCTTCTTAGGCATCCTTAAGCCTGTCGATGTTGCGGTATTAATTCACCAGTCTGTGTTATAGCCAATAAATCAATCATAAAAACATTCATACCGAGCTGTAATTGATTGTAATTGATCCGCCGTGCTCTTTGAGCTTTTTTACGAAGAGCAAAAATGAAGTCTACACACATAAAAGGCAAATTGAATCCCATATACCTGAGTTAAACTTCGGCTGTCTTTTGTCGATAAAGTTTGTCCAATTTGACTGCAAAATGGTGCAAGTAAATAAACACAGAAGGCATTTTCGGACTGTTTGCATGTCTCCATAAGTCCGCTCTTAAATGTATTTAAACAAGGAAACTTTCACACCAAAATAGCGGAGCTCTTCCAGAACCTAAGTAGACCTCTTCCAGCTGCTCTGCTACTCAACTAGCGTGAAATTTGTTGGGTTGAATAATGAGTTGAGTTCTCACTCCTCGTTTGTCAGCTGAATCGCATAAGATTAGTGCCTGGCCACATTCATTAACGAAATGAACGTCTACACACTGCTGCGCAGATAGAATAAATTCTTTTTCTGAGCCTGTCCTTTGAACGCAGACACAGTTTCCAGCTAAAAGGTCTGGACATAGAGTGGAACGCATGAATGCATTCCGAGTGAAACTCAAATAGAACACCATCTGAATGGATGCGTCCTGGAGGGGCCCTGAAACGGCGATTGGAGGCCAAAGTAAATGCGCGAACAGTTGACTGATTCAATGAGTGCATGAAACACTCAGCGCATAGGCCGTGGCCTCTTGAAATCCCTTTCAGAATATCCTTGGCCTCGGCTAAGTCCAAGGTGCACTAAACCAATTAAAAAGGGAAGGGGTTCAGAAGTTCTTAGTGCCAGACTGAAAATCCCTACCACGTTGCCATGTCAAGAAGTGGGGCGTCTCCTCTGGTGGACCTATCTAGCACATGTCTGACACTTTCATTAGCCAGGACTCGCTTTTGGCAGCTTAGAAAATTTCCATCGGGGGACCAAAGTGGTTCCTGATAACCTAACCGCAGGCATTTTTTGGTCTCCATAGATTATGCTAGAGATGTGCACCTATTCTAACTCGGCGACAAGCACTTGGCCAATGTTTAATGATGGAAGCCACTCAAAGTTCGACGTGCAATTAATGCAGCTCAGCTCGGATAGGCAAAGCTTTGGGACCTGGGATAAATCTCTTTGCACGTTCTATCTAGACAGGACAGCCTCCACCTCCGACCTCACAGCAGCGCACCACAGTACCCATCCAAAAGCAAAAGTTAAACTTTGCAGCAACAGTTCCATGCCATGCCATTCATTAGCATGCAAATTTAAAAATTTATCAGCTGGTGGTCTCCGTCTCTATCCAGGGTCTCTGCCGCTTCTCTCTTCTATTTTGGGGCAGGACCGCAGCTGGTGGAAGCTTTACTAACTGCCAGGGCTCGCATGACAAAGTTTGTTGCACAAATTATGCACAGATGGAAATCGAGGAGAGCTGCAAAAGTCTCCAGCCGTATGTGCAGTATGTTAACAACTGCCTGGGATGGGTTGGGTACGGCATCATGTGCTCAGGGAGCAGCATATTTATCGCCCTGACCTTAACAATATGCTGGAGTGCAGCGCTGTCCATGGCAGATGGCTCTGTAAATTGTTGCGATAGTTCAATTCAGTTCGAGTAGTTGACCTTTGTGGTGGGGGATATTTTCGGTAAATTCAATAATCAAGCTGTATACAAAAATGAAAACTTTTCAAAGAGGGTTACGTTATCCCCCACTTTAAAAACATTTTATTAGCTCCACTTGACAAAAAAAAACTCAGATTCCTCAGGTAGAAGACTACAAAGACAAAATAAATATTTCAAAGCTTGGCTAAAAACGATAAAAATGGCTAACGAGGGAATTGAGGTAATTACAGGCGGAAGGAAAAGAAGAGCAGTAAATGGAAATGTAATTAGCGCAGTGAAAAGCCAGAAGGTGCAAAGCCATGTAGCATTAAAATTTAACCAACAGAATAACTATGGTTTCAGTTGACTCTAAAAGTGACAAAAGAGTAACTCCATGAAAATGGGTTTAATTGTCCATTGTCAACCATCATCTTCGATTTTCAACATTGATAATTCAGTGGGGAAAAATTGCAGTCGAGAGCTGTTTTTATGAAGCCATCATCAACGTTTCGACCGGGCCAGATGTCAACTTGTGTGCAGCGCGCTGTTGCGGAGGAAAATAGGAAAAAACCAGAGGCAAAATAAAGTCGTAAATGGAAATGACGCGGAAGCGTTAAGGACAATGACGGACGTCGACGATGATGGGGACAAGTTTTGAGTTGTTGCTGTTTGACGCTGGCCTTCTTTCTGGCGCCTAGTCGTGACGGAAATGACATTTTCATGGAGGTGAGACCATCGACGACGACGGCAAAGTGCTTCGGGCGGAAACGGAAATTTACAAGGCAAACCAAATGGCCGAGCAAAACAGACAGACAACTGATGAATGCTGAACAAGACTTTTTCAAGCGTGACCAGGAAACAATAAAGCAGCTTTCACTCATAAAACAAGCAGGTCTCGTTCCCTCAACTATAAAAGCAAAAGGATTAATTTTAGCTATCAGGAGGCAACTATAATTGCAAATTTAGCACTCGAATTCTTACAAAACATGAAAATTGCATTAACTTTCTACATATGGTTCATTCTCAATGGCTAATTGTTATCGTATCTAATACTTTTTACTCTCTTATGCACTTCTGCTTATTGCATTGCTGACAATACCCAATGAAAAACGTAGATTCTTCGATATTTTCAGCTACAGAACCAAAACTTTATACATAACTTAACGTGACATAACTTTTCGAATAAAACTGCTAAAGATGCATCCAAAAGTAAATAGAAATAAAACCATTAAATGTAGCACTGACACCGAAAAGGGACGAGCATCACGTAGATTGAAAGCATTTTTCCTGTCCTGAAACAGAAAATGAAACAGAACGTGTTTCTGGTGGCAAATCTTCTGCGGTTGTGGTCCTCCTCGGTCTGCTGCTTTTGAAAACGAAACACGTGAGCCATGGTTGCCCAAAAGACATTAGACCGACACAATTAACCTTTTAAAGCAAGACGTCAGTGGTGGGTGGCCAGAGCTAGAGCAGGGAAAAGTGGGTGCTGTTGCAAATGGTAAATATACTTATACAGAGAACTATCCATCATAAGTTCTGTGTTGAAAGAAATGGATCAATGGCATATCCATTTCTGAGTTCCGGTTTTTGCACAGTCGAATAATCAGATATTCCATTCAAACATAATTATTATTATTATTACAGTCTGTGCATACGTGCTCTTTAATTTGTTTTGGATATCAATCCCATTTGGGTCGTACTCTTGAATTTATTTTCTTTTTATCGCGACGAATGGAAAAGTAAATTTTGTCAGTTTTCCGCATTGAACGGTCATATAAAAATGCAGTGACCCTATTGTTTTATTGCACATTTTTGTAACATCCATATTTTACGATAGTTGTGGGGCTTCCCAAAAATATTCAATTGCTTTGCAAGAAATGCTCAAAGCTGTCAATCATTGTCACGGATTTTTATTGCCGGCTCGCACGGGACCTATGGGGAATGAATGATTGATCGGCATAAAGAATAGATGTTGGTTCAATAGATATAAGCAGTGAAAAGAACTAACTTGTATTTCCAGTGTAAGAAAGATTATAAATAATAATTAAAAAAGATGTATATGTACTTTGGCCACCGGCGAAAATCGACATAGCCTCTGTCGTTTATCAATTTTATGTGACACCAAAAGAAAAAAGGAAAACAATTTGCTTGGCTCAAGCAAAAACGTGTGAAAATTCAACAATCCAATGTTTAGGGGCCACAAAAGCGACATAATTTATTTTGGTGGCAGTTGTTTGCGGGTATATTGTTTCCCAGATAAATGTAGCCAGGACAATGGTAAAATATTTATGCAAAATCCCAAAAATTCACATGTAGAATGGGGAAGACCAACACTGAAACTACGCTTTTGTTTAAATGTTGGTATGGCCTTACTTTTGTATCTTTGTGATCCAATTTGGATATGAAATCGAACCCATGCAAGTGTGTGATGGACATTTGATGGAAGGGTCGCATCACGTACACTGTAGATGGCCGAAATTGAAATTTACCTGAACATTCGCCGGTGACAGAATGGGATACTCGAAACGATTTATTTGTCCCTTGACTTTTGCTCTCAGCCACAGTTTACTACAAAGTCTGACTAGTCAACCGAGTGTGCCCATAATGTCGCATCCTTTTACGGTCGATGATCGAACATTTTGATAAAAAGTACCCAATTTCTGGGAAACTGTTTTCTTAATTTAATATGAACATTTCAACGTACTCAATATGTCGGATCAGTTTTATTCGACCTGAAAATAAATACCTATATGATAGGCCGTTACCAGAAGCAACCCGTTTCTTTAAAAACAACCATTTCAATTTAATTACTTATTCCATAGCTATCTCATTTTCTATCACATTTGGCACTTCTGAAAGTAATTAACTTTCCTGTTTGCCCACATGACCAACAGATTTCGAGAGTCGTCGCCTAGTGCTGCTTCTGTGCCAGCCAACGATGTGTACTATCTTTTCCCTCTACCTCCCAGAGGTGCCATTATGTTTTTGCTATCATACATAGGCGTTTTGTGCACTTTGGATGCTCCCTGTAGTTTCCAGGCAAAAAAATTGATAGAATTTAATATGACCCGAATTACTTTTGCAGTTAGAAAAGCTAAGAGGAAGATGGAAATATTGTATTTTAAATATTTAAAGATCTATTACAATCTTTTGTCCATGTTCGGAAAATACTTCAGTCAACATAAAATCGATTTAAATAACTTTACTGGGTAGTTTTTAGCGCAGTAACACTTTTGGTGTTCAATTCATATTTAGTGAATATAAAAGGCTGACCAACAAATGTTTTACACCCCCTTATTCTGTTCCCCTTAATTTTATTCATATTTTTCATATTTTTAGTTTAATGTTTAGTGGTTGCCACTACGAAAAGAAATTAAATTTGTTTGGTGCAAAAATACATATTTCAAAAATGAGTTCGTCGATGTTTTAAAATTATATTAAAACTTGGATACTAGTTCATATTGATAATAAAGTATTTTTATATATTTTTTTATTTACTTAATGAATTAACGATTGGTTCAGCTAAGCTTAATATTTATAGTTAACTTGCTCTCATAACATTTTTCAGATTTTGTGCTGCCAATAATTGATTAATGACGATATTAATGGTATCGATTTATATGCAATAGACACTGCAGACTCCAATTCATGAGACATTTTTTTTTATAATTTACAAGTGTAGTCTGTATTAAACATTCGTAGAAGACTTAATGTCTTAGTCGCTAAATATCGTACGCACTAAAAATTATTTCAAATGGCTTTGGACATTCTTGAATGAAACACAAGCAACATTTTCAGAGTTCCCTTAATTTATTTAAAAAACAATATGTGTTTTATAACAATATCAAATTAAAATACTTAATAATAATTAGCTTAATTTGGCTAATAGCGCCTTGTGCAGATGTGCAGACGTCTTTGTCGAATTTTCGGACATAACCATCAGCTGAGCTGCGCAGAGACTGTGAAAGTCCATGGTCTGCGCTGTTCCAGTTTATTCTTTGAGATCTTTTAGCGTATATCAATTGTCCATTCTGATCAAGCCTGAAATGAGTGAGTATACTGAGTGCCTTAAGGCTGGTGCAAGACATACCTTTTTCCAACCGAGATTTCCAGCTCCAAGCCAACGACTATGGCAATCTTCGTTGAGGGTAGAAGGCTGATTCCGAAACGATAGCATCGTATAACAGAGGTGCCGCAGGCAGCTACGGCGATAACGGCGAGAGCTCCATTGTATACAGAAGATGAAGAAAACCTGAAAATGAAAACTATAGATCGATCGAATATAGTGTAATTTAAGCCTTTTCGTGTATCCGAGCAAGGGCAGAGCATCCCTCAGTCGGTTAGACGAACTAAAGCATGTTTTTTTATATTTTTTTTCATGTGTCTGCTTAAGAAGTAATGAAATGTAAAAACGTAGAGAAAAGGGAAAAGAAAGAAACAAAAAAATTAAAATAAAAAAGGTTCAAAATGTATGAAATATTTCAAGCGTTTGAATTCATAAAATTATGTGGTGCCTTAGAATAATATCAACTATATTGATATCAGCAGAAACCGAAAATTTCCCGAATCTTATCGCAACGAGGAAGGCCTTTGGCGAACATAAATGGGTATAAAAGGGCAACTTAAGTGTTTAACCGGACAGAGATATTCTGGTTTTTAATAAACCTTTGCAAAGAAAAATAATAGAACAATCGAAGAGTCTCTACAACTAGCAACTGGAGAGGGATAAATATGTGGATAGGAATTTTCAATCGAGGTTTTTTGCACCTCTTGGCGATCAGGCACACACATCGTCATAGTCTGGAAAGCGTTTAAGTAAAACAACTGGAACCGGTACTGGTTTGGGGAAAGGGTTAACTAGCGGTCAAGTACTGACAAGCTGGTCAGCACTACAGTCTGACATTTTAATATGAGGAAATTGAATAAAGTTGTAAGAAAAAATATTCTATATGTAGTTCCCTGTGTAAAAGTGGAGAAGAAGGTTGTGTGCGTGCTGAGAGGAGTGTGGAATAGTGTGAATAGTCCCACCATGAGCCCATTAAAATGTAACAATGTTTGGGGAAGCCTCGTTTGGTCAACAGATGTGCGCTTGACTTGCCACAAAATGTGGCATGCCTCTGAGGCTATCCTCTGTCCTCTGTCCTGTGTCCTCTATCCCTGCCTGCCAGTGAGTTTATAGGATGTGTGTTCACATACTCTACGTATGCTTGAGCACAAAAAAAACTACAAACATCCGCCTGGAACATGCTCTGAAAATTCTCTCCAAGTTGTGCCAACAGCAAATATCTACCCACTCACCCACCCCCTACAATGAAAAAAAGGTTGCCTCTGGTTATGGAACAGAAAAAACCATCGTTCTGCTCGGCATCAACTTTTTTTCTTCAGCCTTTATCCGCTTGTTTAAATGGAGTCCTGTGTGGTGTGTAAATATTTTCGCTTTTCTGGGGCCTGAAGATTTTTGAGACGGCTCGGCTCGGTTCAGTTCGGTTTGTTTCAGCTATGATCGCTTCGGTTTTTGAACTTGTTTTTACGGTCTGAAGCCCATCCCATAACTCGTAGTGTCTAACGAGCGGTTAAGCGCCTGGGTTTTGATTGTTTGATTGCGGTGGAAATTGAATGAAGAACTAAAAAGATGGAACAGATTCGGATGGAAAGAATACCAATATGAGATAAAAGTAATGCAAATATTGGAATGCAGAAAATTGTAGTTCACCGAACATCTATTTATGCTCTAAATGCCAACATTACAGGCCCCAAATTATAAATCATCCAGCTAGTTTTCAGAAAACTCCACATTGCCCGATGTACAATATATTTTATTTCCTGGCTCAGTGAGGAATCAAGGGAGTGGATGGGAACTGGGTGTTGTGTGTCCGAGAAGAATGACAGACCAGACAGGTGATAGATAACAAGGACAGTCTCTGGTCATTTTTCCACATTCACACCTGGGACACAGTCTCCTTCGCTGAAGGAAGAAAACAATGAAATCTGCCCGCAGCTGAACACCAATAAAGTGCTGCTGTCAGTCGGCTTAGGATGGTGGATGGTGCGAGTATTCGGGTATACCGAGGACAGTTGCTAACTGAAGTTTTCTCTTATCTATATGTATTTATCTGGAATGTCTGAACTGTCGGCCGGCCTGTCAGGTCCTGGGCGACGACATTGACTAAAGCAATAAAAAGCTGCCCAATTTCCACTGTTCAATGGAAACTGTTTCAAAAGCACTAGAACAATAGAAATACTGCAAATGGAAGGCATTCTTTTTGGAAATCCAATTCAATACACTTGACTGGCATTACGATGAAACAGTCGCTGTTGGTATTTTGTGTTCTTATGGGAACTATGGCAATTTAATGATATTTATTCTGAAAACATACCCGTAACTGTGACTAAAATATCTTTAACTTTGCTACAGTACATTTTAGTACCTGTCTTTTGTCGATCCGTTTTGAGACACATTCAAACGCTCTCTGACATCAATTAAACTTCTCTGTTCAGAAGTTTGTCTTGGACATTTCTTTTCTTTATTTAGCATATCTCGGAATCAATATTTAATAATTATCATGCATTATGTAATTGTGCAAGTGTCTGCCCTTAGCACTAATTTAACCACGGTACGAATTTCCCATGGTTACGCAATTTATAATTTAATTTTGTAATGAAGCAATGGGCACCAAAGACGAAGAGCTAAGTCAATGATTTTGCAGTGCCGTTGAACTGAGGATAATTGTGCCAGCTCTTTGGCCAGGCCGAGGGAATCACTTTAATGAATAGTTGATATGCATTTGGTTTGGCTTCCACGCACTGGCTGCTGCCCTGATTACCATATCTAAGGCCTAATGAGCAAAATTGAAATGACACACAGATGCACAGAGCAGACAAATGGATATGCATTAGTTGAGTGTAAATGCTTCATGCCAAGGATCTCTAGAATGCTTGTTCTAGTGCTGTGGATGCCTGTGGGAAATTCCTTGGACTTGTTGGCCCTGGCATACATAGAAGTCGGGTCCTGCATTTAAGCCACTTACAATTAATTGCAGATTTGAATATAACGTCCGCTGCCCTTTGTTGTCCTGGCGTTTGACACCCGGTATGATTGTTATTATTTTAAGAGAAACTTGCAAATGCATTTATGGTGCAAGGATAAACATTTTCATTTCGGAATTCCTCGAAAGCAAATATTATCTTTAGCAATTTTCTTCCCACATCAAAATGCAATTTCTGCATGCTCTTCGCTTTGGAGTTTCGTGAAAGGACTTCAAGGTTTTGTGCCATTCCGGAGCAGACGTGCCCCATCCAGTAGGCATAGCTGCGTTGACAACGCTCCCCTTGGGTAGGTAGGGAAGGAAGTACCCGCCAGACAGCACAGGACGAGGCTGTTTCCATTGAGCCGGGCCTCAATGTCGCATTCAAGTGGGAGCAGGGAGCAGGGAGTCTCTTTCTTTTTTGGATGCATCGTCTTGCATTGTCTTTTTTGTCCTCCCTATTTTTATACTTTTGCCAGTCATATCACATGCCTGCATAAAGCGAGAGCGCCTAGAGTGCGTCCCTGACATGACAATGCTCATGTGTTCATAGCCAAGCGTGTACGAGCACGAGTATATGTAGATTGTGTATGGTTCGACTTTCAAAGCAAAATAAATGTGATAATAATAATAATTAAATGAGAATAAAAATAAATAAACTACAGCCAGAAATAGGCAAAGCAAAAAAGGAAAAAAAAATTTAGTGGTTCTGTGATCCTTTCATGGGATTTAGAAAGCATTTTTGTTGTGCCTTAAGACTTTACCAAATTGTTTGGCAGGGTTTTCAAAATGTTCCTTTGGCTTTTGAATATTTGTATCTTGCAGATGCAAATAATATTCTTTTTGTTACTTCTGTTCTTGAGTGCACAGTCATGCGTGTTGGAAATTTGTTAACTTTTTTTGTGAACCTTTTTACAGTGGTCTTTATTTTAACCAACCCCAGAACGTTTTACTGTCAATCTTTCAACCCAATTAATAATACAGATTCAGTGTCGACATAACCTACTTAAATCTGATCAGGATTTTCGATAAATTCTTTTCATTTATCTGAGCTATGACCTTAATCCCTGACTCAAAAAAGCACACACACAGAGCGAATGAAGATTCCAACTACTTAAGCATCGCTTTTCCCAGACTATGCATTCCACCAGCATTTTGTTTGCACTTAATCCGACATTTTTCCCAAGGGTCTCAACTGTGCCAGGGAAAACTAAGAGGCCAGAACAAGCAGCTAGCAGACAATTACCTGTGTATTAGGAGATTGCTATTAAAAAGTGCCAGCCAGGGCGAACATACTTCTGAGCGCAAGTGAGCGGGTTATAAAAAAAAATGACGCAAAGTGTACATAATTCGTAAGAGAGTTCCACTCGGGTCATGTTGTTGCTTATCGCTTTTGTTGTGGCAAAACTTTTAAGAATGCGGCCATAAAGATTACGCGAATAAAAACTGAGAGAACCTGAGAATAAGCACTTGTTTAGTTGTTGAAGGGAAAATGGACACACGAAAGGCTTAAGTAAACTGGGGCCAAAGGATAATGGACAAAGGACGAAAGACAGGAAAGAACAAACTATAGCGAGCGATTGTAAAGCCAACATGATGGAGTCAGGCAAGTTGATTAAAGCCATGTAATTTGGCAGACTGTCTGTAAAGGTTTTCCATTCTTCCTTTCTTCATCTGGCTCGCTATCTGTGGGAGTACGAGACTATATTCCACGAGCATTCATCTTCCTACAATTCTCAACCATAGAGTCTTTGTGCTGGTCAGTTTGGATTTTACTTTTGTGCCACGTCAGCAATGACAGCAACAGGATTCTCTGTTACCAGCAGGTGCCGCTTTGCTGCACTTCCGTTTCCGTTGATTGCTTACAACATGATTATGTAAGAGCGACGTGGTGGGTGAAGAACAACTTGATAAATAACTCCACTCGTCGCACAGCTGGGCGGTTATTCCACGGTCTCAATATACTAAGCACTAATTGCATTATGAGAAGTCTCGAAAACCATAAAGCTGCTTATGTAAGGAACTTTTTAAAACGACGGATCTTGGCGTAAAACAGACGTCATCATGCAAATAAATGGAACTTTTTCAACAATTTATTTCACTGCCGCATATTCAATGACACCAGAAGTTATATTTAATAGATTCTATCATCAGGGTAATTAGAGACAATGACAATGAAACTGACCCACACAAAGACTCTACAGTTCGACCAAAATTTCTATAGAATTATTTACGTCAGGATTTGTATGCGAATGGCAAAATATAGCAAAAATAAAGTAGCCTCGATGGAAAACACATCGTGAAGCAGCAGCTTCCAAAGGATTAACAGAGATCTTCCTTTTGAAAAAACTAATTTTTGTTGTTTAATATGTTGTCCAAAGTCAAAATACATTTACCATAAACCAACATCCTGCGTTTTCATGTATATGTGTACGTGGATGACTTGGGGAACAAGAACTGCCCAAAAAGAAGAGAAACCTTAATTTATTTATACAGTTTTCGAAACTGCATCAAAACTTGGAAATAAACTTTTATTCGTATTTTTCTCGGGGACTTCGTTTGCATTTGCGTTGCTGACGTTGGCTTAAAGTTAAGCTTAACTTTTTTGAGCTGCTGAACAGTATTTTTTGTCTGGTTTAATGCTAAGAACTGGATTTAGAAGACGCTCGGTTGACTTAGTTAAACAAAAGAATGGAACCTGAAATAAAGAGGGAAACCAATTTTATCTTTTTGTGTGGAAGACAGCCAGAAAAACAAATTTGTCATCGATGTGGCATCAAAAACAAATATAACCACAATAACAGGAGAAACTTCCAACTCAACTTTGGGTCAATCCTTAAGCCGTAAAGGAAAAGAGTTGAGGCCTCACCACATGCTTAACTACTTTTTAATTCTCAAGTTTTTTGTTCATATTTTGTTTTATTTCATTTTTGCACTGTAGCATGTTACAACAATCGAGACATTGAAATTTGTCACTGATTACTCTTTTCCCCAACATACTCTCTGAGTAAAATAAATAAATTATAATACCGTGTGAGAATCCAAAAACATTTCCCTTCTACTTCGAGCCTTTTTATTCAGTATTTAAAGCCTTCAAAAGTTGCCTGACTCTTCCTGTGCTTATAATGAGTGCGTGGGTCCCTTTATGGGCTGGCGCCTTTCATTTGTGCACTTTCTTGTTCCTTTTTGATGTCTTTGCCTGCTGTCATGCAACATGCTTCTCCTACTTGCCACCTCTTCCGTCACCCCATATGTTTTTAGTTTGGAGATTTCTTTTAGGTCTTTTTGTCATGTGCACACTCCATGAAAATTTATCAACTTGCTGGGCATTGCTGACAGCTCCAGGACAGATTTTAAAAAGAAACAAACAAAATGAGCCAAAAAACTTTGAACACTCTCCGACAACACAGCACGTGGCACACCTTGTTGCCATTTTAGTTGCATTTGCAACGTAGTTTTTGTGGAATTTTGCCTGTCCTCTGGAGCTGTTTCATAACTTTGTGGTTCCGTCTGGGGCCAGGGGACACGTGAAGTTTTTCAGCTTATATTTACTCTGAGAATAAAGTCTGCTTTATCTTAAAGGTTGAGGATGCGCGGCTTAATTGAAGTTCCTGTTCGAGTATTTCTTGGCTTTTGCAGGAGAATTTCTTTTACAAATTATTCTGACTGTTGAATAATAATTCAAATTAGATTTGGAGCATTTCTGTTTACTTGAAACCTTGTTGTGTTTTTTTTTATATTTTATTAATTTATTAGGCAGGATAACTGGCTGTTTAAGGTGATTTTTTTTTTGACCAGCCATTTGATCTATGTTGTTTAATTTACAGCTTGAAAGACACTCATCAGTCCTTCTTCATGCATAAGCAAAAACAAAAACATAAGCAACACTGCAAAAATTAGCTGGACACTGGACACTTGAAAAGGTCATAGTGCCCCCTTTACTTCATTGAGGATACCAGCAAAAGCAATAAAAATTGATTGATGCCCAGCTAAGTGTCTTATTCAGTTCAAATGTTCAGTAAAGTTTCCAATCTTAAACCTACATACACAGATAAATTGTTCTTCTTTTTAATGCGAAACTATTTTATTTGTGGTGTTTTTTTATATGTTATTAAAATCTTAAATGTTTCTTTATAATTTTTCGTCTACTAATTTTCCATAAAAATTAGTTCATAGTTCTGTAATTTGTTGAGTTTCGTTTGATTATTCAACTTTGCAGCATGCAATCAAACCAAAAAATTGTTTGACTAAATTATGTAGCCAAAATTGACAAGGTTTTTTTTTTTTAGCCTAAAAACTTTCAAAAATTGCAAGATCAGAATTCCTTCTAAGAAGGAATGCCATCTGTTATATTTCATCTCTAGCATTGCCCATGCTTAATAATTCCCTTCATTGCACCACAAAATAAATAAATAAATTAAAAAAAAAAAAGTAAATGCTAAGAAGCGCAACAGCCCGGAAATAGGACTGTTGTTCCTTGGGACTACTTTTATATGGAGGCTGGTGGTTAAGAAGGAGATAATTTTGCGCCAAGTTTTATGCAAGTTCATGAAAAATTGTTGGTCATAAAGTGGTTGTCTGCGGTTTTATTGTGGATATTAATTTGAATTAATTAGCGACAAGTCTGTGGAAGAATGGGGGTGTATAAAGATGAATGAGAATAGATGGGCGTGAGACTTGGGACTGTGATAAATGCAAAGGTCTTCCAGGATATGAGTATACAGGAAGCGGTGGAAAAGCGGAAACACTTTAGACTGCTGGTTAAAATCTGCTTTCCTTTATTTTTATAAAGATTTTTATTCTTTTTCCCTTGTAAAATTGGTTCATGTGTTATCTGTGTTCCATCGTTAGTTTGCATATTTGTTTGGCTTATATTTTAATTGCCTCTCCTGTAAAATTACGCTTAAATTGTTATGTGCCAGTAGCGGCAGCAAATACATTTTTACTTTTCCCTCAAGCACTTAAACAGTTTAACTAGCACGCTTACGCACAAAGAGCAGAGGGTTACATGCCTCTTGCTGTCGCAGCCAGCGGGCCACTGCACTTAAAGTTTACACAGGGACCGAGGCTGGGAGCCCTTTCCATCCATTACAAACTTGGGGTCCAAATAACCCCTTGTAAGGGAATCAAAACACTTGGCGGCACCGAGTGCCAGTGAAAGGTGTGGGGAAAAAGCGATAAAATGCACAGAGTAGAAAAGAAGAAAAAGAAAATTGTACGAGAAGGAACGTGTGAGTCGCTTCTGGGGACGCGACTCTACTTATACCCGTACTCAGTCAGTAAATACATTTTTGAGATATGATTTTTTAGAATTTTAGAAAAAAAAAAAATTTTACATTTTACATATTTTTGCTACATCTGTTATCTACATCTACATCTACAATGTATATTTTACATCTAACATGTAGATTATAGATGTACCATTTATATTCTGCATCTCCTCCCCTAGGGGTTGCTCGCGCACTGAACGCGGCAGAGTGTGCGAGCGAGAAAGAGATATAGTAGCGTGTCTCTGGCTGAAAGAGGCGGGGGAACCAACAGCAAATTAATTTCTTCATTCTGGCTATAATTATGATCCGATCTGATTCATATTCAGCAATCTGGTAGATATGGGCATTCTCTACGATACTGCGTTTTTAGTTTTATCGTATCTTTAAAATTGTGCCTGCCACAGATATTCATCCTTTGTGGGGGCGGAAGGGGGCGGGGCGAAATTTTGAAATACACTTGTAGCAGTGTGATATCACATGAGTCTAGAAACCAAATTTGGTTGCCCTAGCTTTTATAGTCTCTGAGATCCAGGCGTCAAACAAGACGGACAGACGGACGGACGGACGGACGGACGGACGGACGGACAGACGGACATGGCTCTATCGACTCGGCTATTGATGCTGATCAAGAATATATATATACTTTATGGGGTCGGAAAATTTTCCTTCTCTGTGTTACACACATCCATTTTTACCACAAATCTAATATACCCCCTTAACTCTTTTTGAGTACGGGTATAAAAATCCAAGCACACACACACAAAAGGCAGAGGAGGAGAAAAAGGAAAGTTTTCGACTTTTGCAAATATTACTTACCCGCTTCGCCGAGTTTTTTAGTTTGCTGCATATGCCGCCCAAAGTGCTCGTACTCCCCGCTGGATGGCGCCTGGGCCGCTTTCAACGCCTGCATGTGCTTCGTGAACGCGCCGACAATGGCCGCCATCCGATCGAAGGCCGCCATATTGATGTGGCCATTTTGTAAGCTGCACACACAAAAGAGAGAGGAGGTGGAAAGAACGAACGTATGAGTGAGTGCAGAGAAGCGGTAGAATGTAAGAGTGGCAGCGAGTGAGAAAAGTATGTTTTTCTCGATGAAATCCTAGTCGAAGTTTACCCTGTTACCGCGAGCTGAATGACTGGACGAAGCGACACCTCGGACCAGCTAATGTTGGGACTCAAGAGTAAAACACAATTTACGCTATACTACAGCTGCAGAAGCAGATCATGTGGTGTTCTAACTAAATAATTCTGGAAAGCTTTCTTCTGGATATGGATAGAAAACTTTGCACATCGACCAATCCCAATGGAAGCTCAAAATCAGAATGTAATTGCATACATAGCTATGTAACGTATAACTATACTCGTACTCGTTTGAATGTTTGAGGTAGTTCGCTGGTGTGCGTGCGTGCCTAATGAGGTCAATTGTGACCACTGTGCCCTGGTTTCCGATGCATACTTTATTGTTTGTTTCGGCTCGGTATCGTTTGGTCCAAGGCGACGCATTCGTGTGGCGGCAGCACAGGAGGAACATGGGTTATTTTAGTGGCCATTTATATAGTTATCATGGGATGCTTTAAGTGAAAAAGTGCAGCAATTATGGACTAATTGATGGGAAACTGCACAGAACCCCATCTGGTTTCGCGGCATTTTCATTTAGTTTTCAATCAAATTTCGCAAAAATGAAAATGTAAATAAGTCACACCAACAGAATAATTAATAGAAAACTTCAACTTTTATATTATTTTTTCCGATCGAATATCCAAAAAGAGAGAAAGGTGTGATTAATTGACTTTTTGAGATTTTATTGTAAATTCAACATATTATAAAAACACGAATACCATCATGCTTGAATTTTTATTCATTTGTTTGGTGCATCTCATAATTCCATCACACAATGTATGATGTATGTGCGCGTATTTATTGCCAGAGATTTCACTCTTCAACGCGTCCATTCGATGATACAATAATAAATAATTGTAAAATGAGAAAACCTATTTAAAGCCCTTTTTTACGAATTAAATTGCCAAGTAGATGCCATGGCATATAATTATTTGCTTGGCCACTCTGAGGTTAATTTTATTTTAAACATAAATAAATGAGCGCATGAATATATATTTTCAAACGATTGCCGAGTGCGAAATCCAATTGCTTGTGGATGCTGATGCGGATGCGGATGCGTATGCGGATGTTCAATATATTAATCATCAAGCCCTTGGCCAAGAGATTTATTTGCCAATGGAATTGGTGGGGCTTTTGTAGCTGCTGTTACACGATACATTTTTTGGCAATGTTGCTTTTATGTCGTCTTAAATATTGTGAGATTCATCGGACATACAAGTGTTTTTTCGTGTAAAAGATTATGATTTATACACCATTCGATTTCTTCTTTGGTAGTTCATTTAATCTGCTACGATTTTACGGGACCTTGAATTTTCTCGTCGGTGGAAAAGCTATCGTTTAACATAAGGCTAAGTAATGCTGTAACATCACTCAAATAGGGAAGGCAAATTAAACTTACCGCTGCAAGCAGTTCTCACGTTCGCCCAATGCCAATTTAACAATATCCGCAAACACTGGAATAACAACCCAATCATTGGGTTTGCCCAATGCCGTTCCCGTTGATGGTGTGGCAGGGGATGGTGCTTGTGGCTGCTTCGCATTGCTCTTGCCAGCCGCAGGCACTGTCCCTGTTTCCGACATTGCATTCATACCGGAAGTGGCTGCTGGGTAAACTGGTCGCCCACTCACACTCGCACTCGTCGACGGTCTCTCATCTGAGTCCATTGATGTGGTAGCTCCTCTTCCATATGCTGTTGATGCTCCTTCTCCTCCTATGGATGAGGTTGGCTTTTCCTTGGCCTGCTTATCAATTTTGAGACTTTGCGGTTGGCCCTGCTGATTCAAGACGATTGCCTGTTTCTGCCACAAATGACCATGTCCCTCGGCGTGTCGCTGCATGCAATCCAATTGTTGGCACGTCACTTGCAATTTGCTCCACTGTAATAAAACCGAAATCCATAATTGAACATCATTTGTAGTTGTAATCTTGACCCGACCCTGCTCTGCCCTAACTTTCACACCATTTTATTTGCTCTGTATTTATTTCCTTCTGGCTTGCTGGTGTGTGATTGTGTGTTGTACAGGTTTATGGTTTCCTTTGTTCTGTTTGTGTGACTTTTATGTTCGTAATTTGCTTGAAAAGCTTTAGATCGAATTTTATGAGCGAGATTTGGTCTCTCGCTGATAACATATTAATAGGGATTTTTAGGGGCATCAAGGGAATACCACTCGGGGGTTTTTTCGTTCATTAAATGGTGCTGGGACATACTAAAAGTATTCAGATATTGAAAAATTAACCTTCTTCTGGGAGCCAATGGGAGGACTTACTCGTTAAGAAGAAAATTTATTTTATTTGCTGCTGATAATTTAAAATTTTCTTTCGTAAAACCCCGCACTGGAATTTGTGGCTACAGTCAGCAACACTTTTCCCATCGCACAAATGGCATTCATACATATACAGACATCTCTGGAGCACAATAGATTCAGACACGCCCACTGCCAAGGAATATCCACAGCCACCATTTTGCATAGTTCTGTAAACTTATAAAATTCCCCTGCATTTTTTATTTGGAGTTTATTTTATTTCTCTCTTTTTTTCGCGCAGCGCGTTGCACACATTTCAGCGTCCAGCATTTTCCAGAGCATTGTAAGTAGCGTTATACAATTTATGAGCAACGAAATGCAACAACAATGAAGATTATAAATAAAAGTAGGTGAAGTTTGGCGAAAGCCAGAATTACATCTACGATGAAAAGGTTTGATGCTGATGATGCAACTTTGTCTCACTAGATTTGGCCATGTCAATTTAATTTCCGCAGAAAGTACTAAAAGTAAGAAAGTGCGTGCCAGCCCGACTACCATCATAAAAAGATGTGCCGCACCAAATATGCAACTGCATTAAGAATAAAATACAAGCCGAAGGCATTGAATACCCCAATAAAAAGCAATAAGTACATTTTACCTAGATTTTTTTTGGTTCGTATTTATAGATGGCAAAAGGAAGGCAAAGCCCAGTGTTAAAATGTGCTGGAAACAAAGAGAAAAGGCGCGCAGAAAAGTTTGAATTAAAACACCGCGGAGTCCATTAACTAATTAAAAAGTTTTTTAATGAAAACTAGCTTCATTTGCCGCCGAATGAACGGTAGCACGCTGCGGTCTATTGAAGGAGTGCTGGAAAGATGGCCAAAAAAAAAGTGAGTAAATATGCCCCTTATCTATAAACCGGTTGAAGTTGGGCCAACTGCAGCGAAACTTTTGTTACTTGTGCGTTGCCATCGCCTTATAAGTTTACCATTCTTTATTTTTCGATACGTAAACCTTTGTGAAAACCAACAAGAAGAGAGAAGGCCAAAAAACGCTTTTTGGTCTGACAGCATGGCACAGAAAATGTGGCAAAGATGGGTGCCAGACTTAATTGCTAATTACAATTTGTCTTATATTTAATAATAAATTCCCAAGTGAAAGTTTTCGAGATAAAATCTATTTCGATTTACAAACGAGGATGGCCAATAAAATCAAAATGTTTTAATTACGCCATTAGGCTGACACGAACAAATATCCTAGGCATCGGGTCCGGCCTCGAGGCGAAAAGATTTCCTTTATTCACACACACACACACTCACATAAAAAGAAACAAAAAAATGATGGAGGCGAGATAAAAAGCAAAGCTTCTTAAGGCAAAAGGCTCTTATAGCTCGCATTGTGGATGAGGCATGATTTTTGATGGAAGTTTGTGGTGCATAATTCTAGTATGCAATACGAATTCTATTATGCCTCCCAACTCTCTCTATAAAAAGTACATAAGTTGAAGAGTGCAAGGGTATTTACATGTTCGACCAGTACAAACATGCCTTTTTTCCTTATGCATTGAAAATGGCCTCCAGCGCTGCTTTCTAACTTTTTACAACCTGCAATTGCACTGCATATAGGGGCATACACTCACGCACAAAAGTAGATAAACATCCAAAACAGTGGCACAATAATCGGTATGGTTATTTCTGCCATTTGCCATGTCTTCTTTGAGACGATTATATCACAACGAATATATAAATTCCTTGACGATTTATTTAGCTTAGTTTTAGTCTTAAATCTTTGCGTGCTAACTTTCAATCCTATGTAGAAATTAATGTCTTTCCCAAATTATTTTCCATTTGGGTTGGAATCAGGAAGTAGCAGTGCTGTGCCCTAACTCCAATTAAAGTTTCACAGCGCCATTTGCTAGGGAAATTATTAACAGACCAATTTCGCAGCCTTGCCACGTAATTTGCCCATAAAATTGTAGTCTATTTTAATTTCCAGCATTTATTCCTCAAATTTATGTCAGCGCACGTTCCTGATTGTCGGTCTTGTCGGTCTTGTCTGTCGTTGGCTTTTGTCTCGGTTTGAAACTGCGTGAAATGAAGTTTCCTTTTCGCCTTTTGTAGCTTCGAATAGACCCGAGAGCTTGGAAAGTTAAGAAGTTGGGAACTAAGGTTAATTTACTTTGGGCGATGAAGACTTAGTTTCTGTCTAGATTAATTTTGTTTAAATCAAGAAATCTCTTGTAATGTTGAAGCAGCAGCATTCTTGAAGAAAGCTTAAAACATTTAAAGAAATATTCAAAAGCGTTGAAGCTATGTACTTCCATGGGTTGATTCCACGATATCGTGGGTTGATCTAAGGAGGGACCTGTGTACTGTGGTCTACAAAACTAAGTAGAAGGAAAGTTTGGATTTAAATAGTAATGAAAAGATTGCATTTATCAAATTGAATAACCATATCTCTACGTAATTATTTTGTAATAAACAACTGAATGATCTTTTACCCTCTTTTAAAGCCGATTAAATTCGAACGGAATAAAACTATTTAATCCTTGAATGACTTAATTATAAATTACAATATACTCGTGTATATTTTATTTCCCATCAGAATCGTTGTGGTTACTTAATTACAGCCAACAAATTATTACATTTTGACATAAATTGCAAGTGAAATTAGTTTCTGCATTTTGTATTGCATAAATAACATAAATTACAAATAAATTATCAATTTTTTGCCACATACTACAATACATTAAGCGTTGGGGCGTGATTAACTATAGATTTATTCAGCAAATTATGGTAATTATCGACCATAGCCTTTGACAGTTGATTTGGGCTGCGACTCACCGTGATTTTCAGCCTCGCTATTGCGGGAGATTCCAGAGACTCCAGAATGGCTGTGGCGCTATTGTAGTTGCCAACAAGCAGACAATACTGGGCCACGCCACTCCACCGCTCAACGGTGCGACTCCGGTCCTCGATGCCACCACACTGGAATGGCGATGTTTCAGGCAGCGCGATGTCCCAGGGTGCAGAATTCGGCATTAAAGATATATTTGATTACGGAAGTTAGTTAGACGTTGCCAATGAATGGTTCAAGTGAAAGAAGGCGAACGACACACGGAACACCCCCACTCACCTTCAGTATGTCATTGCAAACAAACAGACGCAGACGTGCCGACCAATCCAGATACGTTTCCAGATTGCATGTCTTCTTTGGATCCTGTGCGCCGGGCGGTCCGCCCGATGTGTAGGGTTGGTCCCATTTCTTCTGCATTAAATATAACGCAAACACAAGAGAGAATGATGTAGTGAAGGATTTCGATACTGATATGGATCTACCCATTACTTGGATCAGAAATTATTTCGGATGTGCTACAGCCAACGCTACGGGACTGACAAGACAGGACATAAAAACCCACACTGATAGAAAAAAACTACGCCTATATAACTACAATTATATTTGAATTTAAAATGCGATTATTAAATACAAACATAGTAAAATTAAATAGAATTCACTTTGATTCAAATATAAATGTAATAAAAATGCTTTTTTAATACGGTCATATTTAATCTAAATACAAAACACTTCAAAATACCTATAATATATTAAATTTGTAGTTTAATATATTTCATATTTAAATTGAATATTATTATGACTTGATTTTAAAATATTTGTTTTAAAATCAAAAGAAAAAAAACTTTTTATTTTAAATAATCCAAATTAAAGGAAATTAAATATTTTTTGTATTTATTTTAAATATGTTTATATATTATTTTTGTTATGTCCCTCGAATTCCCAACTGGTTAGCGCTGCTGCAGCCTTGAATACAAAGTTAAATTTTCTTTGCGCAGGGGCATTATCACAACCAATGCAGTTCTACTCATGATGCGATTATTTCTAGTTGAAAACTTAAACATCATGAGGACTTGAAATGTAGTCCGCGTATGCAAATAATAACCAATTAGTTTAAAAATGAAATATACTCAGTATAAATATGAAACATATTAGATTTAAATATTATGCATATTAAATATAAATATGAAGCATATTAACATTAAAGAAGAAACGTATTAAATTTTATTTTGAAATATATTGAAATTAATATATTAAAATCTAAGTGAAAATATTAAAATTTCAGGGCTTTTTTCTATCGGTGCATAAACCTATGCAGAGTATCTCTCATGTAGAGTAATACCTAGAAGCCCAGGTACTCGTTTTCTCGTTTCCGATCCGCTTATCTGAATCAGCAGATCAAAGCGCTATTATTAACAAGGAGGATACTACAAGAGATGTTCATAAAAATATAAGTTACATTGTCTTGATGCACTCATCCATTTGCAGTAGTACAAGAAACTCTCCTACGACTACTGGGTAGAAAAACATCCAGATTACAACAAAAAATTGCTGTTAATGTGAGGTGGGAGCTGCAGAGGAGTGAAACGGAGTGGAGTGAAGCGAGGCTCCACATAGGGAGCATTGTTAATTAAGCTGCTTGTCGCCAATTGCATGTCCTTGTCAGTGAGTATAAGCATGAATGTATAGATGAGTGTTTGGCTGTTAATCTGAGTGTGTGTGAGTGTAATTTATGCAGAACTGCAGGTTGATTTTATGGTATATGTTGACTTATGCAGTGCGAAACATTTATAATTGAGAGAACATTTAAGTTCCAGAATACTATACGAGAATCTTCTAAATACAGCGAACAAAGCGAGGTTTTTTCGTACTGTTCAGTTAAGATATTGATTGAAGATGAGAGATCTATTAAAGATAGAGTTTTATGATTCTGGATTCTGTCGAAAGGAATTGAGAGTGCTGGCACAAGTTCGACAAAAAAAGATGTGCCTAAATCTCAAAGAGTGAAGGAATACCAAAGAACGCATTTGCAACACAACCGCATTCATTTCAATCGTACATTGGACTGATTTCTGGAAAGTCTTTCCCTTGTTAGCTGCTTGCTCTGAGACCTGATATCAATTACCATTCAGACAAGAATCTGCTTGAACCTGGAATGTTGGCCAGTAATTACCTGCTTATCCAACAGAATCGTGCTGCTGCACTGCAAAAATTCCTCGCCGCCAATGTGCTTGGCCAGTTTCTTCTCTAGTTGGCAGATGATTTGTGCGTATTTCGTGGCAGTCGGACAGTTGAATGCGGATTCGATTACAATCTAGAGCCAGCACCCACAAAAGAGCCCGAAGCACGAAAAACAAGACAATGATTTAAAGTGGGGATTAGGCAGATTGGTCTTCCAGAGGTCCGCATCCACCTACCTTGTCGGTTGTGCTGTTGGTCTGCTGGCAGGCACGGAGGTCGGCCTCATGTCTCTCTAAATCAGTCAATCGTTTTAGTAAGGCACTCAGTGTTTGGGAGACAACGGCTTCCAAATGCGAATCGGAACATCTGCAGGAGGGAGATTGAGTTCAAGTGGTGTTCATGAGTTGAGTTCATAAGAGGGAAATGGAATCTTCTTCTGCTCACCTGGCCACGATATGTTTGACATGGCTCATCATGCGCTCATCCCGGTAGTCATAGGGGAACTTCATTGTCCACTCGGCCAAGAGGGCTACTAATGATTCTAAGCATTCGCTGTCAGGCACCGCGTCCAATAGTTTACCCAGCAGTTCATAGGGACGCAGAAATAAGCGTGACGATAGTAAAAACGAGAATACAAATTCCTGCAAGCAAATTAATGGAAAATAAAACTCAATTAACATTTATCCACGCAGCATAATAAGAACCAGAGGGAACGGTATACTATAGTCAAGTGGAAACAATTTATTTTTCGCTTCTGATGGGTTTTGTTTTCCTCATTCTGGTAGTAATCTGGAGCATAAGGTATACCAAATGTTAATCCTATAATTGGGAGATGTCAGCAATTGGCTTTATTCCTTGTTGTTTTTGCTGGGCTTCCCAACCTTGTCATCGCACATCAGCTCTATCAAATTAGCGTTTATCTCTGGATTTGTTTGCAACGAATTCATTATATTTGCACTTGGTCCTTGTAGTCCCAAGACCACTCACTCAAATACAGGATTGTCCTTAAATCCTGTGTTCAGTCCCTTGTTTTGCTTGCCCTTTGGGTGTTTTTGCCTTCAAATCTGGAGGTTGGATCTGGGTTTGGGTTTGGGTTCGGGAAAGGGGTCTGTTGGTCCGTTGGCTGCATTTTGGTTTGTGGTTTTTTGGCTCGTGCCAGAATAGTTACTTGGCAACTATTCAAGAGCGTTAAGTGTTTGCGACTAAGTAGGAACTGATTTGTATTCCATTTGGCATTTACAATCAGCAGTTGCATGTGAATACAATTTCTGCGGATTGTTACATTTAACAGGAAGTAGTTGAAAGCAACAAGGAAATCTCTGTAATGTTTATAAGTAAAAGAACTTTAACAACAAACAAATTTTGTTCTTTGAAGGATTTCTAGGTGTTGTAATCGAATAAAAAACAATTCATCCATTGATAGTTATAATGTTAAATAAGATATTTTTTCGTTTACAATTTATTTGCATACCCACAAACATTTTATTTTATACAAATTGCAACGAGTACGAATTTTATTCATTATTTATTTATTTATTATTTGGAGAGTGGACTTCTGTTTGCAAAACTCTACTCAGCATGTTAAAGCCATGGCTACAAAGGCCTTCAGCTGGATAATGGCATGATACATTTTTTCTGCACTTAACTCCTTTTATGTATGTCCATATGTACAATGGTTATTTTACAGGTTTGTTCTTATCAGTATATATATATAGCGTGATGTGTTTTAGTTACCGCTAGTCAAACAATTTTATTCAACATTTAATCCATCGGTAAAAAATGAAATATTGCATTATTAACTAGCATTTTTGTTGCAAATTAAAATTCACTTTTCATTTCCCATTTTTGCCCATTTTTATTTAAATTGTAAATAGTTGAAGCATTTAAGAGTAGGGATTATTCTTACCTTATCTACGTCGATGACATTTTTGGGTACGAGCGCCTCGATGAGGGAGTCCAATGGCCCAGAAACTATTCTACCATTTATATACATAATGCCACCGGAACCCAAAAACGAGCTCTGTCGAAAAGTATGCAAACAGTCAAATATTTTTTAATTGAAAATTTGTTTGCTCGAGTGGAAATATGAATTCAGGGAAAAGCCAGGAAAATGTAAACTAAAATCAAACCAATTTAATTAGCTAATTAAATAGTAGGTCTGGAACAGGAACTAAAAATGATTATTAAATTGCCATTTGGCACACATATTGCTTAATTACCGCAGAGCATACATACCTCAAAATTAATATCACATTGGCTGCGTTTATGCGGATTTGTGGGTACATCGTACTGAACCACGTCGTCACCGACACCCACACGGTTGTGCCCAGCCGATTTCGCGCCAAGCTGCATACAAACACAGTAAATATTAAGGGATAATAAAGGGTCTGTCCCTCGAATGATATGAATGACAAATGATTGAACCGTGGAGTTCGGAATCCCCTTGTAACCACTCACCTCGATTTGCTGAAACCCCATTTCCAAATCATATGCACTCAACTGCTCCGCGCTGTGTCGCCGCCTGTAGCGTGGGCCCTGGCCCCCAGGTCCGACGCCGAGGAAAGCTGTCTCCGCTGTCAGATTGCCGGCATCCAGAGAGAAAACGCCGCCATTTGTCGCCTCCAGAGATGGGACCGGCTCGTTCTCCAGGCAGCAGTCGTCGCTGTCGGAGCTGCTGCTACTGCTGGGGTGGCGGCAGCGACGACGCCGACGGTGGCGACATTTGTCTCGATCCCGCTGGCCGCGCGATTTCTGCAGCACGGCCTGCTTGCAACGCATGCCGCAGGCGATGGCGGATATCTTACTGGCATAAAAGTACATCGCCATGTGTCACGTTTGGGCAGCCGCTCCTGACGCGGTCATGTGTGGGTTAGTTGATTCTGGGTTGGTGTGTCCCTCGGACTGGCTCCCCTCCTTGTTTAATGCATGAGCACGGATCAGACTGGTGAAAAGTTACCCTGCTTCATGGCTGCACACGCTGGTGACAGTGGGGGGTGGGTGCCAAGCAATCAAACGTCAATTTCGTAAAGGATTAGACATTCGACTGCCGGGGCACTGAATTCCGATTTAATCCTTTGGGGTAGGCTTAGTTGACACTTTAGTCCGCTTATCGTTTCTCGATTTTCCAATTTCCACACCGGCAAGTTCTTTCCTTTTCCTCACTTCCTGCAACACAAAAAAGAGCGAAATCAAAAATGGAGTCGGGAAATACTCTGTGCCTACTCGGCGTCAAAAAGTCAACTTTGCGGTCAATCGCAGCGCATTACTCATACGCCGTGGGGCTCCCGCACAAGTGCTCAAATCACTGGCCTCCGCCTCAGTGTCTGTGGGGCTATGGTTATGGTTATTATCCCTTTGGGCCCCTTGCCACTCATCAGGCCGTAGACATGTGCGCATCATCAATAAGGGCGTAACCGAACGTCCTGATGGGCAGGAAGAGGACGGCTGCCTATTACTTGGGTCGATGGCAGTCATTAAATCACTGCAGAGGCGTTAAGACATGATGGCAATGATGTATAGATTGGTTCAATGTTATCCATGAATAAACATTTTTGGCCTGAATTTTGCTTGAATGGAGAGGAAGGCGCGAACTGACTCTTTATCCTTTGCTCTTCTAGCTATTAAACATAAACTCTGACCTTAATCCAGAGAAAATATACAAATATGAAATCTTTGTGGTTGCCTTTTTCCATCCGTATTCATATTGATTTATGGTGGTGTTCCGGCTAGGGGTCGAAAGCATTCACTACATCAATAAATAGTTTCAGTAGCTCGAAAGGGAATCATTTCTTTCCCCCAAAGAAAGTCATTGAAGTCTTTCCCCTTGTCTCTCTCGTTTTATTCACTGCAAAAAAGGGCCAAAAGAATCCTTCCCAGAAACAGAAAATCATTGAACCGGATACGGGACAGACACGAATTAAATATCGACATTAAGAATACGGGGGAACAACAATCTGTGCCGGCGAAACTGTTTCCCAGTTCACAATACGAATATAAGAAAACGATGGCAATTGGCTTTAATGCAAACCATGCACAAAATATAATGACAGCTCGGCACAGTGCGGCTTTAAATGTGGGTGCTGCTTGAATGTAAATTCCTATTGAGAGTGCACCCGCACCTGTCCCCAAGCTGCTTATGCAAATGAGCAAGAAAATCCAATTTATATTAACCTAATTCCAGCTCGTCATTGTGTTTGAATCTTCCCTTTTTGTTAGCCAAAATTCAACAATTGACGTGCTCCTTGTTCACTCGAATGCTTCCAATACAAAGTGGCAGAAATTGATGCCAATGCCAGAAGAAGAAATCGATTCAAAATGAAAGTTCCAGTGTCTGGGACTGTTGCTTCATTTTCTTTGACAGCCTCGGCTTCATTCCAACTTAAGTTACACCCCCATAATAATTCTGTGTACAATCTGCATTTTAATGTGGCCATTCCCAAGAAGTCACAACAGGAAAGGGTTTAGCGACTCAACAAATATGAGGTGTATTCTTCTGGATATCCATCAATACGGAAGAACTGAATTAAATTAGCAAAAAGTCAAAGTGAATTATGAATGAGCTTTTAGTGGGAATCTCCGTTGGTTTTTTGGGTAAACTAAGTACAACCAGCTAAACAAATGCACGTTGGACAAGCCCCATTTACATTCGAAAATGGATAAATGGTAATGTACACATATGTTGCAAGAAACCCCCAAACTGCATAATCCAGTCAACAGTTGTGAAATTACAATTACAATTTCAGATTGAAAGGGAGAAGAAAGAAAGAAATGTTCAAGCAAGAATTGGCACACAATTATGGCTCATGCTGCTTACATTTACATGGCATTTGAATACCCTCAAAGACGGTATTATGATTCTGGTAAGATGTTTGCAGCGAATAAGAGAATGTATATTCAAAAGGAATATTTTTGTTTTGAATTATGTCTGTCATTTGTTTCAAAAAAATTGTTATGCAATAGTATGTTTCTGCTGTTTCCCTAGACTTACATATGTACATATATTCCAAATATTTTAATTTTTTTCTAGAATAATCTTTTAAGCGATGAATACAAATTTTTTGTTTTTAACTTTGCAGATTTATGGATGTTCAATGTAAAAGATGTTAAAGAGTATACAAGCTGCGTCATATTAAAGGGGGTCAGCTTTCCTGTTTTTCTTTAGCATAAGCGCAAATATCCTATCTTTGTAACTGTTTCTGCATATTTTCTGGTATATCTTTGTGTGCGGTGCTATGTGCTTGTTTGTGCGAGACGGGTTCTTTTGCTATCTGCATACATATCTACATTTTGTGTTGCCTTAATTTTGGGGCAGCCGTACATTACGAGTACCATGCTCAAGTGAGCGTAACGAAGACGGAACACAAACCAAACTTATGATATATATACGTATTCGTACACAGCTAACTACAAGCTATGACTGCACCGCCCACATCATTCTGAACAGCCCACATTGTTACGTATACAGGGCTAAAGACAAAAAAAAAACTGAAATAATTCGTTTTCTCTTATTTATTCTAAAGAAAAAAAAACAAAAAAAAAAAAAAGGTAAAAAAAAAAAAAGAAAAATGGTATAAAAGAAAAAAAAAAACTAAACAAAAAAAAAAAAAATAAATAAGAAAAAAAAAAAAAAAAAAAAAAATTTTCCAGCAGAAAAGCATTTCTTTCTTCCTGTGTGTCCGTCCCGCCTCATTCTTTCTCGTTTTTTTGGGACAGAGGCTTATTATAATTCCAATCATGCAGGCTCAAATCTATGCGGAAAGCTGGCCAATGAAATATTTTGATACACGTACTCGAAAAAGAGTTAAGGGGTATATTGTATTTGTGGTAAAAGTGGATGTGTGCAACGCAGAGAAGGAAACGTTTCCGACCCCATAAAGTATATATATTCTTGATCAGCATCAATAGCCGAGTCGATGTAGAGAAGATGTAGAATCTACATTGTGTATGTATAATCTAAATTTCAGTTTTGTAATCGACATTATACATGTAGATGTAGATAACAGATGTAGCAAACAAATGTAAAATAACTTAAAATATTTAAAAATTTAACATAAATCAACAGCTCACAAATTTATATACGGACTGAGTACGGGTATAAAAGTAGAGTCGCGTCCACAGAAGCGACTCACACGTTCCTTCTCGTCAATTTTAATATTGACAACGCAAGTTATTCTTTTATTTTGTGGATGATTTTGAATGCCTCAGGAGAAGGGTGGGTTGTTGAGATGTTGAGGCAGGAGCACTGCCTCGGGAGAAGTGTATCGAAGACGGTGCGGCAGGCAAAATTTAATAAGGCTGAAATATTTTATTCCGTTTTAATGCCCATTACTTATGCCCTTTTATACAATTTGATGGTCAGGAACAAAAATAATCAATTATATTGAAAACAATAAAGATGTTAGAAAAAAAGGTCGAGGCCGCGCCTGAGGGTTGAATCCCAAAGTATTCATGTTGCAAACGAATATTATGAATAATATTGAACCAACCGTCTTTTAACAATGTATTTTTCCATACTTTTGTTTTTCATAATTTTTCTTTCGTGTACTCTGTGGCATCAATAATAATTTCAAATATTTTGAGCTTTATTGCGAATATTTTAAACTATTGAATGCTTTGCATATTTTAAGACCAATCCGAACTTTTGGCTACACTCCAAATAAGTCCTAGTCGACCTCGGTGGGTTGGGGACAAGGAGCAGCTGCTGCAAGTGTCCTCAAATCCATTACCATAAAACTGATAAAAATAATAAATAAATGTCGTTTTCGCTGTTGTCAACAATCAAGCAGCAACAGGGGCAACAAAGAAAGCTGTGGCAGTGGCAGAAGCGGCAACAATTTAGCTAACAAACAAACAAACAAACAAAATCAGCTAGCAGCAAAGTTTCTACGAATTTCCGCTGTTCTTGTCTAAGATTTTTTTCCAACGTAATGGGAACCGCAGACGGGTGTAAAATTTGAGTTGGAAGAATTTCTTTACAATTCTACAGATTATTAGCTTCATTTGGTTGAATATACATAGTTAGCGAATGACTAAACTTAAAATAAGATTTCCTTTGCGTGCAATATGACTCTTCTTTGCAATATGTATGTAGTTGATTGCGATAATAGAGAATCTACATGTTTAATTGGAGTAAGATCTGAAAACAGGTGTAATTTAAAATCTAAATTACAAAAAAACTAGAGCTTAAACGATTCCTTTAATTACCAATTTTTACAAGTTTTATGTGATTAAAGTACTACTCCTCCGCTTCACTTCGAATTGATTTAATTGTTTTTCCCCGTTTTCCATTAGCATTTGATTTGAGTTGTTTACTTGCAGTTTGTTTACTTTCACTTTGCTCGCTTTTCCTAGATTTGTTTTCCCCTTTTTTGCACATCGGATTTAAAATCAATTATATTTTTTCTTTGCATCTACTCTGAAGTTATTTATTGGCGTGGTTTTCCAACAAAGTCATTGATTTTTCATATTTATCACTTTATTGCATTTGGCAGACAAAAAAGTTTCGTAATTTGTATCCATTCAATATTGTGTCGGATATTTATATATTAAACAATTGATTTATTTGGGTATTACATGTGAGAGGTTTTGTTATTTTTGGACGATGAGGGAAATGTATATGTGCCTGATCAACAAAATTAAATAACTATTATTTTTGGGTAACATTTTTGAAGGCATGGATGGCAAGAGACGAAATATTTTTTGATCTGTTAATTCTGTCAGAGCCTGTGAGGTGAGTCAAAGATGGGGAAAGAGTTACGGGAAATGCTATGGAAATTATTTTGGATGCCATGGAATGTTATGTTAGTAAAAATTGATGAATTGCTTACAAATTTCTTATCTTAAAGGCAAAGGCTTCAGTTAATTTGTGCTAAATCAAATTTGTAAAGGAAAAAAATGTACCCTAGGGAAATTGCCCATTCAAGTTCGTTCACATCTGTCTGTGATAAAATAATGTAAAGCTGTAGCTCTTATTCTTACGAAACCTTTAATTTCATTATTTCAACGCGTTGCACAGTCAAAGTGTTTAAATTAAATACAACTTTTGTGACATTTTCCCACTTTCAGCAGATTTTTCCTTACTGCTGTGCTGGGCAATCAGTCTTACATACCTTAGATTTAATTAGGTTTTTTTACGCCTTCGTCTGCGGGCTGAACTGAAGGAACGTGCGCTAATAAAAGTCCGTTCATTTACATTGACATTGTTTCTGAGCTTGTTAACTTGTCGCCATTTGTCGCCATTAAATGAAGGCAAAGTTAAAAAAACACTTTTCACTTGATTTTTCACTGGCCCCAAGCGCCCACGAGTATAGGGTAAAAAACTGGAAAAATTAAATAAAAAAGTGACGAGAAAACTGTCATCGGCATGGGTCTGTCTGTGTCATAAAAGTGGCGCAAGAGAGAAACGGAAATGAAATTACTTTGACTTTCGATGCTGGAACATAAAAAAATGCATTTGGGTCAGCTCTAAAGTGTGTGAGAGGATGCCCGCATCTGCCAGGATCCTATTCAACCATTAATGTGAGTCCTCCCGAAATTAATACAATGCCAGCGACAGCAAAATGTATTTAATGACTTTTAAATTGTTTTATTAGATAATTTATTACAATCTCAACCGCAGTAAAACCCAAACCCAAGCCATGCTAATTCTTATCCATCACTTTTTATGGCAGCCGTAAAAAAACGTCAAATCGGCTTAAAGTCTGAAAGTATTTTGGCATCATCATCAGTCTCTATGGGCAGAATGCATTGCCAAGACAATTGACAAATTGGTGATGGGTTTCTGCCGCTTTGGCGGATGTATTTATGCAAATGCATCCGGGACCGATGCAGATGGCTTTGGTATATGGGGAAAACGGCACATATCAGCGATTATTGAGGGTATACACGTAATACAGGTTGAGAATTGGAAGTGGAAGGATTACATTTTAAAGAATATTATAATGTAATAAAAAAGATCAATGGAATACAAATTAAACGCAATTTATTTATACAATAAATGTATAAAATAAAACTTTAAATTAGACTGAAAAGAGTATGCATAACACGTTTTTCTTCTTTTTAGGAAAAAACATTCCAAAAGAAAAATAGTAAGCTTCGTAAATAAAATTAATTAAACAAGAATTGATCATTTTTATTACTATTATCAGTATCTTTTGAGATTTTCTTATCTGCACTTTAAACCCGTAGTAGATTTGGAGGGAAGTTACAGATGGTTTCCTTCTTTAGAATCTCGTCTTAGAAACATGCCTTTTGGAATGCATTTATGTATTGTTCAGCCGCTTCATGTACTCAAACTCGAACATGACACAAACTGAACCGACTCGTGGAAATTCCCCCACTCAATTTAATTTTTCAATTTAATAATTTCATTAATTAAAAAATGTATTTTTGCTTAACAGTCGTAAGTAAATGAGATACAATATCCGAGCTTCATTTTGACAGCAACAGAAAAAAGAGTTAATATAGTCGAGCAACAACACCGAAAACAGAAAATAAACGTTTTGGGATATTTGTTAAGAGGACTTTCGCGACTGTGTCAGACAAGTTTAGGGCACATATTGGGAATCGGAGGCAATGAGGACCCAACACTATCGACATTGCCGGTTAACTGCAACGCGGAAATGTCGGTAGAAACTCATAAATTATACATAATTTCCAAGAAGAACAACGCGGAAGTGGCTATCCCTGATAGGGTGTGGTGCATTGGTTTTGTTTGTCGGTTGGTAGTTTTTTGTTTCTTTTAACCATGCAAAATTATCACAACACGCTCTGCAAGTGTATAAAGAAATCAATTCCGCAATTCAAGTTCATATTCAATAAACACAAATAGCTCTCAATGGAAATACTCACGGGCAGAGCTTTGGGTGTTGTATTCCTTGCATACATCAATTGTTATGTGGAGAATTAGGATTTCAAACTCACTTTCCACTAAGTTAATGGAGGGAACTGGCTTACAGTTGAATAATTTCAATTTCTATATCCTTTCTCACTGACATATCATCACACATAAAATTTAATTCTCACTTTTTAATGGTTCTAAATTATTTTTCCTTTTTCGTATTTTTTTTAAAGATTTGTTAAATTATTTTGTAGTATGATTTAATGATTTTTAAATCTTATGCTTGAATATATTACCGATTACCGACTCAAATATTTCACTTCACAAGAGCGTTCTGATCTATCCGCTCCCCAAACCGCACACTTACAGAATCCACGACGAACTGAAGTGCGGACTCTCATCGGAGGACATGTCAAAAGCTGTGTACAGCCTCCAAACCCTTAACAGCGACAAGAGCTCAAAAAATGTTATAAGAGAGGGAATTTTCAGTATGATTGCTGGTAAAGCATGTTGCCATCGAGCATGCTCGATGTTCCAACAGGACATGTCTGTTAGTTGTTCGCTTGTGTGGAACTAACACAACTTCCACATTCCATTTGTTGTGAAATGCAAATAATTGAGTAGCTAGATGTAGATGGAAATTATTAAAAATGTTAAATGAAAATGCGGACACGTACCTCTCATATAGGTATTTTATAAAATATAAATTATATAAGAAATATATTCTCATATCAGAGTATTGCATTTTGACAATACAAATACCAATAAAAGTGAGGTTCGATTTAAAATAAATAACTTTTTATATTCCCCACTCTGGTTTCTAGGGTTTTAGGTATATGATATTTATCCTTTAAAATATTTAAAATATTACCCTACTACGCCTTTCATTTGCTAGAGTACGAGCTGTTAGTGGCTTGCTTTTTTCTACTTGAACCCACATTCCCGCTTAGTTGGCGCAACAAATTGGCTGCCATGTTAACAGCACTCCGCCCTCGCATTGCTTTAATTACCCAGCCTCATATGCTGTGGGACACCTAGAAGTATGCCATACAAATGAGAGCTCCGCTGGTTGATGTGGGTAAGTGGGGAGCGCCGGATAACAGGCGAGAATGGTAAATGACCCCCTAGTTTATCTCAGTCCTCGAAACATCCCAAGGCAACTGAAATCTTTGTTTACTCAGTCTCCTGCCTCTGCTTGTCACCTCTTGGGTGTGAAAAATGTTTATCCGTGCGGCTTGTGTTAGGTCTCTGGAAAATGTCACCCGCGCTTGGATTGGAGTTTAAAAAAATCCCTTGCCCAGGACAAAAATTCCCACCACAAATAAATTAAATCAATTTGAAATTTTCATTGAGTTCGCTTTCTAACTTTGCCTTTGGGTCAACAGTATTAAGCGCTCAAGCGAAGGACCCACATATACATCTCTCCTTGCCCGAGCATTTTTGGGGTCATTGGGAAAAACTTTCCATGTCAAAGGCAAAAGTTTTAGGCAGTATCTTAAATTGTATATTTCTGCCCAGTTTTATTATGTGCTGCGGTTGCTGCCTTTGGCTTTTGCTGCTGCTGCAGTTTGGCAAGTTTCAGTGTTAGGAGAGAAATTTAATTCATTTATAAAATATGCTCGGGCTCTGACTGGCCGGTTCACTCTCCACTCTATTGGAAGATTCTGTCTAAGCTTTTAATAAGCTAAGATTCATTCACTTTATTAGTATTTTAGATAGATTTGTGAATAGATGTACAAAATTATGGATTTGTGCCCTTGCGGCCACTTTGCATTATTTCGCTGCTGTTATTTTTCCGCCGCTTTTCCCTTCCTTTCGGGGCGTACCGCAGACAGCCACTGGGACTTAGACGCGATTGTTCAGAGTTGATATCCAGGGACGTAGGGATGCAGTACTTCAGGGTGTTGCGAGACTGGTCGGACTGCGTCTTGACAGGGTCCACATCCATGTCGACATCCCCTCTGGCACGCCGAATTCGGTTTTGTATGATGGCGTTCTTGTCGGTGGTGACCACGCGCTCGTAGAGCTGCGACAGATCATCGGATAGCTTGGTATTGTAGCCGTTCAGGTTGTCCTGATGTACGAGGCTGGAGACGAACTCTGCGATGTTGATGGATGCGAGCGTTTGCAGAAGCAGGTCCAGATTGACGCGCCGGAAGGCAAGTTCATTGAGCTTCTCCAGCATGAGCATGAGGCGCATCCGCTGATCCGACTCTAGGTTTGCGTTGAGGAACATCAGTCGCAGCATCTTGTAGGTGTTGTTTGGATCCAACGGATCGATGGCTATTCCGCAGCGATCGTACAAGCTGTCGTAGATCTCCAAGTCGCGCAACTCGGTGCACGGCGCCTTCACCCTCTGCATCACATCCCACGCGGGGTCTCGCGTGAATCCCCTCAGCGGCTGGCTCTTTCTCTCCGCCATACGCCAGAGCGTGGACAGCATGGAGAGGTTGGTGCAGCGGAAGAGGTACGCCAGTGCCACCAGGAGGCAGCGATTCCGATGACAGTCACATTTTTTCTTCCTCCTGGGGATGCAGATGCGTGGCTTTGTGCTCACCACCAGCTCCACGCATCGTGGAGGAAAGCAGCAGCCAAGACAGCAGCTGTGGCAGCAGGCGCACATTATCTATAATTTTGTAGATCCCAAAAAAGGTGGAGGGTTTGAATATTGTTGTCAGTTCTTGTCTAAATCAAAAGGAGAAAATGCTTCTTAGTTTCTGTCGAAACGATAATCCTTTCATTCTTTGCTTCCTTTGTAACTAAGCAACCAGAGAGCAGTCCTGCTCCTACGGCGAAAAGGAACGCCAGGGAGCTCAATCAGCTCGGATCAGTTTCCCAGTTGTTACTCTTTTGTCTGCGATACTGTGTGCTCTTTTGTGGCTATCTCCCATTTCAAATGCAGTTCCAAAAAGTTTTCTCTCTTGTATTTTTTTGTTGGTCGAAAAGTTAAAGGTTTGTGTTCCACGGATTTTCTGTTTAAATTCCTTCACGGGGCTGGGCTTTAGTTGTCGGTAAAGCACCTCGTACCCCCAGATAAATCAAAGTGCACAAGTTTCTTCTTACGCTCGTTACTTTTATTGCTGCGGTCGATGGGCAACATCTTGGACAAAATGTATGCTACATACGAGTGCTCTCCCTGAAGACAAATCGATGAATTTCGCTGCAGCTGCAGCTGAAAATACTTTCAAGATTGGCCATAGTTCACAGAATGAAACTTAGGAGGCAGCATTAATTTATTTGCCAGCTGCTGAAGAGTGATGCAGTTGCAGTGGCGCCTCGGAGTGGGGCTTAATGCTGTATAATCCTTGGCAATGACATGTCAGCGGGTTGGCTCAGATAGCCTGATTACCAACACATGCAAATTGAAGTTGTTTGACAGAGGGAGTGCGAGCGGGAGTGCGGGTTAGACTATGTCTAATCCAATTTCAATTGCTTAATCCGCCATGACTGACAATCAGAGCGATGCAGACGGAAGGGTTTCGGTGCGACGGGGGTGTACAACTTGCGGGGAGTGTTGCGTGTTGCCCCAGCATCTTTACGCACCAGAGCACCAGAGCATACTTGGTATCGCTATTGAATTGCGTACTCAGCCACACATGAACCCATGAACACACAGCAGAAACACATCCATATATATATATATATATATATGTCAGCACTTCACTGTGTGTGTAAGTAAGATGTAGTTTGGCGGCCAAAAGCCCTCATCCGTCCCAAAAGGCAAGGCAGAAAGAAACGGAGACGGCTGCCAGGGCTCGTCTCTGCACATAAAATCACAATGTTGACCCTTTTATTTCGACTGGAAGCTTTATGTGTGCACAGATTTTACGATTCGGAGCGAACAGCAGCAGCAGTATTCGAGTACCGGTACATAATTTCACAAAGAACGGCTTAGTGGGCTCCGAACTTTGGTTGGGCCATTCCTGGCGATTGTGGATTGCATTTTAAGCGAAATTGCACCCAATATGTACTCAGTTCCCATGTAAAGGCATAAAAAAGGAGAAAATCCTACCTGACAAGCTGGAATGCAGAAAAAAATAAGAATAAAACATTGAATGAAATTCATTAAAAGTCAATTAACGGGTAATTGTTTTTCATACCCTTGCCTGGGGGTAATGTCGAAATCAGATTCAGTTCAGGGTACCTAAGGGAGTTGTCATGAAACGAATTCGAATTAAAAAAGAATGAGGGTCGAGGTAAAGTAGACAACGAGGCACGCGTTTTGGTTCATTATTATTATTTTAACCTTGCAATAATATTTTTTATATTTAATTCAATGATAAACTTCAATATAGATAAACTTTAAGAATTTATTTACTGAAACTCCAATGACATTTTTGCTGATGTTTTTACAGAGCGTTCGAGCATTCGTTACATTATCTCCAAAACCTTCTTTCTGACTTTATTTTAAGTTTATTTTTCTGTTTGCTGTATTTTTGCTTACGTTCACCAATAAAGGACACTGCAAGGCCTGCTGACAGACGCGCAATGCGGTTTAATTAGTGCAACTGACAAGGCAAAAAGAGCAATAAAGCGATGCACTTTGCTTTTGTGTGCCGTCCAGTCCGTTGCGGTCAGAGCTGCGATCGCCCACCAAAAAAATCAAGGAACAAATTGACAACCTTAAAGGGAATTGGACTTGAAACACATTTTCAATTAGCAGTACTTTCTCGGCAGGAGCAGCGGCTGCCAGGGCTGACAAATGGTTTTTGTTAAACAAAAGCCGCGTAGAACAAACAAATAAATACGATGCGATGATAGGGCCAACAATCACGTTTTGTTGCCTGTTGTGCGTGACTCTGTGCGAATGCAGGCAATTCTACGGCAAGCCAGCCGAGCTGTCACTTCTAATGTTATTGTGACACCCAACTCGTTCCCGTACCAGCACTCCAACCCGTAACAGAATTGTCAACTTACAGGCACAAGGCTTGGCCCAAGTCGCGTAATTTATTTTCCACTTCGTGGCGACGACTGTATCCTGTCATTGTCAAGGACTAAAACAGGAGCCCTTGCGAAATTCATGGCCTAGTCACCGAAAAGGTTGTTTCAGCCGTTGACAGCTGAAATTAATTTGTGTGTTGTCTGCCTGTTGTACACTTTCCGAGTTGTTGATGAGAGATATGCTTGTATGTGGAATGGATAAACAGAAACTATGGCGATTGAAATCTATAGGAATTCGTTACTACTTTTAGATACAAAGATAAAATTCAGAAAGTGCAGAGCAGACTGAGGATAAATATAAAGCTCGAATAAGAGCAAAGGCTATAGAAAGGCGTTAATGGTTTCCAAAGGAAAACTATTCAACAAATGTTGAAATGAGTTTACTGTGTTTGATTTCACTAAGTACTGTAAGATTAATTAAAAAGTTTGAAGTTTTTTATTTTTGCATTTGTAAAACACTTTAGAAAATATGATACACTTTTTGAATTAACTAATAAAATTAATGTTAAGTCCATTTAATTTATTTTTACTTAATGTGAAGATTATATACACTCCGTTAGAGAGTTTCAACGAAATGTTCTCCATAAGGAATATGCTTCTCATAATTTAAAACAATAATATTGTGTTCCAAGGGTATTTCATAATAAGCCACTCAACGGATTAATCTTCATCTCATGCCTTCAACGAGTAATAAACTTTTAAATGACAACTAATGACAAATTACTATGCCTCAGATGATGCCTCTGCTAATGGATGTCACTCTCAAGATACAAGATGTAGGCTACTTTTCCATTACATGACCACTTAATGACTTAAGGCAGTGGTATTAAGTTCTTACTTTAAGATGGACAACAAATATAGACCCATCCACCGGGTAATTCGCATTCTGTTTGCATGCTTTCGACCTCTATTTCAAGTAAGTTCAATCTACATATACCTATGAGGGTATGCTGCATTGTTTAACTTTACTGCATTTTTAATTTGTGCAAGCGCATCTCTCTGACTGAATCAGTATCAGTGCGAGTGTGCGTACAGGTATGCGTGTAAATTACCGATGCGCTACTTTGTAGCCTCTGCCATGACCAGCGGTATCCTGAAGCAGGTGAAGGCAGTTTAAGAACGGAGAATGGAGCAGGCACCAGAAGCAGCCTGAGCGAATTCCTTTTATGACTATTTTATGCCAACTGAAAATTCTCATGCACTTTGTTTTCGGCGGAACTTAACATGTAAATTAATATTTGCACTTAGTGTGCCGTGCCGTGGGGCAACATTGTGAGGGAATTTTATATGTGCCAGCGCCCTACAAAACGGGTTCCGTGTGGTGCTTGTGGCGCCTTTTTTATGGGCCACTCGAGTCGGCTCCTCATTCTGTTTCTGTTTCTGTGGGTACTTCTGTTGCATACTTCAATTATTAATTTGGCCTACCTTTTGTTGATTAATTGCCATTTCCACTGTTAATTATATTACTCATTTGTTTGCTGTTACCCTCCTTTTCCTGTGTGGTTAATGAAGAACAGTTTTTCATTCCTGAAACGAAAATAGTTGGACAAAAGTAGAGTCTTCAAAAGAAAAGTCAAATGTAAAAGCTCTCGCAGCACCATTTTTCTTTCATCATGTCTTTTTTTGGGAATTAACTTTAAATTTTAAATTAATAAATGAATGAATGAGAACAGCGGAAGAGGTATTAATTAAGTATTAAAAGCGAACTTCTGAACTTTCTTCTCCGCTTTAAATGTTCCATTTAACTGATTGCATTTGTAATTTCCTGAATTTTCTGTATTTTATTAGAAATAAATTCAAAGCAAATTAAAGATGGAGAATATTATTGAACTTTTTTCGCATTAATATTTTCCCGTTTTATGGAAGCTCAGACTCAACTGTGATTGAAAAATTGTCTTGTCTTCCGTCTTAGTCCGTTTTCCATCAGAAAAAAGTTCAATATTCATTCTTAACGGAAATGAGAAAATCTCTTTGGCTACTGCATCCACTTTTGCGGTGGTCTCTCGGAAAGTAATTAATTTGTAATTGATTGGAGCAGCTCCATCAACTGGGGGCCAAAGCCAGCACTTTAATTTCTTACTGGATGGCTTATGCAAATCGAAAATTGGAGTCGGTCTAGACCAAGTTAATGTCACGCATTGCAGTCAGGCTGCTCCCCTTCCTTCAGCAAGCAACTTGCAGCATAGCTTTTACTGCAGTGAAGTGTAAAATTGAAAAAAGGGCTTGCACTTTAGATTCAAATCTGTAAACATGAGCCAGGCTCAGATGCATTTGCAAAGATTGTTGGCTGCACCTCGTTTAAGTGCTTATCGCTGAGCTCCCAATTAATCCATCAGATGGGTTCAGGGAAAAACTTCTTAAGGTGTTGGTTATCTTGATTCCCCTGAATGCTGAAAAGAAACCTCATATTGCAAGCGACAAGATAACTCTATTAGCAGTCGCCGCTTCTAGTTAGCCTCGTGAAAATATTGTGTGAATGAAGTTCACTAGCTCCAACCAGACACGGAAATGAACCCAAATGAACCTTTCCTCTTGCATAAGTGCAGTAGAACATTAAGCTTAAAGAACAACAGGCAGAATGTGTGGTGAGGGATCACATACAAATTCTACAGGCAGCTACATGGAGCCGAAGGCTGGCAACGGTTTATAAATTAATAACAATAATTTATGCAGCAGCAACTACAGCACTCGTAATAAATTCAGTCAAACTTTTGTACATACTCAGCAACAACAATTACAAAAACAGCAATGGCAAGTGAGTTGCATTTGAAGCCTTACAGGCAGCTCGGCAATTTTCATCAGCTGTGCCACTGCCATACGCCTTTGGGGCAGCAGCACAGAAAGAACTACTATAACTATGCATGTAAATTTATAACCCAGACCCAGTCGGGTCCCGTTCCATACCTCCCCAAGGGGTGCTGCGAGCATCAGAACAATAAAGCACAAACGCTAAGTTATAAATTTGGACTGTGGGATACCCGGTAATCACTTTATGACGTTGTTGGTCTGCGGTATAGTTAGCTTTTATTTTTATCAGAAAACACTAGTGGATTGGATGCCCATTAATATAAAATCATATGATTAACACGTCCTAATATAAGTAGTTGCATAAGTCTTTGTTTCTGAGGTTTCCATCCATCCACTTGTTAAATTTCTTAGAATTTGATCATTACTGGTATCATAATTTTATATAATTACCTAAATTGTGCGACGTTCTTGCTGATATATACATCATACCCTTCCTATAGGCGGGTACACAAAAACCGATACAAAACTTGTTTATGACGCAAGTCCAGGCGAAAAGTTGAGGAGTGTGGCAGCATCCTCATCCGGCGAGTACTTTTTTCTTCCTTCCTCCGCCTTCTGCTACTACTTCTGGGCCTGCCACAATAACAACACGTAAATCTGGCAGCAGCTGACAAGTACAGAAACTACCCGAAAACGCCGTCCCACAGCTCAAAAATTTGCACAGCCCGGTGAAGGGGCGGCGAGCGACAGCACCCTGAAGGCATTGAAATATTAATGCTAATGGCTAGAAGGAAACACATTTCCTTGGTGTCGGGCAATCGACTGATTTGCTTGCCGAACTTTGGTGTTGCTTAGTCCTGTCAGCTGTGGACGAACGGAGCCAACGGATCCAAGGCGATGGCAGGCGATGAGTTTTTCCAATAAATTAACGAAAATGTAAAAAACTCTTGCAACAAGCAATTTTGCTTAGTAGCAAAAGCAGCAGCCCTCACCCAGCAAAGGGAAAAACTCAACAACAAATTTTCTCGCCGCAAGCAGCTGTGTTTGTGTTTGTGTCTGTGCCTGTGTGTGGCAAAAGTTAGTTGCGAAATGTTCTTCTTATGCAGTCGAAATTACAACGAAATGCAGAAGTATAAAATGCTATTGCGATGTTTGGGTAAGGCAACCCACATAAGCAACAAAAGGAGCTCTTCAAACTGATGTCTGAACGGGAAATTCTAGTTGGGTTGGCTAGAAAAATATTGACTGCTTTAAGCTTGTGTGCACTCCAGTCCGGGAGCACTCAAGTCCATGAGTTTCGCTGACCAACCGCACTGTCACGTGCCAGAGACACGTTCTGTACCTTACACGCCAAAAGCTAAGAGCCTTATAAGCTCATTCGAGCAAAAGAACACAGTGTCAGCCGTAAGAGGACTGACAGAATGAAGACACCAAAGTAAAAGAAACAGCCTTGAAGGGAAGATGCAACACCTGCAAACGCCCTTATGGAAAACTAAATGCGGCACACTTTTTTATACCTGGTTCTCAACGTATAAAACAGGGACTCAAGGGTGTTTACTCGTAAGGGTATGCACTCGTACCAGATATAAACTATATATTGTATATTCATAGCTCATTTGGTATCCATAACTCTCTAGATGTGTTGACTAAACACACTGTAAACAGTTCGATGATGCAGTTGCTGAATTTGGATTTATTGTCATTAAACACCGAATCGGAAGTGCAAGTTCCACTCCATCGACTTTTATTTTTCTGTCCCAGAAAGACAGTCGATAGTGATCTTTATTTATATCCCGTAATAACAAAGGATCCCTTTCGCCCGTGGAGATACTTTCTTTTTATAAATCCTCAACTGAGTACCAGGTATCTAATTGTCGAGCTGTTGTCGATAGCTCAGTTCCCCTTTGTTCTTTCTTTTGGGGTAAAGTAATTGAATAGTAATGCAGTCATGAAATTTTTATTATTTTGTTTTTATAAAAATTCACAATCTGCCGCCAGAAGCTGCTGCTTTAGTGGCGTTTGTTGCTTTATAAATTAGCATACTTTTACAACTGCCTTGAGAATTTGTCGTCACAGGGAACTACCACAAAAATGTAAGAGACCATCTGTGTGCCTGGCCCTCCGGCTGGAGGGATCTTTTTAGACGACATCAAACGGCGTTTGAAACTCTTCGCCCTTCCTCGCTGCTTGCATCTTTGTACGGTCCTAGTCATGTGCAAATGTCCCTTTTTTACCCGTCCTGTTGCATCAGCCCACCCACGTCAGAAGGTGTTTGAAAGTTTTCGGCAGAGACAAAAAAGTTAATGCAAGTTTCGGGTGATTTTAATGAGTTTTCCTTGAGCCCGAGAGAACCAAAGTTTTGCTATAATTAGTAGGGGGTTGAAAATTCTAAATTGTTTCGAAATAGAGGAAAGACTTTTGGGGGACTGAAGCATTTAGAGTGCCTTTAGTTGTCGCCACATTCAAAACATTTGTCAAATATCTATGCTCTGATGGTGGTAAACCTCTCAGTTTTCATATGGCTAGGAGAGAGCACCCTCTCTATTCTTCATATGACTAATATTCATGCCATTTTTTCTGAAATGTTGCCATGATTGCACAGGTCATATCATGGAGCTTTTTATTAACAAAATTAAGATAGTCTACCGTTGAGAGAGAAGCCTGGCCCACGAAAACTTTTCGACAAGTTACCGACAAAAATTAACAAGTGCCGTCGCGCCGCCGAGGATGATTCTGATTATGAATGGATGGAGCCCCTGGGGGAGGTAATCGTTGTCTAATAGCAGCAGCCTCGGCCAAGTTTGTTTCGCCTGCACTGGAACGTGGCGAAAGTTTGGTCTATGTAGCCGAAGCGCGTTTGGGAACTTTCACAGTTTTGCTAATTAGCTTCGTTTATCTGCATTGCACTTGCAGTTTTGACAGAGCCAAAGCCAGGGCCACAGCCATGGCCAGACACTTTGGGAGCAGCTGAAAATGAAGTCCCTTTCTCTGTGAATTATATTTAATTAATTTCTGTCGGTCAAGTTTATTTAGCAATTTGATTTATTTTTAGTTCTGAAAATGCAATTTGTGTTTCATTTAGAGTGTCACATAGTTCATAGAGAATTTCCTCCTCATGGACACGTGACGGAATATTAAGTGTGGCTCTTTTCCACCATTAAAATTTCTGCTAATGTAGTGTTGATATCCTACTTAATTGGTTGATATAACATAAACATTGAACATTTCATGGACACACTTCCTATTTGTTTTGCAATTAAATCGCCATCATCATCGCCATACACCTGCGACATTGCAGCCATTGTTTTTACCAGAGAGCTTCAGAGATCTATATTTAATCCATTAAGCTGTGTGTCTGCCTCATTATAAAGCAAAGACCAGCATTAGATATTGATAGAGAGATGGGAAGACTGGGAGTGAGACAAAACATTATTTCTGCCTGTAGTTACAATTTCCATTTCACAGACACATTCCTGTCACTTGGTGTGATTTACCTTGGCTGATTTATACAGCTTAACTTTCAGCTTAATTTGTAAAGTTTGTAAGATAATTGCCTACGTTCAGGTGCATCAATTTGGCAGTTAAAAAAATAAATGAATGATTCCATCGATTAGCATGCAAGTCAAACAAACAGAAATGGGACTTAAATGCCTGGTGTCAGGTTTCTATTAAAATAAGATTTCGTGCCTTCGGATCTTTTCAAAGACTCATGTAGTAGGGTGTCCTTTCTTTCAGGTTTATTTCAGTCTCAGAAAATGGTACACCTTTTACTGGGTGACGTCTGGCAACTCTGTTTATTTTCCCTTGAAAAGTATGGATGGGCATATAACAGCATATAAGGTGTTTCCAAACTCGAGGTTACTTAAGCACTTCGTTCGCAGCCCTACATGGCAAAATGTGTAATTCTTTTTCCTTATCCCACTCCTTTTATTTTATATTTTTATTCATGTGTCCACACGGACAAAAAACCAATAAATTGGGGGAAAAAAACGCTGGAGCATTTAAAAATTAATTAATTCAATTGCAATGCAACTCTCGCTGCAATGTTCAGCAGGTCCGGTCCGGTTCGGGCCTTGGACATGGCATCGGCACAGCACGCCGTATAATTTGCTCGTGTTCTTTGAATCCTTTTTCAGTTCCTTCTTTTTCTGGGCTATCTGTAGGGGGAGGTGTGTGCGAGGGTGCTCTGTCATTGTCCTTGCGAGGAATTAAATTGCATTTTAAATAGGCTGCGTTAATTTTATAAATTATTTTTACGGACCCGTACTTTGCAATTGCAAAATGTATTGCTACGGGTGTGAGAGGTAAACGGGAATAATTTAATAAAATATCGTCGATTCAGTGTTCCTAGTTGAAAAAACTTGTACAAGAGACATTGGTAAATAAATTATTTTCATTGAATATATTCATCGAGGGCTGAAAGCAAACGACCATTTTAATTTTATTTATTTTCTTAACTAATGCCCTGACATATTTGAATTATCTGCCGCATTATTTGTGTGCCTCATTAATGGTAAGTATTATTTATGCTGCAGCAAAATAAAGGCAGTAAATTATTTTGACACCATTGCGTATGAACGAATTTATAATAAAGTGTCTGCCGCTTCATTGCAGTCATTATCGGACAGTAGTGTGAATAAAATCATGAAATTTAAGTTTGCAAAGTATTTTTTCGTTGGGAGTGGGAGGGCTGCCTGTGATTGATAAAAGGAGAAATGTCAACCAATCAAGCGGTGATAATAAGCAGTCCCATGGATGACATCAATTCCAGGCTGACTCCCATCAATCATGAAGGAAGCAAAGCAAAAAGGTTGGAAGGAGCCCTGTGATGGCAGTTTATTATGGCACGTTTGAGCAGTTAATGTGCGGGCGGAAAAGACTGATTTGAAGTCGTTTAAGTGCGATTTTTAAAGTGAAAATATTAAACAGTATGTGGTCTGGCATTTGAAGCTTCCCTAAGGAACTGCATTCGAATGCGTTAATTACACTGCTAATTAAGGGTGAGCCCTAAACATACCCACGAGGCGCTAGATAACCTTACATTACCGCCAGCAATGCCTGTCATAAGTTGTCAAATGGAATTTGCTGGAGCTCAGGACGTTTACGGAGGGTGTAATAATAGCGGAAGACCGCGGGCTAATTTGCATAAAGTGCTGGGGGTAAGCTGACAGGAGAACTACCATTGACAGGAGCACAGTGTCTGAGTGTATTCGGGAACTGTCAGATATAATTTACATATATTTATTTGCATCTGTTGATGTTCATTAACAAATTGCTCCATTTACACGGAAAATATTGATTTAAAGTGCCACCAATCCACATGACAGTATCGACAGGATTAACTTTATTCGTTTAACGTTTTTTAAAATGAACTTTGAATGGTCACAAAAAAGGACACAGATGAAACAGGATTATTTCCAGGGAAAAAGGGAATTTACAAGCGTTTGTTTTCTTTGGGTCCGAAGGGTATATTCATTTTCCTATATATAGTATATATTTATAAGTACAGGGTGGATCCCTGGCTGGCAATCAGAAGCCGCACAGGTCGCACACTTCTAGCAGCGAGTAAAACTGCACTCTTGGCCATTTTAAAGGTGATTAAAAATATATTTGAATAGTTTACATGTGTTTGCTGTTGTTGTTTGATTTGTACAACAATTTATTTCAATTTTTTCTGTGCTGTCCTATCCTTATAATTTCGCATCATCATCATTTGCAATGACAGGGAAATGGTCCTTGGACTGGAGCTGGCTTTGATGCTGATTCTGGCTATGCAGCTTGACCTTTGAACTATTTAAAAATACATTAATTCAACATATTCCTAACGGAATTGGCTAGGTTACTCGTAGCAGACTTTGTGGCCTGCTTTTACGTTTACGGGGCAGTAAAGCATTAAAAGTGCTGCCAATTAAGAACTGATTTCGGTCATCGAAATCGAGAAAGGAAATCGAAGGCAAAACAATGTTTTCACTTCTAATTAAAATCGTATTAAAGCGGGCGATAAGGAAATGAAACGTTGCTAAGCCTCAAAGCTATGGTCGAATGGTTTCTCTTTATTCCAGTGAAAGCAATACAATTGATTTTGATTATTTTGCTCGTCCTGCATCCCTGCTCTCTCGCCTAGAAACGAATACACACACAAGTAAATTGGTTTCTAATGCCTTTGGGCTGTCGACCACTTTTTTCCGTCTGCCATTTCTACTCAATAATGTTATTAGTAGGGCCAATTTCTGCGAGTGTTCCGGCTTCTTTTGTTGCGGGGCTTTCTGCTCTTCTTCCGGGGAAAAACACTTTCTGTTACTATGGATTTCTAGCATCCTCGCTGATTTTATTGTGATGAATCCAAGACACTTATCCTGAGACACTTCTCATGTAATTTTCCAGATTGAAACGAAATTTCCATTGCCCAGAAAGCCGCAATTATCTGACTTCGCTTTGCTGCTTTAAAAAATTGCATTCATGGAGCACCCAAATAGCTCTTGGCTAGAGCTGTTGAAAAAAACGAGAGAAAAACTATTATTTTACGCTAAATTGCATTCAGCAGAAAAACAGTTTCATTCAATGACTTCGCACAGCCTGATAAATGGGCTTCCCGACAGTCGTCAGACGGATAACCACAGTTTTTGCAAACAAAAATGTTCCCTGCCGGCCGTCTCTTTTGCTTTTCACGGCACTTTCGTACATTTGTGTGCAGTTCATCAGGCGGCGAGGCCTATGCCTCATTTGAGCCAAAGTATTGCCGACAATAGGACCACGTCGAAAGCAATAACAATGACAGTTATGAGTTTTTGTCCGATGGTCAGTCGATGGCTGGAAAAAAAAGTTGAATGGAAATGAGAGTTTGCGATGCCATCCGCAGGACACGAAACAATCGAAATCAATTAAACGGGGAAATGGAATCATGGGTATTGGTCAGAGTGGTGGTAACAGTAGGAGGTGTAACTTTATCGATGGGAAACGATTGATTCCCTTACCTGATATGGCAGATAGAAACTTAATCGGAAAGTTGGATAGGAAATGTTTGAAATAAAAGTGTAAGCTACATATTTTCTTTAAGAGTAAAATCCAAAGAGACTTTGCCAGAATCTACAGCATCTAAAATGTGCCATCATTCATGTATCAATAATACCTAATGATCCTTTTAGGTCTTGAAATACTCCAAAACTCATGAAAAAGTGCATGAAAACTGTATATTTTTTACGCTCAATTGCCCTCAACGACAGAAAACTTCAAACAGATAAGTGATTGGACAGAGTGAACCAACCAGATGGATGCGGATAGCAGGACAGATTGTCGCAGTTTTTATAAAGAGAAACCGATGCGGCAGGATATTTGTGCGCAGTTCATTGTGGGAGAGGTATGTATATGGCTCATTGAGACCAAAACAATATGACAGCTATCAATATTATTATCCAGTTCCCATTTTCCCCGAGAAAACCAATGAATGCAATGGGAGCAGCTGAATGACGAGTGCATAACGAACAATTGATTTCACTTAAATTGAAATACTGCAAAAACTTGATGCAATGATCTGTACCAGCAACAAAATGGTAGCCAAAGAGACAAAGGACTTGCCCAATAATCAAAGGCGCTGCCCATAAACAAACATCAATGGCACAGCGGAGTCGACAAGGCCAAATTGCAACTCGTGTCGGCCACAAAATTGCAATTGAGTTTGACTAGAAAATGTACGAAAATTTGGCACACAATCCTCTAAAGCCTACCCAACTGTCTAACTGAATTTCTATCCCCAAAGCATGGGTGGGAGGCAACCAAAATGTAGTATTTAGTGAATGCTTTATTGCAAGGCCCAGAGGCCAAAGACTCACTTCCTGGGCAGAAACAATTAGGGGACAATGAAAATTTAATTTCAACGAGACAGGGCAATATTTTACCCAGCTCTCAAAACTTTATTTCAGTCTTTTCTTCCCCGGCTGTGTGGGGGGAAACACTCAAGTTTCGACTGGGGCCCCGGCCACGACTGCAAACTCCTCCGTTGACAGCTTTGACATGTACTTCGCGCCTCAAGAACGAGGGGAGCAGACAGAGTCAGGCCTTTGTACATTCTTAAAATGAATATACTTATGAATAAGTAGGAGGCGGAAAATTTCTGCCATTTCTGGTGGCTGTCAGCCGAGTGTCAGATGACCGAAGAAGGCCACAGAATGGCGCCAATAATGAGGATGATTGGGCAAGCAAACTCCCAGCGATGCGGAGCCCCCTTGGCTCCTGTGTGTATTTCCTGGTGTGAGCAACTGATTTCCAGCAACGGAATTTTCAACAAGTTCACTGCACTCGACGGATTATGGATAAGTGTCTGAGTCCAGAACAAAGTCCAGTTCCATAATTACCATTATTCATGACGAGTCCAAGTCGAACTGGCGACTTCTCCATTCGCAGAAGAAAAGCAGCAACAAAGCACGGGAATCCCAACTAACAAACGCCAAACTTTTTCACCAACTTGAATACTTTTTAATGTCTTCGAGCGAAGCATTTAAAAGAACCATAAAAAAGCGCTTTATTGTCTCGACTCGACTTTGTCCATTTTCCACAGACATTGCCCCAGAGCATTCGCCTCCTTTCGGCTTTTGTTTGGTTTGCCTTTGACATGGCCTTTCTGGGTTGGCTGTTCATTTCACTGCTGGACATGGCGACTTAGGGCAAGGGAAGGGAATACTCGTACAACGGAATAAGCCAAAAGGCGTGTTAATTAAATTAGGGCCAATTCACCTTCAGGCCGACGCACATAATCACGCAAATCGAATCATTGAAAAGGAAGCTCCTCTGGCTTGCCAGCAAATGATTGCCAATAAATATGTACACCGCATGATAGTCTGTTGATACTTAGTATCGATTGGATACGCAATAGATATTCACTGGAATTTGCATGTTTTGGTTAATTAGTGTTGGAGGTTTGCTCTTTATAAACTATATTAAGCAAATACTTCCTGATTTACATCCGGATAAATCAATTGGTATTAAGCCAAGTGATTTCTGCACCCCAAATCTGCACACGCCTGCTGAAACTTTTCCTTGGCCAAATTAAGATTTAAATAATTTATTTTAAGTCCATTTAATTTGCTGGCAACACAGAGAGATAAACCAATCACCAGCCCGAAAACCGGACATTATGCGGGCGTGCCATTTACGCATACGAAAGGTTGAGGATGGATAAATGTGCACTTAAACTTCTAACCCGAGATTGCTAGAGCCTTGCTGTCATTTGTCCTGCCTAATTCGGCATGTAACCAATGTCATTAGGCATTGACTTGGGCACAATCCAAGGGGATATGGGGAGGGGCAGGATCTGGGGCCAGGGCCAATGGCACAGGGATCAATTCGAGTTCGAGCTGGAGTCCCTCTTGAGAGCATTGCGTGAAGGCTTAAGAACCTGAGAGGGCAGAGCCAAACCCACACATGTTTACATTTAATCCACTTTTATTGCAGCCCTTGGGGGGGGCCTGCCACACATACCCTCGATTATTATGCTGATTGTGTTGACACACTCTCTTTCCGTCCGTTGTTCGTACGTATTTTGGGACGGATCCGGCCTCCCTATAGCAACCTTTATGTTTGTGCTGAGCTTGTCACTAAATATTTTATAAGCGCTTAGGTGCGTGTCTGTGTCTATGTTGACCTGGATAGAGGGGTTCCACTGTCATTTCCAAAACTAAATAAAAATTCAATTCTAGTTTTATAGTCAGCCAAGAAACCCATTTGCAATCAGGGTTTGGCTTAGTGCGGCAATCGCACGAGCCAACTTCGAGTCCGTTTTCATCGGTCCAAGTGGTCAAACACTCCTGACCTGACATCTGATGACAAATTGATTACCCTGTGGCAAAGTTTTCCCAAAAAGTTTTCAACTTAACTCGACCGACAGCTGTCAAGTGTCGGAGCGCCAGAAATCAACTCAACCCTTGCGACTTTTCTTTCTTTTAATTTAATCAATGCGGTTCGCAATGTCACACGCCAAGCTCTTTGGGTTCAATGACAGTTTAAATTCTGCAGAACAAAAAAGTACTGTATCAAAATGGGAGAAATGGAGCGGAACCCTTTGACGGCATTGTGTTGGCTGAAAAGGTGGAAAGTCAAGCACATTCCCAGTGGGATATTTAATGTCTTGTGTTGTAGGATTTAGGTTCGGGTTATTCGTTCAGATTAATGTCACAAAGAATGCCGACCACAGTTGTTGCCGGAAAGCAAACGACGAGCAAAACTTTCAAATTAAAATAAGTCTGTCAATAAAATACAAAAACTGTGGGGACAGACAGTGCCAGTCCCCGCTTGATAGTCAGAAGGTTTGTCACTAGTTGAGCCTCATTAGGAGTCCTCTGTGTGCATTGTATTCCATCATCAAGTTGAAGAACTCTTCAAATTTCCCGCTCAAATCAAAATAAAACTATACATTTCCTTCTGATAAATAGTCGAGTGCTTTTCCGCTTCCCTGAAGTTAAGTTGAGCAAAACGTTCCGCTGTCTGGCAACAAATATGAACAATCAATCTGTAAGTATGTCTGTATGTATCGCTGTGGAAAAATCTGACAACTATTTGTATACTTCTTTTGTTGCTTTATTTTTCCATGTCACTTGTTAGCTTCAGTTTTCGTTTTCTTTTCGAGGAAAATATCTTTGTGCTCCTTGCATAGTTGCAGTTGAAAGTGGCATACAAATGTTTATATGTAAGTTCATATACATACGTACATACATATATACTAGTAGATAGATAAATATTTGACATGCTGATAAAGTTACATTCGTTGAGTTAACAAGTCACGGAAATGACAGGCAGGCAGCTACGCATATTGAAACTTTTGGCTTGGCTCATTTGCTGGCATTTGAAATGGTACTCTACAAAATTGAAAGTGTATTTTAGTTTTAAGAAGTAGTATGTGGTCTAAATAAGAAGAGGCATGGGAGTGTAACTGAAAAAAGTGATTAGTGATATCGAGGAATCTGATCCGATATTATTAGCTATTTCTTAGCTCATTGCAGGATACAGACGCGCACTATGGAACGTTAAAGAAGTTACACTAAAAAGGAGTTTTTTGCCCTTCTTATCTTAAATTACATTTTTAAAGGATATAAAATCTTCAGTGTCAAAGTTTATTTACGTTTTCCTTGTACAAATATTTGTCCCATTAAAAACAATGCCGATTTGTCAGCTGTTTATTATGCAGAATGCAAAGTCCCATATTTATTCTGCTGTGCTTTTACTGGCCAAATAATGTAGCAACTATGCCAATACAAATACTCGTATGTGAACATTTATTGAATTGTTAATTGAGTTTAAGCAGGATATCATAATGCATTTAAGGGTTTCTTCGTCAGAACGTTGAACTAATTAAATTTACACTTTTTAGTACTCTTAGTAGAATAGCTACACAAATTATGGACTATTGATTACAAATCAAATTCAGGACTCATGACTCCTCCATAAAATCAGACCTTTCCGTAATGATCACCAAATGCACAGATGGATGGTCATGGAGCACTTTAGCAAAGCGAAATGAAACCTATATGTCCATTAAATGGAATAATTCGTATTATAATTGTGTGTTTTGGCTTGCTGCATGTGTGTCGGGGCGTGCGTTTTGTTAAGGATGATATTTATGTTTAATTTGTTGAGAACTAATTAACAATACTAATTAGCATTAACAATTATGTGTGACCCAGTTGGCTTATTAAAGCCAGAAATAATTCAGAAAAAACATATTTTAAATGGGTTCAAGATACCAAAGCTGAGACTTAATTATAAGAAAATCGTTCTAATCGATTTAAGCCCATTAACTTTTTTATTCTCCCCCTTCCTAAATACTCTGTTATGGAACTAGAAACGACTGAATATTTAAAAATATTAAAACCTGCAGCACACGCAGAGGGTCGAAAACTATTTTTAAAGTGGGGTTTTCCAATATTTACTTTTTTATTGTTTACATTCTCTGATATTTTATATCTAAATAAATCGAAAAATAATAAAATCATAAGCTTATTAAATTTTTTAGTCCACTTTTTTTGTTTAAATTATTCAAATTAAAATTCAATTATTGCGTGCCATTATCTACACTTGAACTTTGTATTAATTGCATACATAAGTGGATGCAGGTTAAAAAACTATAAATATTAATCAGCTATTTATGTACTCATAACTCTGGTCATCCACGAATGGGAAGACCCGAACGAACTTTACTTGACTTTTGATTTATAACAGCGTCGCCATACAATGCGATACATCCAAACTTTTTTGTCAGATGGCACGAAAGCAACAAAAAAAAAAGCGTAAGAGACAAAAAAACTCCATTTACTAATTGCAAAGTTTTAATTAAATATCGACCTTTAATGGGCACAAAAAACAGCAAGGACAATGCAAGCCAGAAGGATTGTTTTGGCAGTTTGGGGGACACCACATTGATTTTTGGCATAGCAGCAGCAAAAACGGCAGAGGAAGTCCCTAAAGACAGTTTGAGGAATAGGAAAAACCCAGAGATAGATATAAACCCAAAGACACTCTCAGCAATACGGGTCGACAGTTCCTGCAAAGGCCATGCCCACAGATGGGGTTGGCTTCTCTTCCGGTTTTGGTTCTGGTCGAGGCAGAGTAAACAAACGTTTCCGCTTTTGAAAAATTGCTCTCATTTTTTGGCTGAGTAGCCGCACCGACCCACTGGAAGTCACAGACATCACGAGCCGAAAAAATGAAACCGCTTCCTGGCGTTGTTGTTTGTCTGGACACCAACAGCCAGCGTGGTGCAGATAAGTAAAACTGACCAACGAAAAAAACGAGAAGGAACGTGTGAGTCGCTTCTGTGGACGCGACTCTACCTTTATACCCGTTCTCACTCAGTATATAAATATCTGAGCTTATGATTTATGTACAATTCTAAAATATTTTACATTTTACATTTTTTGCAACATCTGTTATCTACAGCCATAATGTATATTCTACAGCTTCAACGTAGATTCTTTATATTTTTGGAAAAGGAGAGAGCGAGAAAGAGAATAAGTAGCCTTAGCAGCGCCGGAGGAGGTGGATCAACTAAAAACTGAAAATTAGTTTCTTCCTTTGTGAACTAGGCGTCAAACAAGACGGAAAGGCGGATGGAGAGAAAGACAGACAGACAGAGACTCGGCTATTGATGCTGATCAAGAATATTTGCACTTCATGGGGTCGGAAACGTTTCCTTCTCTGCGTTGCACACACCCACTTTTACCACAAATACAATATACCCTTCGAATCTTCGAGCACGGGTATAAAAACAGCGGCGCTTTAAATAAAATTTACAAATTTGTTGTTGCCCTTTTTCTTCGGGGATGTTTTGCCACAAGATCACAGTTAAAATCAAAATGTGTCCATATGCATCGTAACGAAAGAAACAGGAGTTCCAAAACCAATATTTGCGTGCATATATTGAAGCGCATAAAATACAAGAAGTGTCTTTTCAGGTGGTGCAATGTAAGCGACAGAGACTTAGAATAGTTTTTAAATTGGCTTATTTGGAGGTGCTTTAAAGGAAAGACTTTTAGCGGTAAAAATAAAAGCTTGCTTTTACTTGAAACTTTTTTTAAAATGTGCTACCTCATTTTTGAAGGATATTCCGCTCCATTACTAACCTGAATCCCTACGTACTTTGTTTTGAAATCACACATGGTTTGTAAGCAACTTATTTAAGCAACAAATATATTCAGCATTGCCGCAACCACATTTTAAGCGAACGAGAAGAGAAAGCAGACTCTGCCACATTTCCCTTATTTTTCACATTTTTCTAACAAGTGTTTTACGTTAACATTGATGTAATTACAAAATGTTTGCTGCCATTAAAATGCAATTTAGTGGTCTTCATATCATTATGGCGCCGGGACATTAACGTCATTACAATTTTGCCTTTGGCCAGCGAAATACCAGCACATGTTAGTATTAGCGTTTTTCCATTTTGTGCCGGCAATGCAGTTGGCATGCACATATAGACACAGACATAGAGACACTGAGAGAGACAGCCACAGAAACAGAAAGAGAAAGATGCACAGAGATATATACATACACATAAGTAGTGCCAATCACAACTCATAAAGGGAGAGAGGCATCCTTTGCTGCAGTTTGTTCCTTCGCTGGCCTTATCCTTTATGCAATTTGTCTTTATGTGCCACCCTTTTGGCTCACTTTGTTCGGGTTTTCCCTCCGTTCTGGGGCTCCGTGGCATGCGGCTTGCAACTTTGAGTGGTTGGAGGTCATGAGATACTCTTCTGTCCGACTTTACTTACGTTGCTTTCCCTTTCGTCTTCATTTTGATGGTCTTTAAATATCCCCGAAACAGACAGCTTCATGCATTCGCCTGTGCTGCATTTTGAGTTGGCACCTCTTGAATATTGAAATAGCAGCGACCGGTAATTTAAAGATAATAAATCACAATCATACCAGCAGCATTCTGCTCCAGTGGCCCTCGGGGGTGCATTTGCACAGAGTAATCATCACCCAAGGGCCCATGGATCCAGGGCTTTCGTTCCTCTGATAGTTGCCAACGATACGCATTCATCATCCAGTTGGCTGCTCGGATTCGTTGTCATTGTCCCTAAATTCAGGTAGCCATTGCCGTGGCACCTTGGGGTGTGAAACCAATTTCATGCACATTGGGGATTCAATCCTCAAATTGCACAAAGGTTGAACCCGACTTGATTAACCTAACTTAATTGATAGATACGTTAATTAAGCTTGCACTGAAATCCCAGCATCTTTTGGGATTTGATCTCTGAATCTTTTTGTTGAATTCTCAGATCTGTCTACTCTTATTTCCTACTTTGCTTTACAGATTCTTCAGCTTCATTCCCTAAATTTTAACGAACAGTCGCCAATAAAATGGTTATGGCATCCTTCCACAAAAACTATTTGCTTTCAGCTTACATTTGTTTATTCAAAATATCCCCAGATAAGATCCCCAATGCTCTATTTGGGTTACTATTATCGCGTAATATTAATACGCCCAGACCAAATTTTATTCCCGTCACTCAGTTGGCCTGAGTCATTGTATATCCAATGAATTAACATTTTTCCGCTAGCTCTTTTATAAAGGAAACTTTTGTTTGCTATTTGTATATAAAGACAAATCGAAAATGGCAAAAATATGATTTATTACCCGCTAAGAAAATGGCAAAAAAATGGGTAGAAAAATGAGATTTATATAGAGGCACGTACACATGCGGGATAAAAGATGTGCACCACCATAATATAACACATTTGTGAGCAGCTTTAAGGTGCCTTTATTTTCTTCCCCCTCGAATTTCGTCAAATATTTGCTGAGTAATTTAGTTCCTCAAAGCGCCCAACAGTTCTTTGAAGGAAAAGTTGATAAAAGTCAATTGCTGGGGGCCCTTTAAAAGTTCCCATGAAAAGATAAATGTTTTTTAATGTACTTGTTGAACTGCTGGCCAGCGGCATTGTCGAGTCTAAAATAAGAGCTGAATAAGAGCTAAGCCGAAAAAAATAATCTAGATGTATAATAAAAAGCTCATTAAATCATTTCCATTAGGCCACTCTTTTTTTAAGCACATCTAATTTGCAACAATTTGAGAGCCTTCTAGTATGGCTGCAGGGATCCCTTCGCTTTGGTGGCCCAGCGGCAATGGTAACCTAATGGTGCAGCACATGTATGGTCGGGAAAAGGGGCGAAAGTGATAAAAATGTTTATTCTCTTTTTATGAGCACACAAGCTGCGGCGTATCACACAGTTAAACAATTGCGCCCGACTAGCTAGGACGTTGTTCTACCTCGTTTTCGCTGAACACTTGCAGAGGGTAGTGCGATTATGTCTGGCTGTTTGCAAAGCAGAGAAATCACGTGAATCAGCAGCCGAGTCAATCAAGCCATATCTCTGAAGCCTGTCTGAAGTCTCTGACTGGAATATCTCAAATCTCAGCCAATAGTTTTGAAAGTGTATTACAAATTTCGTCGACCGAATCTTTGGTTGGTTGTTCGTGGGTCTTTGTTTTTATCCGTTGCTGTTCCTTGGGACATTTACTTTTATTGTGCGACTGGTGCAAGGTTCAGGCACTTTGATTATGACATTAGTTCTAGTAGCAAATACAAAGATGGCTGCAGGGCAGGGCAGCGTGAGACTGGCAGAACGAGAGACCTTCTAGCGTGGATAAATTTATGGCCAAAAGGATCTGCCAATGGCGCGTCGCCCTGTGTGCTGGCTGGCAATTGCAGCAGCCGAAAAGGAAATGTTAAGTGGAACTTGTGCTTGAGGACTAAGGATGCACAAAAGATACTTGCGCTCGCTGGCCTGGCTCGTTGTTATGTTATCTTAATGCGGAAGTTACCCAGCTCGGAAGTGCCACAAAGAACTTCAAGGAACAGTAAGTTCTTAGGCCAGCAGCAAGTTTTCGGTTTTATTTGAATGCTCCTTTCGGCGAACATTCCGCTTTAAACGTTTTATGTGGCAGAGTACGAATACGAATGAATGTTACTACCCACCCTGCCCACCTACCCCAGACCACGGCCAAGTGTCAAGTGCCCAAGTAGGGGCAAAAATATTCCCAAAGTTTATCAGCTAGTTAGGAGACAGAGGCAAGGCGGAGGCGGAGGAAAAACGTTTTCCTGTCTTTGGGCCGTCAGCTGTCAAAGGTCTCATTCGTGTTTGCCGCACAACGGAACTGTTCAGTTGTCTCCGGCATTAGCGGATGGGAAGTCAGCTGTTGTCCTGTCCGCTGTGGCATAAACTAAACAAAGGCAGGCCCCAGGAGTACTCCCCCTCCACATCCCATTCATTCTGGTAGATGGAGTGTTCCAGGAATTAAGCTGAAACTCAGGGAAGACCAACAAACAAATTGTTTATGGTAAGGAAGTCACGTAAAGTGTCGTGTCCTTGTGAAACCCACAGGAGAACGAGCTCGAAAAAAACCAAGCCGAATTACAACAGCCAGCCATAGGACAGGATGTCGTCTGTCCTCAACTTAATCATCATCAACATCTGGTCTTGGCCCTTAAGATTCTCGGTTACTGGCAGATTTTCTAATCTTAATTTACAATTTAAAGTTAGATTTGGTCTTCCCCTCGACCTTTTCCGGGTTTATTCATGGGAATTTCTAATTGCGTTCTCCTAATTAAAGTGCGGCACTATCATTCCACTCAACTCGTTGGTGGCCACAAAATATGCCGCCACGACAGGACTTCGGCTAAGACAAAGACTATTATGAGCACTTTTGCGAAAAGTTCTCGGCTCGGCTCTCGTTCTACCGCTGGGCATTGTTCCTGGGATATTAATCAAATACGAAGAAGAAATGTTTTTTCAGAGGCTGGCATTAATATGATAGGTTTGCCTAAGGCCGCAGGGCAATGAACTGTTGAATAGGAAATATCCCAGACATGGGATTTTCGCGAAAAAATATATTTTAATTCAGAGTGAGTTTTCATTTATTATTTGTAGAATTTATATAATTTTTCACTGGTTTTACTGCTCACGGATAACGGAGCCAACACGTCTCTTATACATGCTCGAACCTGTGCAACATTTAGTTAGTGTCTCATCAAACTCGCTTTCGTTTGCATTTCGAGTGGCCTGTGAGTCCCTGAAGTAAATAGTCGAAAAGGAAACCTTAGTTAGTTGGACCTTGAAAGTAAACAAAATTATTCTAGCTGCCATTAGGGTACGTGGCCTGAATCTCGGTTACGGGGCGGCCTTAAAGTCCTGACATTAATAGGAGAAAGCCAACTTTTTAGTCACTGGGAAAATGTTAACCCTTTTCTGCCGCTTTTAGCCCTCGCAAGTGTTCCCTTTTTGTGCGGGTTTTACGAGTGTCCCGTTAACGCTTCGCAAGGCTGCTCCGTTTTGCATAATTAGAAATGCCTATAGACACAGACCCACATGGAGAGTGTGTCTCAGTCTACCACCCGTTCATGCATAGATGGGACCTCAAGGTGATACAAATTACACATACTATTATGCATCCCGACTGTAACTGATAGCTATGTTTACTCAGATGCCGCAGACGCCTTTCTCCAGTCTGGACAGTCTCCTGGGAAGCCGCAAACAAGTGGCTAAGTGGCAGCATCCATGAATCAGGTGCTGGTGCTAAGAGCCATGTGGCTGGAGGTTGCTCTATTTGTTTGGGGTTTTAAGTTACATTAAGTGAGCTTGGAACCTTTGTTTAGCTGCCTGGAATTTTCACTGGAATTTACTGAATAATACTTTGATATTTTCATTCATTTAAATGTTTTGCAAATTGTTTTCCTAACCGCATATTAACGAGAATTTACAGTCGAGCCGTAAATTGTTTTGGGAATTGCTTTACTACTCTGCATTTGGATACGATTTCCAATTAATTGTTTTATATATTGTTTTTCTCGTTGCTGCATTTTGGCACAACCATTTGCTAAATTCGTTTAATTCTTTTGTTGCTTTCCGCTTAGCACGGAGTCAACTCAATTTTGTTCCCATTATTACAAAAATTATTGCGGCCATAATTTGTTTTCGATTTGTTTGCCGAATTTCTTTGCTCTAATTTTCATTTTGGGGAGTATTTACATTGAGTTCGTTTTTATTACACACATCGAATTAAATCGGAGGGTCTGATGTGTCTGGAATGTCGATGCCATCTGGCGGGTCGCCTATGTCTGTAAACAAATATTTAAGGAGTGCTTATGGGAAAATGTTCTTACTAGTATTAATGGCGTCTGCCACGGCACAAAGATAATATTTATCCAAGACCCAGTCTGGCCCTGTCCTTTTTTCTGCTGGCTGTTTCTTTTTGTGTTGACCTTGTTAAATCCCAAAATTGTTTGCAGATTTTGGAATTAATAATAATGTTCTTTTTAATCCGAATGCCAAAATGTGTAATAAGATTACCTTAAATATGTTCTTAATAATTTCCATCAAAATGTATATTTTATGTAAATGGAATCCTTTTTTGTGCAAACATTTTCACACACTTTTTATGGCACAAGCAATTAGTAGCAGCGCCAGGAATGTGGCTGGGATTTTAATTAAAATTATGTTTCAGTCCTGATTATGTGTCTTCCACGCAATGTTCGTATTAGATATATGTATATCTACATGTGTATATTTATTTTCGGCTCTATATGTGTGAGCTAAAAAGTTGACAAATTTGGTGCTGGTTTCATTTCGTTTGCCATGCTTTTTTCTATTTTGGGTCATTATTTTTTCGGATCCACTTTTTTGTGCAGTTTTCGGTTCATAATGAGCGCTCGGTTTTGGATAGCGTTTCGTGCTCTAAGTCTTTACATTGAGTGGAACCTTTTTTTATGGAAAGACAGTCCTAGTCGGGTGATGGTTCTTTGACAGACGCTTACAAATTGCCATCCATGTCTCTCAGTTTTGCTGCCAATTAAGTTTTGAGTCAAAAGAGAACTTTGAGCTTAGTTTCAACAGCGTTTTCCGGTAATTCCGTATTCTAAATTGCTTTATGTTTTGAAGGAACATTTTTAATTAAATACTGAAGTGACATGTAGAACTCTGGTGTATTAATGAAATAATCCTTTAAATATTCATACGCCACGTTGACCAGACCACTTCCCACCACAGAGCAGCAGTCACGCACACAACAGCGGAAAAATGCTGTAAAAATATGTAGATAATTGAGTGAGTGAGAGGTAGACAATGCGTGTAAGAGAGGCAGAAAGAGACATGGCATGACGTATTTGTTTTGTGCGCAAATAAACGGAAGGACTGAAATCACTGAGTAAAACAATAAGCGGAGACAGCGCCATGTGCTCGTTTATCCTGAATCATATAAGTGGGTATTAAAATGTGACAATAACGAAACGCTTCATATACCATATAATACTTTGCAGAAGGTTCACGTGAAAATCTCTTCAAATTGCGAGACGAGTGTCAATAAATTCTGACAAGTGACTCAACAGAGGCAACTGTTCGGAATGGTGATTGTTTATGAATCATGAAGAAGGTTTTTCGGTGGGAAAATACTCGCAAAAAATAAATAATCTAAGGAAAAGCAAGAAAAATAGATCATCTATAATTACATTGAAAAAATTGTATTATTATTATTTTTATTAATTCTAAATAATTAAATAAATTAAAGTGAATCGGGTAGAAAATTAAAAAATTGAAGGCTAACCATAAAGTCTGTAGACTTTATGTAGACTTCTGTAGAAAATTATGCCAAAAATGTTATATTTGAACGCATGATGAAGAATTGATTTTGATGTATTTGCACTGAAGATGTGCCTTTATAGCTCCCACTTTTTACATACCTTGCTTTAAAGTTTCTCACTTTTTTTTGCAGAGATTCACGAGTATTCGTACTGACTGACTGGTAAAGAGGAAGCTGCCTGCTCAATCTCACTTTACTGATTGACAGTCTGTGCGCCTCAAATATGATTTGATTGGTTTCTACTCGAGTGTGTGTCATACCTTGCGTATGTGGGGCGTATGGAACCCTAATGAATTTCAGCCTCAATGCATGTCATTTGGGTGCAATAAAAGCTTTTACACCTCCGGCCACGAGTGCTCGTATCTATCACCTTGCCACATCTTCTGTGGGCTCTTTGGTGCGTGAATTCAGTTAAGGAAGCTCTGTAGCAATCAAGAAGACGATACAAACGTATTGAAGAGGTAACCATCACGTAAATTGAAATCATTGTGGTGGAGAGCAATAACCGAAGACGTGTCTGCTGCGGTAGTTTACAGAACTCTATGGCGGTCTCGCCTCGTAGTACTTTCCCACCATCTCAGACACACATGGCTGCTTGGCCAACAATTTCAAAGTTATTAGGACAGCCCGGTAAAGTTTTAAAAGAAGAATTGGCCTGCCCTTTTTTATGGCGAGACCCCACACACAAAAATGCCATCAAAATAGCCACAGAGTCATCATTCAATCCCTCCGCAACGATACGTGCCAAGTTTCGGGGAATACGATAGGGATAGGAGCAGGCTTTAATACGATTTAGTTCCTTTTCCCCAGGTGGCATTCAAGTAATTGAAATTCGAATGCAACTTCCACCAGTCGTGAGTCTCTGCCAAAGTTCAATTGCATTTTAATGAACATTTTCGACTGTTGCTACGTTGCTGAAAGGTTCGAAAAGGCTGTCCTGCTCGAGTTATCCGAAAAAAGGAAATAAATACGAGGCCATGTCAGTAACTTTGTCTGTCTAGGCCCCTGTGCTGTGCACTGGTATCAGTATACCAAGCAAATGCGCTTCGGGCTAAAAAGTGTTTATGCCATCCCCTGTTAGGCCGTGTGTGTGTTTGTCCACGGGTTAGTCCTATTCCTGGCCCATTCCTCCGCCATCTCCGACTGGTATTTGCTGTGGAAATGGCAAAAATCCAAAGGCAGTTAACAATGCCAAAGACTTCTGGGTTAGGTCGAGGCCCTCGGAGTCGCATAATGGATTTCCATGCTACTGTACGAATATTTTGTGTGCGCTTTTCGTACGCCGTACGCTGTCTGCCGTATGCTGTATGCTCGTTCGATATGCCTTATCCAAGTCAAGATTTTCCATTATTTCCAAATGCCATTTGTGCAGTCAATTTATGTAAGAACCAATAAACTTGCTTGAAAGTTTTGGCCAGGGGTAAATTAGTTGTTTCGCTTTGATTAAATATTCTGTTGCTCTCTCTCTGCACGGACAGAAATATTCATACATTTTTCACACTCATATTGGTCAAGAACTGGAAGTCACATGAATATTTATGCCAGGGATTCAAGCATGAAGAGGGGATATAAGTTTTGATGTGAAATTTGTTAGAGGCGAGGAAATAATTTTAGTTGTTGCGATAATTTAAAGAGATATTTTTGAAGCCATCTGTAGTGTAGTTGATTTCAATATGCCCATCATTAAAAAATTCCCCATTAATGTTTTCGAAGGTATGTAGAATTCGGGGCGTGTTCACAGCTCATCTTTCGTTTATGTCCTTCTGGACAAACTTCATAAATTTGAAGTTTGAAGTGAGAATGGTAATTGAATTTGAATTGCATGTGTGCAACGCACTCACAGAAGCCAATGTCAGTTGGAAAGATTTCATGAAAATTGAAGGGACTGCTTAAATAACAGCCAAATTTTCCCATAGTTTTAAAATATGCAAAGGGTTTGCACTGCGGCTAATTTTCTACTTCATTTTATGTTGATTGTTTAATTATGAAAGCTCATTCCGGCAGAGTTGATTTGTTGCAATTTTCCCTGAAAATTCACAGAGAATGATCCGTCCGGGGCATTAAATATACCCGAATTTACTGTTGTTGATGTTTGATTTTGAATTAAGTTTTTACTTTGTTTCGTTTCAAAACGAAATGTATATTTATTTTATTATATTGTGGCACTCACTTTTACATCTCTAATTTGACATTTTGAATGAACGATTCAGTGGGTTTCAAATGGTATTTGCCACAAAAACACATAATTGTATGCACCTCGCAAATATTGGATTTTATCCGAGCTCCCGAAATTCGTGTATAGAGTTCTGCTCCCCAATTCACAGCATTGTTGTAGGGGAGGGGAGGCACACTTCAGCATATTCTGACAGCCTGACACATTGTGATAAATGATATGCTCTCTTGGGGCAGGCTCTGGCAGCTTTAAAGATGGACGAAGCCGTCTTAAAGCTGAGTTTTAAAACTTAAACAATTCGCTTTATCTATTTTAAGAATTATAAAGTGTTTTAAATTTTATAGTGAACGAGAACTTCTGACTTTTACTCTACCAGATTAATTATTTTTCGTATAATTACTTTTGAATAAAATCTTTCTTGGAAATATTTAACATTCCAAACAATTGCAGATTTCCATTTGCATTAAAAACAAAGTAAACAATTCTTGCAAAAATATATTTACACAAATTCCTGACTGCTGATTTTGTCTGAAATTGAATTAAGAACATGTTTGTTTTGCTCACTTTTATAAAAGACATTTCCCCAAAAGGAACCAACAAATATAAACAAATATACAATATTAACACGATTTCTGCATGACGTTTTCTTCCTTTTTTCCTTTTTTTAGGTTTTATTTTGTTGTTTCTAGAGTCGAGCTTTTGTGTCGTGCTCCAATTTTGAGTGTTATTCTTGAATGTTAATCGAACGTGTGAATGGCTCGCATTGTCAGACAACGTGGAGATATTCACACCATTGAGCCATACAAAAAGAGATAATAATAATAATACAAAAGAGGGAAAGAGTTTACTCATAGCCACCGTACAAAAACATTTGATGGTATTGATATGAATTTACTGAAGTGCGAGGAGGACTCTGAATTTGAATGCATACACTCGCAGAGGTCTGTCTACATCTGTGCTTTTATAACCAGCTTATTTGTCTAGTTGCTCACGTTTGCAGCAAAAATATGTGGATGTATTTTTTTCTTTCTGCCATACAAAATCCATATTTATCAGTTCCAGCTTGAGGAAGTCTGTCTGCATGAATTGATCTGCTAATAAATTGATGATGATTTCGTTGCATGGAAATTGGCAAACATATTTTACTGCCACCTTTCAGCAAATTATTTTGTATTTGTTTTGGGGCTCATTAGCATGAAAATGTTGCCACTGCTGCTGCATGCAAATATTTGCAATGCTGTTCGTGGAAATTTCAGCAAAGATTGGTGGAAGAAACTTAATATCTAATTATTTGGTTTATTTCGTTCAAGGGTAATAGTGAAGGTTAAGGTGCAATTGAAGTACCTTTAAATTTAGTTTTAAATGTAGTCTAATTTCTAGTTTTATATTGTGAAGTTTGTGGAAAACAGATTGGTCTCCGAAATTTATCAAACACAACTTAGTCAAGGCGCATTATTTGAAGGTTTGTTTTGCTTCCATCTTCCTAAGCTCTTCTGTGCAGATTGTCATCTGTCGTAAGTCACAGTGAATCAGTGGCAGCGACACTGTCAGTCACTCAGAGTTGACTGTCCTGCCACTCTGCTAAGCGGTGTACATAAAATGTTTCTCTCTGGAAGACAGATTCACCTGGGCGAACAGCCGAAATGGATGAGGTGAGCTCTTCCCCACAGCATTGTCAGCAGTGAATCAGCCTTTATATGTTTAAATTACGTATACGCACACGCGATGTGTGCCAGTGGAACAATTCGTACGTATGCCCAGCTTTTATATTGAGTCAACTTAATTTAATTTGCCAGCCGCGCCATCTGACAATGCCAAGAGGTACAACTGTGGGTGTGCACCTGTGGACTTGTATCCATATTCTGCCACTGCCAGGCTGTTCTCTTAGACTGAGGCCTGAGCGATATGACGCATGGTGTACGAGTGCGAGTTTGCGTTTTGAGACTCGAGGCACATGGCGCCTGCAACCTGTCAGGTGGCACTTATTAAAACGTCAATTACTCGTTCACATTTTGTTTGCCCGTCTCGAGAGTGTACTGCAGCCTCCTGTACTCCTGTACGCCTGTACTCAGCGAGTTCCCCCCAGGCAATGACAATGAGAGTGCGTGTGCGTGTGTGAAGAGACGCCAACAGGTTTGTTAATTGCGTGAGCATAAAATACGCTAATTGTCCGGCTGTCAGGTGTGACGATAGCTCCCTAATTGCCTCGCATTCAACAGTTATCGCTACCCAATCTCTGGTCAGGTTTTTGTTCCCCTCAAGCGAGCTTTTAAAGTGAAAAACTCACAACAGAAAGCATCCCCTGAATATATGAGGATTGCAACCGTCGCGAGAGAGTCCTTCAGCAACGGGCAACAAATAGCACCCCTGACAGCTGCCCACTTTTGCTGGCTATGCAAATATTCCACCGCACACATCCATACACACAAACACACACGAGTACCAATTCGAAAACTTCGAGGCGAAAGGACACGCATTTGGAAACGAGTTGGCAGTCGTGTTTTTTTGCTGAACCCAACAATTTTCAAATCGAATTCAGCGACGTTTTTCGCACTTGCTTAGTTTTTTGCGTCCTCTTCATTCGCCTGCTGGCTGCAGGCGGTTTTGTGGCGTTGGCACTTGGCTGGAAGGGAAAACGCAACACAAATTCAGCGATAGGGAATGCACATTTGCACATGCGGTGAAAAGAAATAAAAGGAAGTGAATTACGTTGAAGAGACGTGGGGAAGAAAAGTACTTCAACACAATAAAGCTAAAAACAAATCCAAAATTCCCTACGTGTCGCCTAAGACCTCGGACCCACCTGAAGCCATCCTCCAATGGTCGACCAATGAAAAGAATGCTGAATCGAAGGCGAAACAAACGTTAATCAAATGAAATTAGAACAGCGAAACTGCGAGAGCCAAAATGTTGACAATAAAGGTACAAAATATACGCAGAGCAGGCGACAGACAGCAGACGGAACGGAACCACTCACTAACTCAACCACTAATGAAACCACATTGCACCATAACAGCATCGAAAACGATGCACAACCACAGCCACATCTGCAACACAAACAAAAAAAAAGACCGACCAGCGACCAACTAATTGAGAATTCTGACCAACATGCGAATGAGGTCACATGGTGACACTGACACAGACACAGGGTTGGGGGAAATGTGGTACAACATTGCTCATGTGACCCCTAGAACGACCTGTGTGGGAGGAATAGATTCGGAGTGGGTGCAGTTGTTTTTGTGCTCCAATTCGTTTAGTTTTAATTAAAATTGCAAAATGTTGCCGTGTGATTTGTGGGCTCTTGTGCCATGACAATTTGTTTTTGTCTAGCTGTTGACAAATGTTCAAGTGTTCCTTCTAATTTGGATAATAGGCAAACAATTATCCCTCATTTTACGGCACATAATTTGTCACAACTTCATTTTGGCTTGGAACTTGAAACTTTAATTGATATGTCCATGTACGCAGTGTGTGATTAGTTGGTAATCTATGAAATGCTCAGACTGAGAACTGGCTGGCACATATACATAGCACTGGGTGCAAGAACCAACAACATCCCAGACATAATGCACTCATGTTTAGTCCTTTATGCCCCCTCGTCTAGGGGTTCCCTGGTGAAGGCATCTAGAAAGCTGAAATGACACGTGTCTGTTGTTGCACGAAAGTTTCCTGGCACAAAACTATGTTGTGAGTGCAGCGAGCAAACATGATCAGGGGGTTTGGGATACCCATCTCAGCTGTCTGGAAGATAGTCCTTTCGGTGTCTGAATTATATTTTCTAAGCTTCAATGGCTTGCAGTAAATAAAGTGAATTGCTAAAATGTTTATGATGCAAAGAAATTTCAAATTCAGCCAGAAAATCTTTCATTTCATTGCACATTTAGAAACTGCTCTCATAAGATAGAGCTTCCTCAAGACATCAGCGACCTATGAGCCTCAAAATCTGGTTTGAAGGAAGCAACTAAAATAAATGCTCACTACACACAAGGCAGCAATTTTCAGAATATGTGTGTATATATTTGGGCAAACTGTTCTCATGAAACACCAAAGTGCACTTAAAGGGAGAGGCTTGAGGCAATTTCAATTTACTTACAGCCACATGGATGCATAGGCCAAAAGAATATGCGGGAATCAGGGACCCCACAGCTCCTTGCATATGTGGGATAATTTCAAGCCGGATGCAGAACAAAAGTTAACAATAGATTGTCATGGTGATAGAGCCAGAGAGAGAGAGAGGCGTGTGAATGCCAATGCGGTGGAGCATTATGGAAATGCAAATTTTTTGATTGGACCCTGGGATGGGGGATATGGCAATTTCGTTATTTGAGTTGTTGGTCGCAGGCCTGGCTTGTTCTTGTTTATTCTTTTATTTTTTGGAATCTGTCGATAGCGCAAAGCTGGGCAAATTGTAAAAATATTTCAAAAAATTAAAAACCATAACAACGGCAATCGCAGACACAAGAGACTCGACTCCGCGTCCGTCCGCTAACGAGTCGAGGACTGGGCCCGCCCGCGCCAATTGCCATCAAGCATCGTCATTATAACGGCTCTCATGTGGAGAGTGCGGGAGGGAGGTGAGTGCGTGAAGCCAGTGTTTTATTGGAATTCATTTGTTCGCACTCGAAATAGTATCAACAGCGTTGTATTGTTTGAGTTTGGTCTGGGAGCCTCTGTTATTTAAAAGACCTATTTTGGTCTGTGTTTTATTGTCTATTGGTAATACCGCTCCCAGGACCGCCACCTGTTCTTTTGTAAGAAATAGTCAGTGTTCAATCCTCTTAACGTATGGTTTTTAATTTGTTTAATACATATTTTTGTGCCAAATATTTTTTGTGCATTTTTAATTTTAATTTTCTTTGAGAGTTCACACTAACCATATACTTTGTTCCACTTCGGCTTCATGTGTTATTAAGTGGGCGCCTACACCTGGTCTATGTTTTTATCGCTTCATTAATGATTCAGCTAGCAGTGGAATAACTTCTAAAAATAATTATAAATGTGTCTCTTCTGGTTAAACTGCATGATTATTCTTACACCTTAGACACTCAGTATAGCAGTGTTGACCAATTAAATTAAACCTTTCAACTGCCCTCAACTTAAAACTCGCAAGCTCTTCGATAATGTCAAGGGGTAACGATTTCGCTTGAATGGAATCTTTTTCTACTTTGCTTGATTGCAGTCTTCGTTTTCGGTTTGCCTTCGCCTCATTCACATTTTTCGCATAATTGCTGATTTAAACTCGACTGAAGGGCAGAAGAGAAAGAAACGCTGCCAGTCGGTTATTATTCGATTTCTGATTTTTTTTGACATGGAGTTCAATTTGACTGTGGGAAATATTTTCTCCAATCAATTTGGGATCAACAGGAATGGAAGAATATGCTTTGGGTCAGATGTACGAGATTGTTGAGCATAATATACGAGCATCGTGCAATATCTAGTTTAAAAAGAATATAAAAATAAGCTAAAGTGGCAGTTGTGTTAAGTTGTTGGGCTCAAAACGTATTTAATAGAGCTGTTCTGCGAATATTATATCAAAGGTTGATAGCATGAAAATATAATAAGAGATGCATAATCCTTTGAACGAGTAGAATTCCTTTAATATCGTGCGAAAGTGATAGACATGAAAAGGATATTAATGAAAGTTCTACGCAAAGAACAAGTTGAAGTGTCTGAATGATTTTTGAGCTGAATTTCCTCCCATGATCAAGAAGGTCAATAAAATTCGAATTAAAATCAGAACTGTGGCAGTCCGTCATCTTTGCTTTGAAACTGTGGGAGCATTTTATCTATCCCTTACATCTTTTTAAGCATATTTTTATATCTTACCCAGACACAAGAAATTAGTGTTCTTCCATTGCTGGTACTCAACGGAACGTGAAAATACATAGTAAGTATAATATTTATAGGAGTTTATACATCCTATTTGAGACCACTATCGGTTGACACCTTGCCCAACAAGACCTGGCAGTAATTTCTTGGCACATTGGCCAAAGCCTGGGCCAAGCCACACACTGTGCACCCACACCCACTCGTTGGAGTGGTAACTCACAGGGAAGGGCGCCTGTCTCCGCAGGTGTGCAATATTTCTCCCACAGTAGGGCATAAAGTAGGAATAAACTGACCGAACTTAGAGCCACATAAATTTCTGGCTATCAACACTCGCACTCGGCTCTGCGGGAGCACCTAAGCGCCAGAGAGAGAGAGAGAGAGAGAGGAAATGCGGTGAAAGCCCTCGGAAAAAACACATCTACGCTTCTAGGTTTCCAGGTGTTCGCCTGCAGACCTGTTTCTTCTCTTTGATGTGCAAAGAGTGGGCGCAGTTTGTGGGATTGCATTGGGAATTATCGCAGCAGCCAGCTTATGAATGCTCGTGGATATTTATAGCATTCCTATGAGGCTGCAATGCATTTAAAGAGCCATTCCCAAAGAAATATGAAAATAAGCTCAACAAAATCGCTTATGCCAACATTAAATCCTTTGCCAACTATTTAAGTATTTGTCAAATCCTTGGCATAAAAATGGTATGCTTTCCGAATGTCTCGCAGTAAAACGGAAAATACTCGTAGTCTCAGATCCTTTAATACGGCTAAAAGTAGGGGAAAGAGAGCAAAGCCAGCGACAGTGGAGGCCGGTCGATTAAGGCTGTTGGAATTATTTAAAGGAACCATCAGGAGGTTCATGGTGCACAAAATATCATCCCCAGCTCACATGACATACCCCTGCTGTGTTTCAGCTTGACTATTAGCATATTCCCGGCCTGCCGCTCCCACTTAATGATGCAGAAATGTGGCCCAGAGTGGCACCAAAATCCCGGCTGCTTTCAGGCCATTGGTTATGCGAGCTCTTGCCAGATTTTGTAGTCCCCTCTGCGAGACACTCTACATACCTTGTATCCATCTATTTATTTTCTTTCCGCTGATTGTTTCCGTGAGTTGCAGTTCCATGTCTGCGATTCTCGCTTGACGAATGGGCACGAGCACGAATGGGAGCATATCGATCCCGGTTATATTTACCAATTTATTCATGTCAAAAACGTGAACAGAAACTACAAACTTTGTTGTACAACAGCCCCATGACGATGCTTTCCCGTTGAGCAGACACTTCCCATGCAGAGATTTTCGTCTGTTTCTGGTTTTGGCTGGAGTTATGTTTCTGTGCCGTTTTTGTTATGCTTTCATTACAATATTGCAGGCGCCCGCGGTAGTGCGAGTGCATGCACATCAATTTCCTCCCTTCGGAGCGCTCACTCATCAGAAAGGGGGGAAATCCGAACAAAAAAACCAAACCAAACCGAAAGCCATTCAAATTCAGAAACTTCTGCTGCCTGTCTGTGGACTTCCAATTAAAATATGCCAATGCCAATCACAGGCATTGAATGCGATTAATCAATCATTGGATTCGACTCATCGTCTGATTATGCGCCAAGCAAGTCAGCTCTTTATTGGAAGCTCTGTCCTTCGCCCATCGCCCATCGCCCGTCGCTTTCCTTTCATTCTTTTATTTAGTTTTTCTCCTGCACGAATCACAAAGGATTAAATTAAATATTCCGCTAATCAGGCGAGAGAATTGCTGCGCAGTCTGCAACTAAGCGCCGGATCTCGTATCCACATCCCTCGAGATGTCGACAGTCGAATGATTACCAATTAAATATGCGAAATGTCTCTCTTCCTCTCTGCCCCTGCCAATTTAAGTGAATCGAAACAAAAGGCAGCTGCACGGCCCCTCGAAGATGTTGAATCAGGTTCAATTTTTTCTCCTTTTCTCGGCTCATTATCCAATTTCGAATTGTGGAGCACTTTTCACCTTGAAATTTAATTAGCGCTGGGATTTAGCCTCGAAGCGGTGCATAAACGGAGAGAAAAGGATTTGTGGCAGCTGCTTAAATTCACACCAAAGTTTTTCCCAGTTTTCCTTTTACTTGAGCAAATAGGAGAAAAAATCTACGAATTATGAGTAATTAAGTTCTCTTTTGAAGCCTTTAAATCAGACTTCAGGCCAATTTTGAGTTGGATCTGTGAGGAAAATGCACACACAGCTTGAAGCTGCCAGCAGTCATCAGCCTCAATCCAAGTTCTAGCCACAAAAGTGTTTCGCTTCTTCCCTTCCAGTTGACAAACAAGCCCGCACAGCGCAACTTTGGCCGCAGAAACTGTCGTACTGCCTGGGGATTCACTTCCTTTGTTCCCGCAACCAACCAAACTCCTGAAAACCCATTTGGAAACTCGATTTAGGCGGTTTTTTGGGGCAACTAAACCAGAAGGCTAGCTTGAATTGAGTTGAGAAAGTGACCACAAGCCGAGGATACAGCAGGTGCTTCACTTTATTGAGCCCCTCTAAAGTATCGCCTGCAAATCTCATTATAATTATTATTTTATTATTATAATTATAACAAATGAGCGGAGCGCCGTAGCACTCAAAATTGGGAAGCTCAAAGGATTAAATCGTTCATTAAACAAGCTGTGAATCGCGTGCAAGCAAGCCGTGTAATAAATGCGGACACATACGCTCCATCCAGGTGGAGATTCCGCCATCCGTGATATCCCTGGCAGGTGCCACAAGAAGGGTTGCCACCAAACGGGCTATGCTGATTTTTGCGGCTTTGAGCTGGAGCCGTAAAGTAGATGCGTCCCAACGTCGGGTGGGTATGGTTATCCAGGCTGGCACACACACGAATACCCGTGTCGTACTCCTACTCTTACACCCACTACCAGGCAGCTTTGATTTATGCAAACAGCCAACGTGATGTGAGGGAATTAACGCGTCTGGGAGTAAAATTCTGCTAATGGCAATGGCAACAGCTAGCAGCCAACGGGCCACAGGCAGTGGGGCAGGGGATGAAGCGCAAAATACTTTGAAAACTAAAATTGTTCACATTAATGCAAATGGCTGTGACTGGAGTGCCGGAACTGGATACGAGTACCAGTATGACTTGGCACTAGGCGTGGCCCTTCCCGGCAGGGGAACGAGTGCAGAGCGGGACGTATGCGCACCGCTTTGAGTCTGCTGCCAATGAGCCGGAGCCGGAGCCGGTCAAAGGCAACCGCCAGCCACAACTCCAATGCAATGCTCGAACAAATGCAAATTAGTTTGCTTATAATTACATTAAAATAACAGCGATTTACATAAGTATACATAAGTCGATCTGTGCGTGTTGGGGGATATGGAAAATATTCGTTCGATTTTGGTCAGAGATTCACTTTAGCTGTAAAGAGGTTGGAAAGTCGCTGCACTTGAACGTCGATCATGAGTATATGTAGATGGCTCCAATCACTTGTTTTGGAATTTTACCTGCATAGCCCAAAGCCTTATTTGATATACAACCTCAGCGGACCAATTAACTTGTAGTTCTGCTGCAATGATATTTTATGTTTGTTTGCTTTCCAGATTTGTTTTTGTGTCAGGCTTAAGATAAAAGTGTGCAGAGTGTAATACATCTACATAGATATATTTGTAGCTACGTTTGCATCTACAAATATACATGTTAACCCCGCAGACAGACGACCCACAGTAGCTGAAATGAACGGAAAGCTCAAAGGTGGTCGTGGGTTATTTATTTCTTGTTTTTTCCCCACGACTGTGTCGACTGTGCAGCACGTAAACGACTTGCAGACGTGAGCTAAATCGATTTAAATCAAAATGTATGCCATGGAGTGCAGATTCACAGATTTTCAGCAGACGAAGGCTTTCCATTAAGGCAAAACAGAAACTGCACTCAAAGGTTAGCCTTCTCTTCCTTAAGGACCTTCATAATTAATTGCATGCATTTTTAAAATGGTTGAGGGTTTCTCTCGCTACTCAAGAGTTCCACGAAATTTTCCTAAGGATTACTCACATTTTATTGTAATTTCAGGCTCAGCCTCGGCACCTAATACATTTTGTTTGACTAGGCAAGTATCCATCCATTTACATCAAAGTAAAGTAAATTGCCTGCTGCCTCTCCCACTTACTCCGAATCCAATAAAGCAATTTTGTATTGTCAATTTAATAAAGCCTTTTATCGAGTGTATATAAGTGGATTATGCCTGGCTCTCCGTGCTGGGGGAATATTTATTATTAGAAAAGTTTTACGCTTCGCTTCGCATCCAAAAAGTGGAGGATGGGGAAGGGAAAGTCCTGATGAAAAGCTATGAAACCATCCAAGGAGTTGATATTTATTAATCTTTCAATGAAGCTTCTTAGACACGGAGGGATACCTTCAGCAGCTTAACCAGTGAAAGATACCTTCAGCTGCAAGTCAAACGGAGACAATGACGAGTAAAATTGAAATGAAATTCGAACGCAAACAGTTTCCATTGTCCTCCGACGACTCCCGTCTGTTATGGCAACAGTTTTCGTCACGTCACCCAAAGAAAGTCTTTTCTTTCATCAACAAACAAAGCACGACAAGGCAGCCATAATATTTGCAGTCTACTTGCCTGCAGTTGCAATGGCACTGGCACTGGCAGCTGCTGCTCTTTCTTGCAACTGAATTGTGGACAGTACAAAAGAAACGACAAAATTATGAAAAGCGGCGCCTGTTCCAGTTCCCCAGCATCCACAGCAGCATCATCCCCTCTGCAGAACAGAGCCAATTGGAACGTGCAATTATTTAACCCACATTGCTGGCGCCAACGCCACTCCGATAAGGCTAACTGGCTCCACCAAAAGTGTTGAAGGCCATGGCATAGGCGTAGGCCCGTCACAGCCCCAGCTAAGCCTTTCACCCTCCTCCCAAAAGGCGGCGTTGGCGGCAGGCAGAGAGGGCCATGAAACGCTTGAATGTGCAATGAGGGAAATTCAAATGCAAACCGTGTTTGAGTGAAGTGGAACTTGCGATTGGGATGGGGAACTAGGCGTCCCAGACCCTAGCCAAAGTGGATGTCACAGAGGGCTAGGTAATGTGTCCGGGCTGCTTTCTTCTCTTAGATATGTCCTTGGTCTGTGCGCCTCGGCAACTGATAGACGCATCGACACAGGACTCTGCTACGCTCCCCTTCTCCCACTCCGTTAGCCTTTTTCTCCATTCATTTGATGTGCTTGGAATGCAACTGTGCATGGATGGAGAGCTTCGCCATAACGATGAAACTTATGAGGCGGCTGTGGACCATAGCCCCATCAAATTTGATGCTAACGCTGCAGAATAGAAGAGACTTCCCATCGACGGTTGCAATTGAATTACATGGCCCAAGAATCAAATCGCAATCCGGAAATGTGGTTGCGCTTGCCCATCAAATTTTAGTTGTCGTGAAGTTTCTCTCTAACAGCTTCAACAAAATGACTGAAATCTGAAAAGATGTGAAAATAAAAGGCCATCAGTGGTTCAGGGATTTCAAAAGGAGATGTCCGTATGTGAGTTTTCATTTATTTCTTGGTTTGGGAGCTTCGAGATGTGGGACCCAATGGTCACAGTCCTCACAAAATTTTATGAACATTTAAATTCTTTAAAGTTGTGCAAAGTCATAAATTGAATTCGCCGGAAGACAGGCAGAAAATCAAGAGAAAATCGCTTAAGCAAAATAATAAATAACTCATGCCCAGAATGCGCCAGCGGCACTTGAATATAGAACGCGAGGCTAATGCAGCCAAGTGGAGCATAAAACATTTGTCTAAGCCATGACTTTTGGGATAATCCAGCGCAGATTCCCTCACACACAACCCCTTAATGTGAGGGGTACGTCTACCCCAGTTCAGTTGGCACTCCCCTGACACTTTCCTTCCCTGCTGCTGTACCAGATCCCAGCTCTCCAGCTCTGGCTGCTGGTGCTGGTGCTGCCTTGGCAACTTATGTGTTATGGCATTCTTTTGTCTTGCGACAGGCCAAATTATATGCTGACACAGCGGGGGACATATTTCCCGTTCGCATGTTTCCCTTTGAGCCACGCCCGCGGGACTTACTTGCATTTTAATAAAGTGAATTCGAATGGCTTTCCACAGGCAACCTTTTGAGTAAGTTCTTCAGATGGTTCCCCGCAACGCAACGGCAAGATTTCATTCACGTACCAAATCGCAATTAATTTCGGGGAAAAAGAATTGTCGGATAAATAAAACCCACTGCCCGCGACATGGCATAGACGAGACATACAACGTTTAGAATTTGTCCATGAAATATTCCAAAATGTTAATTAAATAAACAGGAAAATGGGAGTTTCTTTCATGGGTGATCCATTACTGCTTAGAGCTTTGTGTCTAGTCGATACACAGAGCCTTTTCACAGTTTGTTAGAAGCTCTCCAAAAGCCTTTCCATCTTTGCTTTGCTTAGTTTAACCAATTCCAAATATAAGTTCAGATTTGAGGCAACACAAAACATTCCATAAAGTTCTCTTAATTAAGTACAAACTAATTTTGTACATGCTCGAATATTTTACCCCAATATCCTTTATAATTCTGGGGATATTTTGACCGAGAAATATGTGTAGACACTGGATGCAGTTGCCACCTTTGACCCCTTCATGGCGGTATGGTATGCCCAGATAGTATATCCTGATTCGGCACCAAAGTTTGGAGTACGCACACGTTGAACCAGAATTCCTCAGAGCACCCCCAGTATCGGACTTGAGCACACTTGCCGTCCTGCGAATATTTACCTGCCCCCAATATAACATCAAAGGTGTGTCAGAAAGAGCCCTGAGTAGTGGCTGCAATCAACTGCTGTGAAATTGCTCTAGTGGGCCCGGGGCAGTAGGAGTTGCTACTGGCGATGGGACATTGGCAGCTCTCCCACATATTTACACAGTGTGGCCAAATGCCAACGGCTAGAAGAGGGTAAATAAATGTGGCCACAACTGCAATCCATACCAAGCGCCAAAGGGCAGATGCGGGACAGACCCTGTCCGCAGGCTGCTGCTGCTCCATCTCCATCCATCCATCCATCCATCCATCCAGGAGCTGTCAAACTGTCAGCTGCGCCGTCAACCGCCTGCTTGGGCCTTGTCCTAGAGGTATGGCCCAACTGTAGAGATTAAATTGTTTATGGGTCTCGGAGCCGCTTTAAAATATTTGAAGCAAAAAATCATTTGTAAGAGAAGTCTCCATGGGTCGGGGAATTGTGTCTCTGGTTTGTTCCTCCACCCACTTCTTTCGTCTTTCCACCGCAGCCTCGTCGGGGTCCAATGAATTGCTGTAAGCACTCGGGGCGTCATTCTGTTGCCATTGCAATTGCTTTCTGCTGCAGTTTGCTGACATTTCGCCTGCAGTGCTTAGACAATGGTTAAGCGTCACCGTGTCTGGTTAGGATACCCTCCTTTTCCCTAGCCAATTGCGGGGTCTGCCGCCATGGGAATATGCATTTTTAATAGTCGGGCGTTTGGGAGCCGCAGCCTTTTTTTAAATTTATCTATCCTTGGGACACTGGGCAGGACTTGTACGCTGTGATGTAATAGGATCTAAGATTAAAGTAGGAGAAGAAGCAACGATAGAGGCCAGATGTAGAACTAATCTGAGGATCTAAGCAAACACTGGGACGAAACCCAAAGCACGAAAATGACTTTCGTACCCACAATTATGGCCACCATTCAGCTGTGCGCAACAGACCTTTGTACCCTTCTATACATAGAGCCGTATTGTGTGTGTGTTTGTCCAAAGGCTGGCCTCCGGATGCCCAAGGCACAATTCAAATGTCATTTGCACACCTGCAAATTAATTAAATTTAATTCCCATATCGTTGTGGTCGTCTAACATAAGCAATTGTAAGCCCAAAATTGAAAAGGTATCTAGTGAAAATCTAGCCGCAAAATGTTCAGAGTCTGTGCAATGCCATCCATATCCATTTAAATTAAACGCATAAAATTGTCATAAAGTCTGGCAGTATGCAAACGCCTGTCAAAATGTCCGACACTTTGCCAGACTATTTTATGGGAGTACGAGGCATCCATACACATGTGACGGCATTGAAATAATTTACTTTTGTCTATAAATTTTTCTCTTTTGAAATTATAAATATTACTGAAAGTATTGTATTATTCGAAATTTGATTTGCGGAACTACATAAATATTTTACTATGCTTTAGAATTTAAACATAATTACTTATTAATTATGCCTCCCTGCTGTTCCACTCTCAGTATTTAGGAATAATCTAATTAGACTCCAGTGGCCAGGAGTGACAGATCTTCGCCAACAAGTGGCCCCATGTGCTTGTCGTAAAGTGGCGGCGGCACACTAGATTGCTTATAATTATGCAAAAAAGAAAATAATAAAACAACAACCGAAAAGAAAACGGTGAAAAGCTCCCCGCTGTGCTCACTATGGCTACAGACATACTTCACAGCAGGCCCGCAGACGGGGCATGCAGGGCAGACGGGTCGGATGGCAGGACCCCAGACCCCAAGGGGAACCAGTTAAGTTTCGCTTTGTCCTGGCTGTGGTCGGGCTTGGTCTGGTTCTGCTCCTGCTCCTGCTTGGCTCTGGTTTGGTCTGCTCTTGTCTGGTGTGGCAAGCATCAGAGCGGAAATTAATTGTCGTAGGAGAAGGCAGGCCCACAACTTTTCTATGATTTGGGTTTGGATGTTTTATTGCCTTCATTATTTTATTCGTCTTAACTAACGACCACTGTTTAAAGAGAAAAGAAAAAGTCGGGGCAAGGGTTCGATTAGACATAATCAAAATATGAAGAAAAAACACAGGTGCTTAGCTGGTATTTGTGCTAATTTACATTACATTCCGATACGAATTTGTGGGCATGCATCGATAATATTGTTAATATATGTAAGATTTATAGTATAGAATTGTTTATTATGCTTATAGTTCAAATACAGTTAGAGATTACATGATTTAGAAAATAGGTCAACTTGATTAATTGTTCTTATAACTCCCGTACAACTTTCCGCTGCTGCTTCCAAAAAACCGACTCTGACTATCGACTTCTTCCTATCGCCTTCTACCTTATATCGGTACATCTTACCGACAGTATCTTAAGATTTATGTCATGTCTTATCCGCTTGATACCCTTACTCTTTACATATATGTGGGATTTGGTGAGAGGCCACAGAGAGCAGCAGAGTCTGTTAAGTTAACAGCGCCCGTAACAGATAGAGAGACCAGAAGCGGCAGTCGAAAGAATAAAGAGAACAAGAGTTCAACGATCGACGCCAGTTATTTCGGTGCCAAAGTTTCTCTCGAAAACACGCAAGAAGCAAAAGCGCAGCATTCTATTATATCCAATATTATAACCTCGTTTTAAACATACACTCATTGTAACCAGAGCAAATATCTAATAATACAAATAAAACATTAAATATAATAAACACTGTCGTCCTGGATCATTCTAACAACTACGGAAAACCCGGGACCACATATATTCCACACACTCTGATGTTTCTTGTCAGTGAATCTTTTATCCCACGTAAGAGTTAAGACTAATGTTGTACCTTAAACGCATTGCATTTAAACTACTTCCAACATTTATTAACCTCAGCATCCATTTACTCGTAAAATTCTACTTCCACAGACAATCAAAAATTAGTGGAGCTCACAGCCCGGTCGAGGGGTAACGAATGTTTGCAAACATTGATCAAAATTGGCTGCAGCGGAAACTCTATAAAAAGTCGCCAAAAAGTCACAGAATGTGATGGTAGGAAGGCAAAAACGAAAAGTGTTTGTTCGGTTCTCGAATCGAGAGTGCGAATGTGTGTGAGAGTACTTAGTGCCTGTCCATGACTGGAATCATGCTCGCATCAGCAGTTATTTATGCAGCCAAATGCATTTAACTCAATAGCAAAGAGCAGGGCACGAGAGTGCAGCCCAGTAAAATGCATGACAGAAAAGAGTTCACTGCATAGAACCGAACACCTCTGGCATGATACACACTAGACATATGCATGAATGTCAAAGGGCAAATGAATCATTCTTCTGAAAAGGGGTACACGTTTTTGACTGTACATCGTAAAGGATTATAAGTGCTCTTAGTCCCTGACACAGTTTCCTTACTCCGTAGCTGTACAGTAGTTGGCAACATTGGTGTGCAGTAAAATACTGTACAGTGAGTGAAAATAGGAAGTAAAAGAAAAAATCAGATATGTCATATGCAAAAAAAACAATCTATCTATCTATCTTCTTTATATATAAAAATGAATTCATATTTCCCTTGGTCCCGGCATCACGCGTGAACGGCTGGACCGATTTCGCTAATTCTTGGTTATAGCTTTGACAGAGAGACCTATCAGTAGAAAAGCTAGCTTTGTATACGAAACACTTCGATCATATGATGCGTTGCATCAGCAGCAAAAGGAAGAATTATACTTTAACACCAACGTGAAGAAAACTCGCATTTGCACACAAACAAACACTTCTTTTCGACTGCTACATTAGCATTTACCTACAAAAGGACAACCACAAACAAACACCGTTCTTTAATAGATCAAGCAATGGAATTACATCAATAAGCAATAGAATAAATCTACTTTAACAAAAATTGCATTTTTTTGTGAATTCATTGCACCTGGTTTTTCTTTAACTACAATACGCAAAGTGTTAGAAGGGCAAACTAGGAGAGTGCAGCCTATATTCCTAGGATATAGAATGCATGCACAGGAAATGAGGATTTTGGTACGGTAGACTACTGTGCAACACCTCTAGGGTGCATGCCCAATACACACCTCTGATAGCAACGTCTTTGCATTATTGTTTCTTGCAACTGAGACTTGAGCCAAAGGAGGAGCCCCATCAGGGGACGTAAATGCCAGCCGCTTTGGGGAACAGATGCGGGCACTTGTTGCACGATTGACGGTGGCACTGAGTGTCCAGAGGCCTGAGTGGCAGTGCTACACAAACAAGGCAGCTGCCACCAGAACATCAACAAGAACGACATTGAATGGAGGAAGCCCAGTGAGTTGTTGACTATTTCCGTATTTGCGGACATTGTGGAGAATTGGACATTCCGGAGTACCAGTTAATCAATAAGGAAAGTCCATAATTAACACAGAATTGAATAGATTTCAGCTAGCCAGTTCAAGATTCCTCTCTTATTCCGACCTGCATATCGTGGAAGTAGCTTACTTGTCCAACTACCACCACGAAATTCAGTTTGGGAATTCATTTTTCTAGCATTTTCCTGTCATGTTATTATTGCTGCGCGGTACCGCCACGTATCCACGTATGGCATCCAGCCAGATGCTGCTCCTCCAATCCGATGTCAATTACATTGCAGACTAGCAAGGCTTTGTGGCTCCTTTGTTTCGTGTTTTTACTTTGAGCCTGAGGATTATGAGTGGAACTCTCTGGATTATTGGGTCCATGCAACAAGCTAATAGCTTACCATAAATTACTCATGCGCCTCGTTGAAACGGCCGCTCGCTGTCATTACTATTATTCCATGGGAACCTCTTTAGCCTGGTCTCAATAAAAATGTATAAATAGGGATACCGGGGGCTACTCACAATCGTTATTTTTTGGATCAATAAAATCTAAATTTGTCACCAACCAATGGACTGATTCTTTTCCGCTTCCGGCTGTATCTTTAAAAAGTTTCTCAATACAATTTCAATGGAACTACGCCTTACGACGCGCCAATGCGAGTAGCAACAGCCTGCTGTTAAAAAATCAGTGGAAAAAATCCCCTTTCAATGAATATATAATCAATGTACATAGTCGTATAAATTTCACAGCATATAGCCAGCAACAGTTGGCTTTAATGGAGCGGAGGCATATCCATATCCGATAGCGGAAAGTTGCCAACGGCTTTGAGCTTTAATTTTAAGGGAGGGATAAATATGTATGTGCTCAATATATACGTACATATGTACATTTCATGTGATACTTGTATGGGAATATACGAGTATACGTATATTCACATTTTGCACCTCTTTTTGGGTGGTCCTGGCGCCGGGCCACCTGCTGGCTGCCAGCAAATGTAAATAAGCATAAAATCCAAATTCCTGTTAGCCCCCGGCGGGTTTGCCAGGCTTCTTCGCTTTTTCCTTGCTTGCCCATTCTTGGAGTTGCCTCTCATGTCTGGTTTTTTTAGGCCTGTCAGACCCACTTGAAGTTTTGCAATCAACGCCACCAGCAGCAAGCGGCAGGCAGGTGGGCAATTGATGGGACTGCTCTTATGATCTGCTCCACGTTCATTCGTCCCGACAGCCGAAAGCCCACTGAAATGTACTCAATTTGGGTTACCCCAAGCACACGTGTAGGCCGCTTTCAACCTCAAATCGGATCTGGCACATTGCGTAATAGTTTAGAACTGGGACCAGAATGGGGCGGACGTCCAACTGACGGCAGACTTTTGCGGCTAATCTGAATAACATAATCAGTTGAGTCGTGCAAAACCAAATGTGGCACAGAACTGACCATAACTCACATGTGTTACACTTTTCGTACATCATTTACATGTTTAACTTGACAAAAAAAGGGTTCCGAGAAGTATGTAAAGTTCGTTGGAAACAGCTGGGAAAAATCTTAAAACTTAGTTTTTTCCATGCGGCACTTCAAAGTTAATTTAAACGATAGATAAAAAGGCTGACAACATTTTTAACATATTTATTAAGAATATTTTCATGTTTCCAGTGCTGTAGCAGCTGTTGCTAGATCTTAAAATCGATGAGCATAAAAGTGATAATAAACTAAAATTCTGTTGCGGCTGCTGCTTGTACAAACTCAAGGGAAATGAGTTAGGTCGGTTTTGCATGAGCTGAACGAATGCCGGCGGACATTAAACTGCACGAAAATCAAAAGATAGCTGGGGACACATACAAAAGCAGGAGAAAGCACATTTCGCTAAGGCTCTGCAACCTTTCTGGGGTGCTGCCAGTCAAGGATACTTTCGTTTCGCCTGCCAAAGATTATCAGTTCTACGTTAAATTATTATGATGGCAAGGCGGCTGTCGCCCCTCGGTTCTGCCCCGCAAATTACGGTTTGTCCTTGAACAGAGTAGGGAAATGGGGACCAAGAACCAAACAAAAGGGAGGAAAAAGGAAAGCTGACTGTAGAGCTGGCCTTTGAATACCCTTACAGATCCATTGTTTCAATTGAGGGTCGAGTCTGAAGTGAATCCTTTTCTGTGTTGCAAATATCTTCGTACTATGATACCCTTTGTAAGGGTGTATCAAAAGGAAAGCGTATATCAATTTGGTGTTCCCTTTAACGCGCTTATCTGCGTTTTCGGAGCACCATGTTTCGCGCATTGGGTTTATGGTCAATTTTAGATTTTATATTTTTCAGCTTTCGCTTTCTTATTGTTTTTTCCTCCGCTCATCCACACTCGCATTCTTCTTTCCTGTGCAATTGAGTTGAATAGCGTTTTTTGCTATTTAATTTGTCTGATTTTATCCGCTTTTCAACCAACTTGTTTGCTTTCCCTTGCCCCGCTTTGTTGCAGTTTTATTGGTTGGATTTAAAATCAATTCGGGCTTTTTTTCGCTTTTGCTTTGGACGTTCTACGGCTACAGAGAAGAATTTGTTGCTCTTGGCTTTGACATAAAGCATATGACAGTTTTTCATTAGCAAAAAGTGCAGTGAGAAAACGGTTCACTTAGAATGCAAATTATTAGAATTTCCTGAACTCCAAGCTGCTTCCTTGATTGGTCCCTTTATCGGCGGTAAATAAAAATAAAACATATTCCATTAAACATTGTTAAATGATATTTAAATATATAGCTCCAGCGATGAAATTACCTAAAGAATGAAAAAGCAAATAAATATAAAAATTTCTCTTAAAAAGATTAAACAACCAGCTATAATATTTTCTCAGTTTTATTTTCTTTTAAAGATCACTTTAGCTAAATCCTTTCTTAATGGAGGTTTAAAATTTTTAATTTGACCCCCACCCAGGGCCAGGTGTCAGGAACATACTATTAAGTTCAATAAACGTAACGATTCTTGATATTATGGCTGCAGATATGGGTTGTGCCATTTATGAGGGTCTCAAAAAACTTATGCGTGTTCTTAAACTCCTTTGCACTTGCTGTAAACACAATTTTGGGCGTTTGTGTGTTTCGTGCGGTAATAGCCTTTTGCTAGGCGAAATGTTGCAATAAATTTGATTTTACTAGACAATTCATGTGCCGTACGGGGCGTATGCGTATTAAACGCTGCAACTCTAAAAGTAAACCGCACGTGGCATACTTTCCGGGGAGAAATCGATTGGCTATAATTAGTGGGTTCAAGTATGCTGAACACTTCTTGAAAACAAAACAACTAAAATGTTCCATAGATTTCCTGCATTTATGAACCATTCGGTTCAGCATTCGATTACGAATGCTCCTATGAAAAGGGGCTGCTTACAACTTCAGGCCGAGAACTTAAATTATGTTTGTTAACAGTGCAGAAAATAAGGGGAAATGTTAAAGAAAGTCCCTCCTACTAACACAACATGTCGGGTTTCAACCTGTTGCTGAAGGGATGGTATGTTGGGGTGGGATGGTCGTGTTACTTCCTGGAATTGTGTATTGTATCACAAAGATGGAGAGCAAACAAGCAGAAAACAAAAGAAGGAATTTCCTAATATTATTTTAAATCCGCTTTAGACATTGTCTTGGTGGAAATCGACATGAAAAAACTAGACCACAATTGAGTCATTGTCTCGTCAAGTTTTTAATTGAAAATTATGAGAAAATTGCTACCCTCGACTAAGTGCATAAGTGTGTTGACAACTCAGATGTGTCACACTGCCAACATCTATCCATAGTGTGATGCATGCAAGCCCTGGGAAACACTGCTGGTAATGACTCTGACAGATACGCAGCAGCCTTCCTGTGAGACTTTGACGAGCCCGGCCACATTTTCTAAGCGAAACTTTTTCATGGCCCTCAGAGTGCAACCAAGGGGGGATTAATCCTACTTATGTGGCAGGCCCTGTAATTTTATACGTCAGTGTGTCTGTGTGTGTGTGTGTGTGAATGGAAAATTGCGAAATTACGGCTGCCTTGGAATGTGGACGGCCACGTCTCCAGAGAGGAAAACTTTTTTCAAGTACTTCTTACAATTTTCTATTGCCTTCAATGGAATACAATTTTTCGCTGCCTCATCGCTCTCTTCGCTGCAGCTTCAATTGTAACGAACCGTGGCTCTAGCCAGCCAGCACCTGCCGCGCTGCAGTCACAGCAAAACACTTCCTCAACACCCTCTGTCAAATTGTCAACGGAGCACCAAGCACCACAATTATTGTTGCCCATTAATCATAAGTTAGCAATAATTAATTATTTCCAGGTCAAAGACACACCATGGAAAGTCACGGTCTCAGGTGCGATCGCCACCTGCTTAACAGTGCCAAGATCGGCCGAAGGAGCAGGCAGTACATCAGACCGAACCCAAGAGGCTGCACTGGGCAGTCCACCAGCCCACAACTCATCCAGCCAAGCAAATAAAGAAGGAATTAAATAAGAGTAGTCAACACTAGAATTAGGTTGTGGCCCAAAATAACTTTTTCCTATAGATTTCGGGGTTCGTAGTGGCAACCGCTAAACATTAAACTAAAAATATGAATACATTTAAAGGTGAACAGAATATGGTGGTATACGCTTGAAAAAACAAAAAAACATTATTTTTGTCCCAGCCTAATATGTATGTTTTATATTCACTGATTATGAATTGAATACCAAAAGAGTTATTGCGCTGAAAACTACCCAGTAAATTTATTTAAAACGATTGTATGTTGACTGAAGTATTTTCCGAACATGGACAAAAGATTGTAATAGATCTTTAAATATTTAAAATACAATATTTCCATCTTCCCTCTTAGCTTTTCTAACTGCACAAGTAATTCGGGTCATATTAAATTCTATCAATTTTTTTGCCTGGCAACTACAGAGAGCATCCAAAGTGCACAAAACGCATATGTATTATAGCAAAAAACATAATGGCACCTCTGGGAGGTAGAGGGAAAAGATAGTACACATCGTTGGCTGGCACAGAAGCAGCACTAGGCGGCGGCTCTCGAAATCTGTTGGTCATGTGGGCAACCAAGAAAGTTAATTACTTTCAGAAGTGCCAAATGTGATAGCTATGGAATAAGGAATTAAATTAAAATGGTTGTTTTTATAGAAACGGGTTGCTTCTGGTAACGGCCTATCATATAGCTATTTATTTTCAGGTCGAATAAAACTGATCCGACATATTGAGTACGTTGAAATGTTCATATTAAGTTAAGAAAACAGTTTCCCGGAAATTGGGTACTTTTTTATCAAAATGTTCGATCATCGACCGTAGAAGGATGCGACATTACACACACTCGGTGGATTTGTCAGACTTTGTAGTAAACTGTGGCTGAGAGCAAAAGTCAAGGGCCAAATAAATCGTTTCGAGTATCCCATTCTGTCACCGGCGAATGTTCAGATAAATTTCAATTTCGGCCATCTACTGTGTACGTGATGCGACCATACGCTTTCATATCCAAATTGTATCACAAAGATACAAGAGTAAGGCCATACCAACATTTAAATAAAAGCGTTGTTTCAGTGTTGGTCTTTCCCATTCTACATGTGAATTTTTGGGATTTTGCATAAATATTTTACCATTGTCCTGGCTACATTTATCTGGGAAACAAGATCCCCGCAAACAACTGCCATCAAAATAAATTATTTCGCTTTTGTGGCCCCTAAACATTGGATTGTTGAATTTTCACAAGTTTTTGTTTGAGCCAAGCAAATTGTTTTCCTTTTTCCTTTTGGTGGCACATACAATTGATAAACGACAGAGGCTATGTCGATTTTCGCCGGTGGCCAAAGTACATATACATCTTTTTTAATTATTATTTATAATCTTTTCGAAACTTATATTTTATTACAGCGCTGGAACTAAAAGTTAGTTCTTTTCACTGCTTATATCTATTGAACCAACATCTATTCTATATGCTGATCAATCATTCATTCTCCATAAGTCCCGTTCGAGCCGGCAATAATCATCCGTGACAATGATTGACAGCTTTGAGCATTTCTTGCAACGCAATTGAATAATTTTTGGGAAGCCCCATAACTGTCGTAAAATATGGATGTTACAAAAATGTGCAATAAAACAATAGGGTCACTGCATTTTTATATGACCGTTCAATGCGGAAAACTGACAAAATTTACTTTTCCATTCGTCGCGATAAAAGAAAATAAATTCAAGAGTACGACCCAAATGGGATTTGATATCCAATTAAGATAATTCTCGTATGCATCATAAGGTTGTAATGATGGGGCGCAGGAGATAATAAATTTAGCTCTGATCTGATTTTTATCTCAATAATAATTATGTTTGAATGGAATATCTGATTATTCGACTGTGCAAAAACCGGAACTCAGAAGTGGATATGCCATTGATCCATTTCTTTCAGCACAGAACTTATGATGGATAGTTCTCTGTATAAGTATATTTACCATTTGCAACAGCACGCACTTTTCCCTGCTCTACCTCTGGCCACCCACCACTGACGTCTTGCTTTAAAAGGTTAATTGTGTCGGTCTAATGTCTTTTGGCCAGCCATGTGCGTGGCTTACGTGTTTCGTTTTCAAAAGCAGCAGACCGAGGAGGACAGGAAAAATGCTTTCAATCTACGTGATGCTCGTCCCTTTTCGGTGTCAGTGCTACATTTAATGGTTTTATTTCTATTTACTTTTGGATGCATCTTTAGCAGTTTTATTCGAAAAGTTATGTTACGTTAAGTTATGTATAAAGTTTTGGTTCTGTAGCTGAAAATATCGAAGAATCTACGTTTTTCATTGGCTTTTGTCAGCAATGCAATTAACAGAAGTGCAGAAGAGAGTAAAAAGTATTAGATACAATAACAATTAGCCACTGAGGATGAATAATAGGTAGAAAGTTAATGCAATTTTCATGTTTTGTAAGAATTCGAGTGCTAAATTTGCAACTATAATTGCCTCGTGATAGCTAAAATTAATTCTTTTGCTTTTATAGTTGAGGGAACGAGACCTGCTTGTTTTTTGAGTGAAAGCTGCTTTATTGTTTCCTGGTCACGCTTGAAAAAGTCTTGTTCAGCATTCATCAGTTGTCTGTCTGTTTTGCTCGGCCATTTGGTTTGCCTTGTAAATTTCCGTTTCCGCCCGAAGCACTTCGCTGTCGTCGTCGATGGTGTCACCTCCATGAAAATGTCATTTCCGTCACGACTAGGCGCCAGAAAGAAGGCCAGCGTCAAACAGCAACAACTCAAAACTTGTCCCCATCATCGTCGACGTCCGTCATTGTCACGTTCCGCGTCATTTCCATTTACGACTTTATTTTGCCTCTGGTTTTTCATTTTCCTCCGCGACAGCGCGCTGACACAGTTGACATCTGGCCCGGTCGAAACGTTGATGATGGCTTCATAAAAACAGCTCTCGACTGCAATTTTTGCCCACTGAATTATCAATGTTGAAAATCGAAGATGATGGTTGACAATGGACAATTAAACCCATTTTCATGGAGTTACTCTTTTGTCACTTTTAGAGTCAACTGAAACCATGATTATTTTGTTGGTTACATTTTAATGCTACATGGCTTTGCACCTTCTGGCTTTTCACTGCGCTAATTACATTTCCATTTACTGCTCTTCTTTTCCTTCCGCCTGTAATTACCTCAATTCCCTCGTTAGCCGTTTTTCCCGTTTTTAGCCAAGCTTGGAAATATTTATTTTGGTCTTTGTAGTCTTCTACCTGAGTTTTACTGTGTTTTTTTGTCAAGTGGAGCTAATAAAATGTTTTTAAAGTGGGGGATAACGTAACCCTCTTTGTAAAGTTTTAATTTTTGTATACAGCTTGATTATTGAATTTACCGAAAATATCCCCCACCATAAAGGTCAACTACTCGAACTGAATTGAACTATCGCAACAATTTACAGAGCCATCTGCCATGGACAGCGCTGCACTCCAGCATATTGTTAAGGTCAGGGCGATAAATATGCTGCTCCCTGAGCACATGATGCCGTACCCAACCCATCCCAGGCAGTTGTTAACATACTGCACACACGGCTGGAGACTTTTGCAGCTCTCCTCGATTTTCATGTGGGCATAATTTGTGCAACAAACTTTGTCATGCGAGCTCTGGCAGTTAGTAAAGCTTCCACCAGCTGCGGTCCTGCCCCAAAATAGAAAGGAGAAGCGGCAGAGAACCAACAGACCCTGGATAGAGACGGAGACCACCAGCTGATAAATTTTTAAATTTGCATGCTAATGAATGGCATGGCATGGAACTGTTGCTGCAAAGTTTAACTTTTGCTTATGGATGGGTACTGTGGTGCGCTGCTGTGAGGTCGGAGGTGGACCTGTCGTGTCTAGATAGAACGTGCAAAGAGATTTATCCCAGGTCCCAAAGCTTTGCCTATCCGAGCTGAGCTGCGTTAATTGCACGTCGAACTTTGAGTGGCTTCCATCATTAAACATTGGCCAAGTGCTTGTCGCCGAGTTTGAACCTATTCTAACATCTCTAGCATGGAGACCAAAAAATGCCTGCGGTTAGGTTATCAGGAACCACTTTGGTCCCCCGATGGGAATTTTCTAACCTGCCAAAAGCGAGTCCTGGCTAATGAAAGTGTCAGACATGTGCTAGAAAGGTCCACCAGAGGAGACGCCCCACTTCTTGACATGGCAACGTGGTAGGGATTTTCAGTCTGGCACTAAGAACTGCTGAACCCCTTCCCTTTTTAATTGGTTTAGTGCACCTTGGACTTAGCCGAGGCCAAGGATATATAAAGGGATTTCAAGAGGCCACGGCCTATGCGCTGAGTGTTTCATGCACTCATTGAATCAGTCCAGGGCGCATCCATTTAGATGGTATTCTATTTGAGTTTCACTCGGAATGCATTCATGCGTTCCACTCTATGTCCAGACCTTTTAGCTGGAAACTGTGTCTGCGTTGAAAGGACAGGCTCAGAACAAATTTCGCGGCCAGATGGACATTATGAAGTTTTATAATTTATTCTATCTGCGCAGCAGTTGGTAGACGTTCATTTCGTTAATGAATGTAGGCAGGCACTAAACGAGGCACTAGAACTCAAATCATTATTCAACCCAACAAATGTCACGCCAGTCGAGTAGGAGAACAGCTGGAAGAGGTCTATTTAGGTTTTGGAAGAGCTCCGCTATTTTGGGGTGAAAGTTTCGCTGTTTAAATACATTTAAGAGCGGACTTATGGAGACATGCAAACAGTCCGAAAATGCCTTCTGTGTTTATTTACTTGTACCTTTTTGCAGTCAAAAGACAGCCGAATTTAAACCCAGCCATATGGGATTCAATTTGCCTTTTATGTGTGTAGACTTAGGCCTATTTTATTAAATTGAATTCGCCAAAGTGAATGCATAAATTGACATCATTTTTGCTCTTCGTAAAAAAGCTCAAAGAGCACGGCGGAAAATCAATTACAGTTCGGTATGAATATTTTTATGATTTATTTATTGGCTATAACACAGACTGGTGAATTAATACCGTAACATCGACAGGCTTAAGGATGCCTAAGAAGGTCTTTCCGTTTACCTTTTACTACCTTAAATTCAAACATTCAAAGAGTTGTTGAGCAGAGGTCTGGCAGACCCTTTTGGTTCTATATTTATTGGCAAGCGGAAACATTTTTTTTTTTTTTTTTGTCTGGACGTTGATATGCAAGACCGCACCATCAAGTGGCCCATACGCCACCCCACACCCACGCCACGCACGCAGAAAACAAAAAAAAAAACCCCCCCCCCCCCCCCCCAACCGCCGCGGGGGCCCGCCCGAAAAGCGGCCAACCGGTTTTAGATCGCGAGCATGCAGGAAAGATAGGTGTTAGACTAAAAATTCGAGGAAAATTAGAGCTAAACACAACTCCAAGAGCTAAACATGCAAAGATAGCTAAGAAATATAACTAAGTACGGGAAAGGTATGTTAGTATTAGTGATTTAAGAAGAGGAAGGGAATTAGTAGTTGATATTATGTGGTAGGGGGAATTGAAGTCCGAGGAAAGTACCCTAAATGGTTCGGCAAGGAGTAATTCGATCTACAAAGCGGAAGGAACAAAGGAATGAAGTTTCTAGTAGATCTAATAGGAATCGTAAAGTTTATGGGCTCAACAAGTCAGGGCTATCTACGTCACCCTTGATCAGGTTGTGCATAAAAATCACACCAAGCATTTTTCTACGACTAACTAAGGTTGGAAGGTTTATTAAAAGCAATCTACGAGGATAAGATGGCAGTCTCCACCTGCATCCCAGTTAAGGCCACGCAGAGCAAAAGTAAAAGTTTTTCTGGACTGATTCTATACGGTCCGGTGTACTTTGTACTGGGGGCACCATACACAAGAGCCGTACTCTAAAATCGGACGAACAAGCGAGATGTAGAGAGTCTTCGTTATAAAGGGGTCGTCAAATCCTTGACCACCTCTTTTAAACCCAAGCACACCCGTGGCCTTATTTACCATGGTAGAAATGTGTTCAGAAACTTTAACTTTGGGTCTAATTTAACACCAAGATCATCAACCAAGGTAATTCTCTCAAGAGAACCACCGCATAGGCTATAAGGAGCCAAAAGGGGGCTGGAGCGATGAAATGTCTGTTCGGCTAAGCGCCGGCCCAAGGCAGCACAAAGAGTAGTTGATCATCTCTTAATCTAATGTCTCTCTTTATAACCGTTTGTTTGCTTGTACTTATGCTCTTGCTGGTGCTTTGCTCTTTCTCGGCGTTAGTCAGCCGCTCATCAGAAAAGCAGAACACACTTCAAATTCGATCACCGCCGTAGTTAAACGTTTTTGCTGTCTGGCACAGTGACCTGCCTGCCACAAGTTCACAACATAATACAAATATCTGCTTCAACAGTCTTGAATCGGCCAGGCGCCTTCAATCGACCCATCGTAAACTCTCTCTATACAAAACATATACATAAATTTAAGTACAATAAATTGTGAAAATATGAACTGAATACTCATCGCCTCTTTCAAAACAACGCTACTGAAAAAGCTCAGTAGCTCAACAATGTCATTACTTTGCATTTCGAGGCATTTAGGTGTAACATATTTGCACAACACCATGATTGAAAGTTATTGAGATCGGATTGCAAGCGAGAGTGAAATGAAATGTCCTTATACTGGACACAAAGTTTAACATCATCCGCATACATGAGTACTCGAGAGTTTGTTAATACTGAAGGCAGATCATTAATAAAGAGTGTGAATAGTAGGGGGCCTAGATGGCTGCCCTGTGGTACTCCAGAAGTAACCTTAACAGGTAAGCACACAGCCGGGAACTCCGTCGGGACCTGGTGAAAACACCGGCTTAACTAGTCGAAGATCATGAAGCAGTGAGCTTTCATTTAACAAGGGGCTGAAGATGCCATTCGACCTTGGTAAACTGTATGGATACGGCTGACCAGAGTAGCTTTCATGAGAATAGGTAGTTTGGAAAAATTTGGCAAAAGATCGGCAATTGCCTGATCATTGTTTGCTGACATATTGAGAAAAGATAACGGGGATGGATTTGCGGACGTTCTACGCTTACTATTTACGAAGCTGTAAAACTGTTTAGGGTCCTGTGAAAATCGTATCCTGCATCGAGATAGGTAGTTTTATAGCATTGAGCGTTAAAAACGGAGAAATTTGACCGAGCTATTACATAGTGAGAAGAGAAGAGGGAGAACCAACTAATTTTTTATAAAGTCTTGTTTTAAGTTTTTAGACTGGATAACTCTTTGTAAACCAAGGAGGCTTTTCAGATCAACCGACAAGAAAGTGGGACACAGAATCAAAAATGTGTCAAGTACATTGTAAAAATGTTTGTGTTTCACAACGTCAGTGCACAAGTACAGAAGCGGACCAATCAAATCCCTAATAAGGTTATTAGCTTCGTAAACTCGGCTTTACGAAAGTAGCGGACACGTTCAGATAGCCTACCCATTCGATCCAATTCAGTAGGGCCAATATCGACTGACACTTCGAATGTAGGATGGTAGGAGTCTTCAGGTATACTGAGCGGAAGGGCTCGGTTAACAACGCTATGGTCGGATCCGAGACAAAGCACAGATCAAGAAATCGACCCAAGGAATTTTTCACATGGTTGACTTGAGACAGGGATAGATCTAGAAGCCGTCGATAAAGTATGTCGTGACATGGGCACAAGGTTATTAGACTCGTTTACCGAAGACCAAACAGTACCTGGCAAATTGAAATCACCAAGAACTATTATATGGTCTTTATCTGATAGCGAGGAAGAAACAGTTTTTAAAGCGGACAGGTGATGCTCGTATATTAAGTTATCCGAGGAAGGTGGAATATACGAGCAAGTAATGAAGATGGAAAGCCTGGGAGAATCAGTTTTACGCACAGGAATTCCAGGTTTGTTGGACCATGAAATGTTCCGACGTGAAGTTTGAGTCCACTGCAATAAGGACCCCACCTCCCCGTCGAGACAAACGGTCATTTCTAAAATTGTGTACCGACCTGCCAAAACTTCGAACTAAGGATGTCCGGCTTTAACCAGGTCTCGGTGAACACAATAACGTGGGATGAGAATGCGAGACTCTCAGGAAAGAGTGCTGGCTTACTCGAAGCCTCTAGAATTCTGGTAGGTAACTACAAGAGAGGAAGTTAGTTTTTTGGATGGGTGGAAGTAGAGGTGGAAGATGAGGATGGAGATGGAGCACTGGTTGGTGTAGGAAGAGTAATGGGGGCCTATCTTTTTAGCCTTAAACTCTTTAACCACCAAATGCTCTGGCCAAAACTTAGCGGAACAAATGGTTTCAAATTGAGTGAAGGAGACGCTTATCTTGAAGGAAGATATTTCTGGCGTAAGAAAAGTTAAATTTTCCACCTTTAGCCGACGGTTTATTTTGCTTTGTATAAAAGCGGTCACATTTGGATGTGAGGTAGGGCAGGCGAGACAAAAACTTGTTGGTGGGACCCTACCAGTGGTTTGGCACCACAGGCCTAGTACTGTGATGTCAGTATCCGGTGGTCCTGGACATCTATTAGCTGGGGGGAGGGAAGTGGGGGGAGTTAGGGGTGGGGGATTCTGGCCGACGTAATCTGCATCACCAGCAGCGATCGTGCCCTTGGGTAGCAACGTAATCAACTGCTGCACTAAGGGGGTGGTCGGTAAGTTTTTCAGATGCCGGCGGACATGAGGCAGTCGGCACTTGTAAGTCCCGCGGAGTAGACCTCTTGCGCCTCGGAGACCAGCCAGCAGCTGTAAACTGCTGAACTGAGTGTCCATGGCCAAGAGCCGATCAACTGCTGTAGCCTACGATCAGCTTTTGAAGCCACTGCGTGCCTCATGAACGAACGCATGTCGTTTTCCACAGCACGGCATTCCTCCAACTATAATGCAGGCGTTTTTTGTGAAATGGCGTTTAGGCCCGAGACCCCTCAATTTGCGTGCACTACGCTTTGCAAGCCAGCAGGGATATTGGGCTGGTTGAAGATTGCTTCTTGAGTTTTTGCAGACAACAGAATATTCCATATTATGTCTTTTTTTTTTTTGCTTCGGAAAAAAGTTCAAACAAATAGCAATCGACACTGTGGCAAATGCTTAGAGCAATGCTTAAGCGAAATCGGTAAAAGATGGAGAGGAGAGTGGTTGCAGCAACAGCTATAAGTGAGAGTTACTGCACAAAAGTTACAAGAGTGAGAGCGAAAGAACAGTTATTGAGAGGTAGGTGATAGAGAGAGTGATAGACGGCAGTAACTACGACAAAGAGCGGCTAAATGTAATGAGAGGGCGTACTTACGAAAGCAACAACACAAACACACGAATAACCGACGCACAAAATTAATTAAATAAGTTGTGTTTTACACATATTAGGCAAGCACCCGCGGTAAAAGTTGATTTTAGTGTAAGTTAGTTAGAAAGTTAAATTATAGATCAAAACACCGGCGTTTAAGTTAAACAAAAGAAAATGCGGAGCGCAAACAAAAAACGTCGGTCACTCGAAAGAGAACGAACGATTTGGGCGTACTTTTGCATTCGCAAACGAGTGCATGAATAACTTGCCCAAGTCCGGTTTGCTTTAGACTGTGATCGATTGTTACTATCTGTGTTTGAATTTTCACGGATTTCCGTTTTATTCCATTTATGCAAAATATCACTCGTTCATCACACAAGAATAACAAAATCACTGCATGGCACTGGGGCACTGGGGCACTGTCGAAGCATGAAAATATGCTAATAAATGTAAGGATGTGTGGCAGTCGGCAGTCGGCAGTCAGTCGGGGGCTGTAAAGTAAACAGCAGGACGCAGGATGTAGCACATACGCCCCGTTGTCAGCAGCAGTGATTAAAGTCTATGTGAATAAACTTCCAGGCTCTGGACGGATAGGCAGATAAGACTTTTGGCTTAGCCGCTGTCAGAATGATATAGTCTTATCTGAAAAGCTCTTGTTGAAATACTTGTGGAATATAGAATAAATGCCGCACAGCAGGCGAAGACAGCTTTCAAATTTATTAAACTCCACACCCGCAGCACGGTAAACGAATATATAATAAATGATATATAGTATATATGTATATATATCTTATATCAATACGATTCCCTAATGCAATTGCACAAACTTCGCTGCGAAGGGCAAACAGCTTTCGCAGTGTAATGGTCTGTTAAGGGTTTTTGGGATGTGATGAGGAGCACTTGTGCTTGTGACCTCCTCGAGTGCTGTTGGTCGGAATTAATTTCGGAATTGCTTAAGAGATGGGATGAAAATGCAGGATCTTTTAATGTTTCTCCATCTTGGAAGTTTCAGCCACGAATCGCGAGTTAAATGACAACATTCAATCAAAGAAGACTCACATTTAGGTCTTACCAAATTACTACCCTATTTGAAACTCAATTAGAATTCTGAGGGGGCGAAAGATATTAACGATGATGCGGAACTTTGACAGTATTAAACTCATCTTTGATTGGAAATTTCGCTCAGCAGATGGCGCTTTAACAGCTCCTGCCTGGTACAGTATACAAATTTCATCAAATATTAATGCCCAAGTGTGCAATAAATAAATACGAGTATGAACAAAAAGCGAACGCATTAACGACTGGCAATCGAGTCAGCGATGAGTCAGAAATGAAAAAGATTATTCGCTTTGCTTGCTGATTCCATCAATTATGGCGAAAGCATTGCATTTCTCTTTGGACTTAACGATTCATGTTGGAAAATGTAGTGGGGGAGCAAAAAGAACTCATTCTGGCGGAAAGAAAGGGAATCTTGTAATTAAATGAAGGCGTTTAAGGAATGGATGGAAAATCCTGTACATTTTTTCTACCAAATTGTATCTCTCTCACATGCGACCAATTGTAGTGTATCCTCTGCAAATTGTCTTTGGCAAGACAACAAAGGATGCCAGGATGTCCGGACTTTGACTTGTGTTTGAGTTTGCTGAAAAAGGATTAAAAATAACTTTTAACGTCTCTTAGCAATTTAGTCTCTTCTGGTATTATTTAGATTACTTAACACATAACTATTATATTTTGAGTTTAATTCAACACTGCTCTATATTTAATACAAAAAGAATAATCATAATAATCATAATCATAATAACATAATTTGTTAAGTTTAAGCCAAAAAATTGCATTTTAATTGATTGTTATGTCAAGAGATTTTACTCCTTACCGTAAGCGGTTTTAAAGTATTTAATTTAATGACAAATATCTGCAACTGCACATTAAATCAGGAGCGAAGCGACCCATGCGGGTCGTATGAGCAATGCAATCAGAATTATCTGCACAGTTAACTAATTCGCATTTTATACCCGACGGTGTCAGTTGGTTAGTTGCTGCCAGTGGTGGCAATAGCGTGGGTGCTGCTGCCGGGTACTTTTCGATGCGTTTTATTAGTGGCCAAGTTAATGGATGCCTGCTCTACCCTGCCTTCACTTTAGCGGTTTACTTTTCGATGCTGTGCGAAACTTTCCAGCAGCTCCAATTTTCTTCCATGCAACTTTTTTGTTTTAGGTATGAACTTTTCCCGTTTCCTCTCGTCTTGTGGCTTTCCTTTTTGCAGTGTGTCTGTGTCTTTGTTGCGTATAAATGGCCGTCAATTAGTTTAATTGTTTTCCTACTATTCTTTCTTTATTTTCTTCCACCCTAATTGCACTCTCTCCTGTTCTTATTGGTGTCCATTGATGGCCCTCATTGATTAGTTGTGCAATTGTTTTTCAGCTGTCAATGCCTTTGTTTCATTGTACTCCATGTGTTCGTTGTACTCGTTTTTAATGGCCATCAAATACAAAAGCTTTTGAGTTATTATTGTTAGGACCAGAAACCCCAATGTATGCTGGGATGTATGCTGATGTGCGCTGAGACTATTGAGGAAAATTGGCTGGGAAAATCCTATGCTATTTTTCGATTTTCAATTGTTTCCGGTATGGGGTTCATTTCATGTACTCTGGATTCATATTTTCATAGGTTTTAACTTCCCCATTTGTCGCTTAATTGCATGTGAAGTGAAAGAGCAATATAAGATGAATTAAATTTAACAACTTTTTTACAGCCAAACCATAAAATTGCATCCAATTGCATCTGAACCAAAGAAAACTTCTTCGATTTACTTCCTTTAAGACGAAAATGCACATATGCACATGTGCTGCTATGGCGGAACCAAAAGACAAAGAGATTTTAGTAAAATTGATGATGCTGTGCTTGAGTTTCTGTCTGGCAGATGACGCCTGAAAAAATGCCATTAATCTTTGTAAACTTTTTGAGAGAGTAAAAACAAACGAAATTAGTTCACTGATAAGCACACACAATACTATTGCAAGCATCACTTTAATTTAATAATATTAAGCTTAAATAAAAAATATATCTACTTTATACTAGAGCTAACAAACCGTCAATAATATCTCTCGTAATATGTAAATATATTCCAGAGAGTGTCCAATGTAATCCCACAATCACTAGAAAACTAAACATTCTGCAAATTATTGTGGGTCTCATATTAATATTTAGAGCCGAGTGCTTGTACCTACCCCATCCTGACTTTCATATTTTGTGTTGGGTTTTATGCTGTGTTTCAGCCAAATGCCAGAGAGTAGTAAATTGCATTTAATGCAAATTTCCCAGCACCGCAGGCGGGATCTCAACTGCGGACTCAATCCAATTTAATTTTCCGCCAGACAACATTTTGTGACAAGTACCTCTCTGTGGCGGGGACCTGCTCTTAAATCTGTGAATGTTTTGCCAACTTGTTATTTACTTGTTTTGCTTTAATTTCCATTTTAAAAGAAATTAATTTCCGGTATAGCGGATTATAAATATGACTTGATGTGGCTTCTCCCCGATGCTTCCTGTGCCACAGTTTAGTATGCCCAAGAATATGGATACCATTTAAGGAGAAAATGAAAACCAATTCCCTGTGCTCCTGCACCTCAGGGGAATGGCTTCATTGATGGCAACAATGTATTGCAATTTCCTGGCAGAAACACAATATTTTATTGCCAAATTCCTTGATTAATTGCGACGAGGATAGAATCTTGTGCAGCTTCCTGTTTCCTGCTGCTGAAAGGATTTAAAACGAATCAATCCTATTGCATTACTAATCACATGTTCTAGGACACAAAGTGTGCCAGCCGGTAACTTATATCAATATGCATGAGGCATCTGTGGCACTCTGCTGTGGAAAAGGAGCGGAAGGCTGCTTCGTTTCGTGTGGCAGCCAGATCTTATGACTGAATTCATTTAGGAAGCCACTTCAAAGGAGTGATTAGCATTGGCCAGGGCTAATTGTGAGTCCAACTAAATATGCACAAAACTGTTATACATTTCCACACAGAAATGCAACATTTTATTTGATTAGGTCTGGAAAGTTTACAGCAAATAATTAAAATGCATCCTTAATTTATATGCTTGATTAGAGAGTTGCTGGCAACAATATCTTACTCTGACTTAATAAGATTCTCTTTTCACTCCTCTCATTGCCTCTTTGCAAATAAGTCTCCAACTCAACGCCAAAGCTAATTATAAAAGTTTCCCATCCAAACGGACACTAACACAACTAATAAGGACTCGCTGCTGATTGATGCCCAAGCAGTTGAAATTTTCTAATTTATATGATGGATTTTGTGGTGGGGAAAAGTGCACTCCGGGCAGCTGCTCCCCGGCACGCAAAATTGACTGATGGTAGAATGGTAAACAAATAAAGTTGTGGCAGAGTCTTTCGCATCTTTAGTTTGGACCACAAAACATTGCCCTTTGAACGTCGCACAGTGGCTCGTTTTCTCAAAACACGTTGCAAAATTAATAACTTTCGAACCCGGCTAGGTATAAGTCTGAAATTTAATGCATTTATTTGCAATACTTACAATAATTTTCTAAAAGAAAAATTAAAGTAGGCGTGTCACTGAAAGGGGCGTAATTAACGGTCAAACTCGAAATTTCGTTTTTTACCCTAAAAACCATCATAATAAATATAAATAAAATTGAACATCATGCAAATATATTTTTGTACAACAAATCTTAGCTTTTAATAAATTTCTACTAGTAAAATTAAAAAAAAAATGTTTGTATTATTTATTTTGCACTTTCTGAGCTGATAGCACGAAAAGTTAACGCCCGAAAAACCCCAAGTAAAAATATTGAACAATCGATTTTTTAAGGTTTTTGAATCATGAAATAGAGATATAATCGAAGCTTTTTAAAAACTGTTCCCAGCAAATGGCTAACACCTATAGATCATAAGGAAAGCGACAAAAGGAAGATTTGTTCCCGGATGAAAGCCGTTCCGGACTTAAAATTAGTATACTATATTAGAACCTCTGAAATGGTTCCCACTTTTGAATAATAGGGAAAATTTCTTCGTTAAATATGAAAATATTTAATTAAATGCATATGCATATATGTATTTAGCAAGGGGCGTGGCTTGGCTAATCTAAAATTTACGCATTTATACCATATGAAGTGTTTGTTTATTGTTAGCTAGTAAGCATTTGAAACAAAGAATATAACGAGCAATATATCTGCTGCGTTCTCTAATGGCCGACTATGTAGGGCCGTTTAGTTAGCATGGGTTAGAATGGAAAATAACCAATATCTACCAAAAGGTGCAATTGTGGTAATGGTTTTTTCTTTTGTTTGTTTGCTGAATATCACCACTATTTTTTCGTGCAGTCTATGGCCTTTTTTTATATTCCGCTAAAAGTTGAAAATAGTGCAAAAAATTACGTTTTTTTTTTATATCTAATAAAATATAATCGCAAAAAATATATCCTTTTTTTTTAAATTCATATTTAAAATTTGTTCCTTAAATTAGGGAAGAAAAAAATGTTCTCCTAGCTTGAGTACGGTTTTCTTCATTTTTTCAAAAACAGAAAAATGGTCAAACTTTGAACAACGATTATAAATCTTAAAATTTTTTGTAAATTATAAAATTTTGGCTTTTAATAGCTTGATTAATTCCTTACTGAAGTGTAACAAAAGTTTTGCCAAATTCAACAGCGCGATATCCGACTTTTGCAACGAGTTTTCGGAAAACGAGCCACTGTGCGTCGTTTTGTATAACCAAGAATATGTACATAACACAATTCGAAGAAACTCTACAAATCTTAAAAGTCCCATAGATCCAGATCATGAATATGCTTTGATACAGGATTTTATTCTCTTAACGTTAGCAAACGACACTATGTTGGTTGTTAATAAGCTTTTATGAAATTCTAATGTGCAAACACTTTAATATCATCCCTAGAGTCATTTCCCACATCCTGTGTTTAGAATGCTCTAAAACATGAAGGGTAATAATAACCTTAAACGACCGCACTTGTACACCAATGTAAATTGATATTTAGACACAAACTCATAAATTGTCTAGTTCTTAAGTGCACAGCCGAGAAATCTCTTAAAAAGGTCCCACGCTGGCAGATGTCTGCGATGCGTTGGTCGCCGATGTCACACCAATTGTACACACATGTGTTATCTTATTTTGTTACCAGAGCTCCAGTGTGCTCACACACAAACACATACCACTTCGTTGGCACTAGGCCTAAGCCTAGTTTTGCTTCACAGTAGAGCTACCTAATCTCATACAATTTTAATAAAGAACCAGTTTTAATATTGAACTCAACAAATGTGGATTTCTTTTCATCTTGGTTTGGTCAAGGCATTCACATCCTGATTAAGTGATAACTTCTAAATTTACCGTTTTCAATGTCTAGGATTACAACATATTCAAAACAACTATACTAACATAGCTTGCCCGTAAATTAAGATGATTCTTTTGTTTCTTGCCAGCAACCCTATTTCAATTAATAATCCATTATGCAAATTGGGTCCGAAACTGATTCCCGTCCAAGCTAATTAATTAATAGTTATGTGCGAAAAGAAGGGAAACCGCAAGACGAACCAAAATATAACTTTTTGGCAAACTTGCTCCGTTTTGTGGATGGGAAATATATTTCACTGCTGCGATTGATTAGCATCTACATAATTTGTACCCGTTTGTCAATATTGAAAATGATGTTTCTTTGGTAAAATGTTTTGTGGCCCTGAAAAGGGCCTTTTTGGGTTTTGTTCTGAGGAGAAACAAAATTTACTTGGAGCTGGTGTACTTGGTGACAGCCTTGGTTCCCTCACTAACAGCGTGCTTGGCCAACTCTCCCGGCAGCAGCAGGCGCACAGCAGTTTGGATTTCCCGACTGGTGATGGTCGAACGCTTGTTGTAATGAGCCAAGCGAGACGCCTCGGCGGCAATGCGCTCGAAGATATCATTGACAAAGCTGTTCATGATGCTCATCGCTTTCGACGAAATTCCAGTGTCAGGGTGGACTTGCTTCAGAACTTTGTAAATATAGATGGCATAGCTCTCCTTCCTCTTGCGCTTCTTCTTCTTGTCGGTCTTGGTGATGTTCTTCTGAGCTTTTCCAGCCTTTTTGGCTGCCTTTCCACTAGTCTTGGGAGGCATTTTGAATCACTTTCACAAATCATACTTTAGTTTATTTATTGTCATCTTTTATATTACAGCTTCTGCTTATATATATAGTTATACAAGAGTGACAAGTTCCAACTTACTTTAACTTTTGTTTATAAATCTACTCTGCGCTTTAAGCTTATCAGGGTTAGTCTTTTGGTTACTATTATTAGACATCCAATGTTATGATTAGTTTAGTTATTATATCTAGTAGTAAAACCTGAATAATAAATTTGATTTTTGTCGGTGTTCGGTCTCCCAGCCGAGCATTAGTTAGTATTTATAGGCAGTGGTGCAGCCTTAAAGTAATTCCTGTTATTTGTTCGTTATTTGCACTGCCCACTGTACCTAATTGTAATCGACATGTATCTGCACCCGCCCCTCACAGTAATAGCCGTTTCAACCGTTCTTTCGTCTCTTCGTCTCGCACCTTTCTTTCCATCGCCTTTCGAAATCACTCTCTCGACCTATCACTCCCTCGCTCTCTATTCGTAGCATCGCGTAGGGCACGGGCAATTCGGTCCGCCTGCTCTCAGGAGAGTCTATACGTAGCACTCGCACTCGACACATCGTCGCCTAATCGACCAGGCATATTATCATTAAACATACATTTATGTACATCAATCTGTTCGTGACGTTTCATTGTAAATAAAGGTGATACATTTGGGATCCTCCTCTAAACACAGGGCACAACTTGAATTCCCATCATACTTCGGCCCCAAATTATAAATCATCCAGCTAGTTTTCAGAAAACTCCACATTGCCCGAGGTACAATATATTTTATTTCCTGGCTCAGTGAGGAATCAATTGTCTCCGGCGCTTATGGCATCCTCACTAGCACCGAGAAAGAAACAACTGCCGACCGCCGGAGCTACTGTAAAATTGTTTCGGCGCAAAAACTGGAGGGAGTGGATGGGAACTGGGTGTTGTGTGTCCGAGAAGAATGACAGACCAGACAGGTGATAGATAACAAGGACAGTCTCTGGTCATTTTTCCACACCCACACCTGGGACACAGTCTCCTTCTCTGAAGGAAGAAAACAATGAAATCTGCCCGCAGCTGAACACCAATAAAGTGCTGCTGTCAGTCGGCTTAGGATGGTGGATGGTGCGAGTATTGGGGTATACCGAGGACAGTTGCTAACTGAAGTTTTCTCTTATCTATATGTATTTATCTGGAATGTCTGAACTGTCGGCCGGCCTGTCAGGTCCTGGGCGACGACATTGACTAAAGCAATAAAAAGCTGCCCAATTTCCACTGTTCAATGGAAACTGTTTCAAAAGCGCTAGAACAATAGAAATACTGCAAAGGGAAGGCATTCTTTTTGGAAATCCAATTCAATACACTTGACTGGCGTTACGATGAAACAGTCGCTGATGGTTTTTCGTGTTCTTATGGGAACTATGGAAATTTAATGATATTTATTCTGAAAACATACCCGTAACTGTGACTAAAATATCTTTAACTTTGCTACAGTAAATTTTAGTGCCTGTCTTTTGTCGATCCGTTTTGAGACACCTTCAAACGCTCTCTGACATCAATTAAACTTCTATGTTCAGAAGTTTGTCTTTGACATTTCTTTTCTTTATTTAGCATATCTCGGAATCAATATTCAATAATTATCATGCATTATGTAATTGTGCAAGTGTCTGCCCTTAGCACTAATTTAACCATGGTTACGCAATTTATAATTTAATTTTGTAATGAAGCAATGGGCACCAAAGACGAAGAGCTAAGTCAATGATTTTGCAGTGCCGTTGAACTGAGGATAATTGTGCCAGCTCTTTGGCCAGGCCGAGGGAATCACTTTAATGAATAGTTGATATGCATTTGGTTTGGCTTCCACGCACTGGCTGCTGCCCTGATGACCATATCTAGGCCTAATGAGCAAAATTGAAATGACACACAGATGCACAGAGCAGACAAATGGATATACATTAGTTGAGTGTAAATGCTTCATGCCAAGGATCTCTAGAATGCTTGTTCTAGTGCTGTGGATGCCTGTGGGAAATTCCTTGGACTTGTTGGCCCTGGCATACATAGAAGTCGGGTCCTGCATTTAAGCCACTTACAATTAATTGTAGATTTGAATATAACGTCCGCTCCGCTTTGTTGTCCTGGCGTTTGACACCCGGTATGATTGTTATTATTTTAAGAGAAACTTGCAAATGCATTTATGGTGCAAGGATAAACATTTTCATTTCGGAATTCCCTCGAAAGTAAATATTATTTTTAGCAATTTTCTTCCCACATCTAAATGCAATTTCCGCATGCTCTTCGCTTTGGAGTTTCGTGAAAGGACTTCAAGGTTTTGTGCCATTCCGGAGCAGACGTGCCCCATCCAGTAGGCATAGCTGCGTTGACAACGCTCCCCTTGGGTAGGCTGGGAAGGAAGTACCCGCCAGACAGCACAGAACGAGGCTGTTTCCATAGAGCCGGGCCTCAATGTCGCATTCAAGTGGGAGCAGGGAGTCTCTTTCTTTTTTGGATGCATCGTCTTGCATTGTCTTTTTTTGTCCTCCCTATTTTTATACTTTTGCCAGTCATATCACATGCCTGCATAAAGCGAGAGCGCCTAGAGTGCGTCCCTGACATGACAATGCTCATGTCTTCATAGCCAAGCGTGTACGAGCACGAGTATATGTAGATTGTGTATAGTTCGACTTTCAAAGCAAAATAAATGTAATTAAATGAGAATAAAAATAAATAAACTACAGCCAGAAATAGGCAAAGCAAAAAGGAAAAAAAAATTTAGTGGTTCTGTGATCCTTTCATGGGATTTAGAAAGCATTTTTGTTGTGCCTTAAGACTTTACCAAATTGTTTGGCAGGGTTTTCAAAATGTTCCTTTGGCTTTTGAATATTTGTATCTTGCAGATGCAAATAATGTTGGAGATTTGTTAACTTTTTTTGTGAACCTTTTTACAGTGGTCTTTATTTTAACCAACCCCAGAACGTTTTACTGTCAATCCTTCAACCCAATTAATAATACAGATTCAGTGTCGACATAACCTACTTAAATCTGATTTGATTTTCGATAAATTCTTTACATTTATCTGAGCTATGACCTTAATCCCTGACTCAAAAAAGCACACACACAGAGCGAATGAAGATTCCAACTACTTAAGCGTCGCTTTTCCCAGACTATGCATTCCACCAGCATTTTGTTTGCACTTAATCCGACATTTTTCCCAAGGGTCTCAACAGTGCCAGGGAAAACTAAGAGGCCAGAACAAGCAGCTAGCAGACAATTACCTGTGTATTAGGGGATTGCTATTAAAAAGTGCCAGCCAGGGCGAACATACTTCTGAGCGCAAGTGGGCGGGTTATACAAAAAAATGACGCCAAGTGTACATAATTCGTAAGAGAGTTCCACTCGGGTCATGTTGTTGCTTTTCGCTTTTGTTGTGTCAGGCAAAACTTTTAAGAATGCGGCCATAAAGATTACGCGAATAAAAACTGAGAGAACCTGAGAATAAGCACTTGTTTAGTTGTTGAAGGGAAAATGGACACACGAAAGGCTTAAGTAAACTGGGGCCAAAGGATAATGGACAAAGGACGAAAGACAGGAAAGAACAAAGTACAGCGAGCGATTATAAAGCCAACATGATGGAGTCAGGCAAGTTGATTAAAGCCATGTAATTTGGCAGACTGTCTATTAAAGTTTTTCCATTCTTCTTTTCTTCATGTGGCTCGCTATCTGTGGGAGTACGAGAATATATTCCACGAGCAAACATCTTCTTACAATTCTCAACCACAGAGTCTTTGTGCTGGTCACTTTGGATTATACTTTTGTGCCACGTCAGCAATGACAGCAACAAGGATTCTCTGTTACCAGCAGGTGCCGCTTTGCTGCACTTCCGTTTCCGTTGGTTGCTTACAACATGATTATGTAAGAGCGACGTGGTGGGTGAAGTACAACTTGATAAATAACTCCACTCGTCGCACAGCTGGGGGGTTATTCCACGCTCTCAATATACTAAGCACTAATTGCATTATGAGAAATTTCGAAAACCATAAAGCTGCTTATGTAAGGAACTTTTTAAACCGACGGATCTTGGCGTAAAACAGACGTCATCATGCAAATAAATGGAACTTTTTCAACAATTTATTTCACTGCCGCATATTCAATGACACCAGAAGTTATATTTAATAGATTCATCAGCGTAATTAGAGACATTTTTCGGAACACTTTTCCGGGATGTCTGACAATAAAACTGACCCACACAAAGACTCTATATTCTATAGAATTATTTACGTCAGAATTTGTATGCGAATGGCAAAAAATAGCAATAATAAAGTAGCCTCGATGGAAAACACATCGTGAAGCAGCAGCTTCCAAAGGATTAACAGAGATCTTCCTTCTGAAAAAACTCATTTTTGTCGTTTAATATGTTGTCCAAAGTCAAAATACATTTACCATAAACCAACATCCTGCGTCTTCATGTATATGTGTACGTGGATGACTTGGGGAACAAGAACTGTCCAAAAAGAAGAGAAACCTTAATTTATTTATACAGTTTTCGAAACTGCATCAAAACTTGGAAGTAAACTTTTATTCGTATTTTTCTCGGAGACTTTCGTTTGCATTTACGTTGCTGACGTTGGCTTAAAGTTAAGCTTAACTTTTTTGAGCTGCTGAACAGTATTTTTTGTCTGGTTTAATGCTAAGAAATGGATTTAGAAGACGCTCGGTTGACTTAGCTAAACAAAAGAATGGAACCTGAAATAAAGAGGGAAACCAATTTGATCTTTTTGTGTGGAAGACAGCCAGAAAAACAAATTTGTCATCGATGTGGCATCAAAAACAAATATAACCACAATAACAGCACCAACTTCCAACTAAAATTTGGGTCAATCCTAAAGCCGTGAACGAAAAGAGTTGGGGCCTCACCACATGCTTAAACACATTTTAATTCTTAAGTTTTTTGTTCATATTTTGTTTTATTTAATTTTTGCACTGTTACCACAATCGAGACATTGAAATTTATTACTGGAGAACTCTTCTCCCCAACATACTCTCTGAATTAAACAAATAAATTATAATACCGTGTGAGAATCCAACAACATTTACCTTCTACTTCGAGCCTTTCTTAATGCTTCTGGTTTTTGTTTTTATTCAGTATTTAAAGGCTTCAAAAGTTGCCTGACTCTTCCTGTGCTTATAATGAGTGCGTGGGTCCCTTTATGGGCTGGCGCCTTTCATTTGTGCACTTTCTTGTTCCTTTTTGATGTCTTTGCATGCTCTCATGCAACATGCTTCTCCCACTTGCCACAACCTCTTCAGTCTCCCCATCTGTTCTTAGTTTGGAGATTTCTTTTAGGTCTTTTTGTCATGTGCACACTCCGTGAAAATTTATCAACTTGCTTGGCATTGCTGACAGCTCCAGGACGGATTTTAAAAAGAAACAAACAAAATGAACGAAAAAAGCTTTGTACACTCTCCGACAACACAACACGTGGCGCACCTTGCTGCCATTTTAGTTGCATTTGCAACGTAGTTTTTGTGGAATTTTGCCTGTCCTCTGGTGCTGTTTCATATCTTTGTTGTTTCGTCTGTGGCCAGGGGACATGTGAAGTTTTTCAGCTTATATTTACTCTGAGAATAAAGTCTGCTTTATCTTAAAGGTTGAGGATGCGCGGATTAATTGAGGTTCATGTTCGAGTATTTCTTGGCTTTTGCAGGAGAATTTCTTTTACAAATTATTCTGACTGTTGAATAATAATTCAAATTAGATTTGGAACATTTCTGTTTGCTTGAAATCTTGTTGAGTTTTTTTTTTATATTTTATTAATTTACAGTTTAAGGTGTTTTTTTTTTTGGCCAGCCATTCGATTTATGTTGTTTTATTTATAGCTTGAAGGACATTCATCAGTCCCTCTTCAGGCATAAGCAACGGCAAAAATTTGCTGGACACTGAGGCTTGAAATAGATCTTGGTGCTCCCATAAGCTATAAAAATTGATTGATCCCCAGCTAAGTCTCTTATTTAGTTCAAATGTTCAGTAAAGTTTCCAATCTTAAACCTACATACACAGATGAATTTTTCTTCTTTTCAGTGCGAAACTGTTTTATGAATTTGTGGTTTTTTTGTATATATTATTACAATCTTAAATGTTTTTTTATACTTTTTCGTCTACTAATTTTCCATCAAAATTAGGTCATAGTTCTGTAATTGTTTGAGTCTCATTTGGTGCTTCAACTTTGCAGCATACAATCAAATAAGCAAATTGTTGACTTAATTATGTAGCCGAACTTGACAAGGTTTTTTTTTAGCCTAGAAACTTTCAAAAATTGCAAGATTAGAATTCCTTCTAATAAGGAATGCCGTCTGTTATATTTCATCTCTAGCATTGCCGATGCTTAATAATTCCCATCATCGCACCACAAAATAAATAAATAAATTAAAAAAAAAAAAAGTAAATGCTAAGAAGCGCAACAGCCCGGAAATGGGACTGTTGTTCCTTGGGACTACTTTTATATGGAGAGGTGGGGCTGGTGGTTAAGAAGGAGATAATTTTGCGCCAAGTTTTATGCAAGTTCATGAAAAATTGTTGGTCATAAAGTGGTTGTCTGCGATTTTATTGTGGCTATTAATTTGAATTAATTAGCGACAAGTCTGTGGAAGAATGGGGGTGTATAAAGATGAATGAGAATGGATGGGCGTGAGACTTTTGACTGTGATAAATGCAAAGGTCTTCCAGGATATGAGTATACAGGAAGCGGTGGAAAAGCGGAAACACTTTAGACTTCTGGTTTTAATCTGCTTTCCCTTATTTTTTAAAGATTTTTGTTCTTTTTCCCTACTAAAATTGGTTCACATGTTCTCTGTGTTCCATCGTTAGTTTGCATATTTGTTTGGCTTATATTTTAATTACGCTTAAATTGTTATGTGCAAGTAGCGGCAGCAAATACATTTTTACTTTACCCTCAAGCACTTAAACAATTTAACTAGCACGCTTACGCACAAAGAGCAGAGGGTTACATGCTCCCCTTGCTGTCGCAGCCAGCGGACCACTGCACTTAAAGTTTACACAGGAACCGAAGCTGGGAGCCCTTTCCATCCATTACAAACTTGGGGTCCAAATAACCCCTTGTAAGGGAATCAACACACTTGGCGGCACCGAGTGCCAGTGAAAGGTGTGGGGAAAAAGCGATAAAATGCACAGAGTAGAAAAGAAGAAAAAGAAAATTGAAAAATCCAAGCACACACACAAAAGGCAGAGGAGGAGAAAAAGGAAAGTTTTCGACTTTTGCAAATATTACTTACCCGCTTCGCCGAGTTTTTTAGTTTGCTGCATATGCCGCCCAAAGTGCTCGTACTCCCCGCTGGATGGCGCCTGGGCCGCTTTCAACGCCTGCATGTGCTTCGTGAACGCGCCGACAATGGCCGCCATCCGATCGAAGGCCGCCATATTGATGTGGCCATTTTGTAAGCTGCACACACAAAAGAGAGAGGAGGTGGAAAGAACGAACGTATGAGTGAGTGCAGAGAAGCGGTACAATGAAAGAGTGGCAGCGAGTGAGAAAAGTATGTTTTTCTCGATGAAATCCTAGTCGAAGTTTACCCTGTTACCGCGAGCTGAATGTCTGGACGAAGCGACACCTCGGACCAGCTAATGTTGGGACTCAAGAGTAAAACACAATTTACGCTATACTACAGCTGCAGAAGCTGATCATGTGATTTTCTAACTAAATAATTCTGGAAAGCTTTCTTCTGGATATGGATAGAAAACTTTGCACATCGACCAATCCCAATGGAAGCTCAAAATCAGAAAATGTATTTGTTATAGACGAAATAAAAATACATATTCCAATGCAATTTCATACATAGGCATGTAACGTATAAGTATACTCGTAGTCGCTTGAATGTTTCAACTAGTTGCCTGGTGTGCGTGCGTGCCTAATGAGGTCAATTGTGACCACTGTGCACTGGTTTCCGATGCATACTTTATTGTTTGTTTCGGCTCGGTATCGTTTGGCCCAGGGGGACGCATTCGTGTGGCGGCAGCACAGGAGGAACATGGGTTATTTTAGTGGCCATTTATATAGTTATCATGGGATGCTTTAAGTGACAAATTGCAGCAATTATGGACTAATTGATGGGAAACTGCACAGAACCCCATCTGGTTTCGCGGCATTTTCATTTAGTTTTCAATCAAATTTCGCAAAAATGAAAATGTAAATAAGTCACACCAACAGAATAATTAATAGAAAACTTCAACTTTACTATTATTATAAATATCCATTCCAATTTCCAAAAAAGAGGAAAAATGTGTGATTAATTGACTTTTTGAGATTTTATTGTAAATTCAACATATTATAAAAACACGAATACCATCATGCTTGAATTTTTATTCATTTGTTTGGTGCATCTCATAATTCCATCACACAATGTATGATGTATGTGCGCGTATTTATTGCCAGAGATTTCACTCTTCAACGCGTGCATTCGATGATACAAAAATAAATTATTGTAAAATGAGAAAACCTGTTTAAAGCCCTTTTTACGAATTAAATTGCCAAGTAGATGCCATGGCATATAATTATTTGCTTGGCCACTCTGAGGTTAATTTAATTTTAAACATAAATAAATGAGCGCATGAATATATATTTTCAAACGATTGCCGAGTGCGAAATCCAATTGCTTGTGGATGCTGATGCGGAAGCGTCCAATATATTAATCATCAACCCCTTGGCCAAGAGATTTATTTGCCAATGGATTTGGCGATACATTTTTTGCCAATGTTGCTTTTTAAGACGACATAATTATTGTGAGATTCATCGGACATTGTTTGATCGAGGAGCGTTTTCCTCAATATAGTTGTTCAAGGATGGGGGTGTGTCAATCTCCAGTGAGCTAATTAAAATCGATGCGAAGCAACTTGCTGGAATCCAAGAATAATCCGAAAGTCGAGGGGGTTCAATTGAGTACTCTGTTTATTCGGTTTCTAAGTGATGGTGAGCATAAGCGGGCTTTAATTGGTGAATACAATTACAAATTTAATACAAGAGCGTAACAAAGAGAGTAAGAATGAGCGTAAGGTACTACAACGCGAGGGTCATTTAAGTGATTATTATATTATATTATGGCATTAAGAGTTTGACCGAACAGACATACAAGTGTTTTTTCGTGTAAAAGATTATGATTTTTAGACCATTCGATTTCTTCTTTGGTAGTTTATTTAAATAAAATTTTGCTCGATTTTACGGGACCTTGAATATTTCTCGTCGGTGGAAAAGGCTAATTAATGCTGTAACATCACTCAAATAGGGAAGGCAAATTAAACTTACCGCTGCAAGCAGTTCTCACGTTCGCCCAATGCCAATTTAACAATATCCGCAAACACTGGAATAACAACCCAATCATTGGGTTTGCCCAATGCCGTTCCCGTTGATGGTGTGGCAGGGGATGGTGCTTGTGGCTGCTTCGCATTGCTGTTGCCAGCCGCAGGCACTGTCCCTGTTTCCGGTGCCGACATTGCATTCATACCGGAAGTGGCTGCTGGGTAAACTGGTCGCCCACTCACACTCGCACTTGTCGACGGTCTCTCATCTGAGTCCATTGATGTGGTGGCTCCTCCTCCAGATGCTGTTGATGCTCCTTCTCCTCCTATGGATGAGGTTGGCTTTTCCTTGGCCTGCTTATCAATTTTGAGACTTTGCGGTTGGCCCTGCTGATTCAAGACGATTGCCTGTTTCTGCCACAAATGACCATGTCCCTCGGCGTGTCGCTGCATGCAATCCAATTGTTGGCACGTCACTTGCAATTTGCTCCACTGTAATAAAACCGAAATCCATAATTGAACATCATTTGCAGTTGTAATCTTGACCCGACCCTGCTCTTCCCTAACTTTCACACCATTTTATTTGCTCTGTATTTGTTTCCTTCTGGCTTGCTGGTGTGTGATTGTGTGTTGTAAAAGTTTATGGTTTTCTTTGTTCTGTTTGTGTGACTTTTATGTTTGTAATTTTCTTGAAAAGCTTTAGATCGAATTTTATGAGCGAGATTTGGTCTCTCGCTGATAACATATTAATAAGGATTTCTAGGGGCATCAAGGGAATACTACTCGTGGATTTTTTCGTTCATTAAATGGTGCTGGGACATACTAAAAGTATTCAGATATTGAAAAAAAAACCTTCTTCTGGGAGCCAATGGGAGGACTTACTCGTTAAGAGGCAAATTTATTTTATTTTCTGCTGATAATTTAAAATTTTCTTTCGTAAAACCCCGCACTGGAATTTGTGGCTATAGTCAGCAACACTTTTCCCATCGCACAAAGGGCATTCATAAAAATTTCAGCAGACTATAGAAATATATTTACATATACAGACATCTCTGGAGCACAATAGATTCAGACACGCCCACTGCCAAGGAATATCCACAGCCACCATTTTGCATAGTTCTGTAAACTTATAAAATTCCCCTGCATTTTTTATTTGGAGTTTTATTTTATTTCTCTCTTTTTTTCGCGCAGCGCGTTGCACACATTTCAGCGTCCAGCATTTTCCAGAGCAATGTAAGAAGCGTTATACAATTTATGAGCAACGAAATGCAACAACAATGAAGATTATAAATAAAAGTAGGGGAAGTTTGGCGAAAGCCAGAATTACATCTACGATGAAAAGGTTTGATGCTGATGATGCAACTTTGTCTCACTAGATTTGGCCATGTCAATTTAATTTCCGCAGAAAGTACTAAAAGTAAGAAAGTGCGTGCCAGCCCGACTACCATTATAAAAAGATGTGCCGCACAAATATGCAACTGCATTATGAATAAAATACAAGCCGAAGGCATTGAATACCCCAATAAAAAGCAATCAAGTACATTTTACCTAGATTTTTGTTGGTTCGTATTTATAAATGGCAAAAGGAAGGCAAAGCCCAGTGTTAAAATGTGCTGGAAACAAAGAGAAAAGGCGCGCAGAAGAGTTTGAATTAAAACACCGCGGAGTCCATTAACTAATTAAAAAGTTTTTTAATGAAAACTAGCTTCATTTGCCGCCGAATGAACGGTAGCACGCTGCGGTCTATTGAAGGAGTGCTGGAAAGATGGCCCAAAAAAAGTGAGTAAATATACCCCTTATCTATAAACCGGCTGAAGTTGGGCCAACTGCAGCGAAACTTTTGTTACTTGTGCGTTGCTATCGCCTTATTCGTCCACCATTCTTTATTTTTTTCGAGACGTAAACCTTTGTGAAAACCAACAAGAAGGGAGAATGCCAAAAAACGCTTTTTGGTCTGACAGCATGGCACAGAAAATGTGGCAAAGATGGATTCCAGACTTAATTGCTAATTACAATTTGTCTTATATTTAATAATAAATTCCCAAGTGAAAGTTTTCGAGATAAAATCTATTTCGATTTACAAACGAGGATGGCCAATAAAATCAAAATGTTTTAATTACGCCAAAATGCATTAGGCTGACACGAACAAATATCCTAGGCATCGGGTCCGGCCTCGAGGCGAAAAGATTTCCTTTATTCACACACACACACTCATGATGGAGCCGAGATAAAAATCGAAGTTTCTTAAGGCAAAGGGCTCTTATAGCTCGCATTGTGGATGAGGCATGACTTTTGATGGAAGTTTGTGGTGCATAATTCTAGTATGCAATACGTATTCTAGTGTGCCTCCCAACTATACATAAGTTGAAGAGTGCAAGGGTATTTACATGTTCGACCAGTACAAACATGCCCCTTTTCCTTATGCATTGAAAATGGCCTCCAGCGCTGCTTTCTAACTTTTTACAACCTGCAATTGCACTGCATATAGGGGCATACACTCACGCACAAAAGTAGATAAACATCCAAAACAGTGGCACAATAATCGGTATGGTTATTTCTGCCATTTTCCATGTCTTCCTTGAGACGATTATAACAATACGAATATATAAATTCCTTGACGATTCATTTAGCTTAGCTTTAGTCTTAAATCTTTGCGTGCTAACTTTCAATCCTATGTAGAAATTAATGTCTTTCCCAAATTATTTTCCATTTGGGTTGGAATCAGGAAGTAGCAGTGCTGTGCCCCTAACTCCCATTAAAGTTGCACAGCGCCATTTGCTAGTGAAATTATTAACAGACCAATTTCGCAGCCTTGCCACGTAATTTGCCCATAAAATTGTAGTCTATTTTAATTTCTAGCATTTATTCCTCAAATTTATGTCAGCGCACGTTCCTGATTGTCGGTCTTGTCTGTCGTTGGCTTTTGTCTCGGTTAGGAACTGCGTGAAATTAAGTTTCGCTTTCGCCTTTTGTAGCTTCGAATAGACCCGAGAGCTTGGAAAGTTAAGAAGTTGGGAACTAAGGTTAATTTACTTTGGGCGATGAAGACTTAGTTTCTGTCTAGATTAATTTTGTTTAAATCAAGAAATCTCTTGTAATGTTGAAGCAGCAACATTCTCGAAGAAAGCTTAAAACATTTAAAGAAATATTCAAAAGCGTTGAAAGCTATGTACTTCCATGGGTTGATTCCACGATATCGTGGGTTAGATCTAAGGAGGGAACTGTGTACTGTGGTCTACAAAACTAAGTAGAAGGAAAGTTAGGATTTAAATAGTAATGAAAAGATTGCATTTAGCAAATTGAACAACCATATCTCTACGTGTCTCTCTTATTTTGTAATAAACAACTGAATGATCTTTTTACCCCCTTTTAAAGCCGATTAAATTCGAACGGAATAAAACTATTTAATCCTTGAATGATTTAATTATAAATTACAATATACTCGTGTATATTTTATTTCCCATCAGAATCGTTGTGGTTACTTAATTACAGCCAACAAATTATTACATTTTGACATAAATTGCAAGTGAAATTAGTTTCTGCATTTTGTTTGCATAAATAACATAAATTACAAATAAATTATCAATTTTTTGCCACACACTACAATACATTGAGCGTTGGGGCGTGATTAACTATAGATTTATTCAGCAAATTATGGTAATTATCGACCATAGCCTTTGACAGTTGATTTGGGCTGCGACTCACCGTGATTTTTAGCCTCGCTATTGCGGGAGATTCCAGAGATTCCAGAATGGCTGTGGCGCTATTGTAGTTGCCCACAAGCAGACAATACTGGGCCACGCCACTCCACCGCTCAACGGTGCGACTCCGGTCCTCGATGCCACCACACTGGAATGGCGATGTTTCAGGCAGCGCGATGTCCCAGGGTGCAGAATTCGGCATTAAAGATTTATTTGATTACGGAAGTTAGTTAGACGTTGCCAATGAATGGCTCAAGTGAAAGAACGACACACGGACGTTGGATGGACCCACGTGTCTTGGTCGCCGTGCCCTGTCTGACCTGCTGGCTTGGCTCATAACTGGACTGGATCAGAGTGCAGTGACCCCCAACCTGGCTATGAACCCATCTTCTGCGACTCCTGCTCTATACCCCCACTCACCTTCAGTATATCATTGCAAACAAACAGACGCAGACGTGCCGACCAATCCAGATACGTTTCCAGGTTGCATGTCTTCTTTGGATCCTGTGCGCCGGGCGGTCCGCCCGATGTGTAGGGTTGGTCCCATTTCTTCTGCATTAAATAAAACGCAAACACAAGAGAGAATGATGTAGTGAAGGATTTCGATACTGATATTGATCTACCCATTGCTGGGATCAGAAATTATTTCGGATATGCTACAGCCAACGCCACGGGACTGACAAGACAGGACATAAAAACCCATAAACCTATGCAGAGTAATAGGACTAGAAGGATTCCATAAGAGATTTTCATAAAAATATAAGTCACATTTTCTTGATGCACTCATCCATTTGCAGTATTACAAGAAACTCTCCTACGACTACTGGGTAGAAAAACATCCAGATTACAACAAAAAATTGCTGTTAATGTGAGGTGGGAGCTGCATGGAGTCATTGGATGTGGAAGGGGGGGGAGAAACGGTTAAATTGCTGGCTTGTCGCCAATTGCATGTCCTTGTCAGTGAGTATAAGCATGAATGTATAGATGAGTGTTTGGCTGTTAATCTGAGTGTGTGTGAGTGTAATTTATGCAGAACTGCAGATTGATTTTATGGTATATGTTGACTTATGCAGTGCGAAACATTTATAATTGAGAGAACATTTAAGTTCCAGAATACTATACGCGAATCTTCTAAAGACAGAGAATAATGCGCGGTTTTTTTGTACTGTTCAGTTAAGATATTTATTGAAGATTAGAGATCTATTAAATATAGAGTTTTATGATTCTGGATTCTGTCGAAAGGAATTAAGACTGCAGGCTCAAGTTCGACAAACAAACTTGTGCAAAAATATTAAAGAGAGAAAGAATACCGAAGAACGCATTTGCAACACAACCGCATTCATTTCAGGCGTACATTGGACTGATTTCTAGAAAGCACTTCCCTTGTTAGCTGCTTGCTCTGAGACCTGATATCAATTACCATTCAGACAACAATCTTTACAGAAAAGCTGCATGCTCCTGCTTGAACCTGGAATGTTGGCCAGTAATTACCTGCTTATCCAACAGAATCGTGCTGCTGCACTGCAAAAATTCCTCGCCGCCAATGTGCTTGGCCAGTTTCTTCTCCAGTCGGCAGATGATTTGTGCGTATTTCGTGGCAGTCGGACAGTTGAATGCGGCTTCGATTACAATCTAGAGCCAGCACCCACAAAAGAGCCCGAAGCACGAAAAACAAGACAATGATTTAAAGTGGGGATTAGGCAGATTGGTCTTCCAGAGGTCCGCATCCACCTACCTTGTCGGTTGTGCTGTTGGTCTGCTGGCAGGCACGGAGGTCGGCCTCATGTCTCTCTAAATCAGTCAATCGTTTTAGTAAGGCACTCAGTGTCTGGGAGACAACGGCTTCCAAATGCGAATTGGAACATCTGCATGAGGGAGATTGAGTTCAAGAGATTGGTGTTCACGAGTTGAGTTCATGACGAGGGAAATGGAATTTTCTTCTGCTCACCTGGCCACGATATGTTTGACATGGCTCATCATGCGCTCATCCCGGTAGTCATAGGGGAACTTCATTGTCCACTCGGCCAAGAGGGCTACTAATGATTCTAAGCATTCGCTGTCAGGCACCGCGTCCAATAGTTTACCCAGCAGTTCATAGGGACGCAGAAAAAGGCGTGACGATAGTAAAAACGAGAATACAAATTCCTGCAAGCAAATTAATGGAAAATAAAACTCAATTAACATTTATCCACGCAGCATAATAAGAACCAGAGGGAACGGTCGGTATGACTATAGTATCAAGTGGAGGGATGGCCTAAAAAATTTCATTAAAAATATTTTTCGCTGCTGATGGGTTTTGGTTTCCTCATTCTGGTAGTACTCTTAAGCATAAGGTATACCAAATGTTAATCCTATAATTGGAATATGTCAGCAATTAGCTGTATTCCTTGTGGTTTTTGCTGGGCTTCCCAACTTTGTCATCGCACATCAGCTCTATCAAATTAGCGTTTATCTCTGGATTTGTTTGCAACGAATTCATTATATTTGCACTTGGTCCTTGTAGTCCCAAGACCACTCACTCAAATACAGGATTGTCCTTAAATCCTGTGTTCAGTCCCTTGTTTTGCTTGCCCTTTGGGTGTTTTTGCCTTCAAATCTTGAGGTTGGATCTGGGTTTGGGTTTGGGTTCGGGAAAGGGGTCTGTTGGTCCGTTGGCTGCATTTTGGTTTGTGGTTTTTTGGCTCGTGCCAGAATAGTTACTTGGCAACTATTCAAGAGCGTTAAGTGTTTGCGACCAAGTAGGAACTGATTTGTATTCCATTTGGCATTTACAATCAGCAGTTGTATGTGAATACAATTTCTGTGGATTGTTACATTTAACAGGAAGTAGTTGAAAGCAACAAGGAAATCTCTGTAATGTTTATAAGTAAAAGAACTTTAACAACAAACAAATAATGTTCTTTGAAGGGTTTCTAATTGTTGTTATCGAATAAAAAACAATTCATCCATTGATAGTTATAATGTTAAATAAGATATGTTTTCGTTTACAATTTATTTGCATACCCACAAACATTTTATTTTATACAAATTGCAAGGAGTACGAATTTTATTCATTATTTATTTATTTATTTATTATTTGATGAGTGGACTTCTGTTTGCAAAACTCTACTCAGCATGTTAAAGCCATGGCTACAAAGGCCTTCAGCTGGATAATGGCATGACAAATTTTTTCTGCACTTGACTCCTTTTATGTATTTACAATGGGTATTTTACAGGTTTACAGGTTTGTTCTTATCAGTATATATATATAGCGTGATGTGTTTAGTTACCGTTAGTCCAACCATTTTATTCAACATTTAATCCATCGGTAAAAAATTAAATATTTGCAACATCAACTATAATTTTTGCTGCAAATTAAAATTCACTTTTCATTTCCCATTTTTGCCAATTCTTATTTAAATTGTAAATAGTTGAACATTTAAGAGTAGGGATGATTCTTACCTTATCTACGTCGATGACATTTTTGGGTACGAGCGCCTCGATGAGGGAGTCCAATGGCCCAGAAACTATTCTACCATTTATATACATAATGCCACCGGAACCCAAAAACGAGCTCTGTCGAAAAGTATGCAAACAGTCAAATATTTTTTAATCAAATATTTGTTTACTCGAGTGGAAATATGAATTCAGGGAAAAGCCAGGAAAATGTAAACTAAAATCAAACCAATTTAATTAGCTAATTAAATAGTGGGTCTGGAACAGGAACTAAAAATGATTATTAAATTGCCATTTGGCACACTTATTGCTTAATTACCGCAGAGCATACATACCTCAAAATTAATATCACATTGGCTGCGTTTATGCGGATTTGTGGGTACATCGTACTGAACCACGTCGTCACCGACACCCACACGGTTGTGCCCAGCCGATTTCGCGCCAAGCTGCATACAAACAATTAATTAAACATTAATATTAAGGGATAATAAAGGGTCTGTCCCTCGAATGATGGAATGACAATGAATGACAAATGATTGAACCGTGGAGTTCGGAATCCCCTTGTAACCACTCACCTCGATTTGCTGAAACCCCATTTCCAAATCATATGCACTCAACTGCTCCGCGCTGTGTCGCCGCCTGTAGCGTGCGCCCTGGCCCCCAGGTCCGACGCCGAGGAAAGCTGTCTCCGCTGTCAGATTGCCGGCATCCAGAGAGAAAACGCCGCCATTTGTCGCCTCCAGAGATGGAACCGGCTCGTTCTCCAGGCAGCAGTCGTCGCTGTCGGAGCTGCTGCTACTGCTGGGGTGGCGGCAGCGACGACGCCGACGGTGGCGACATTTGTCGCGATCCCGCTGGCCGCGCGATTTCTGCAGCACGGCCTGCTTGCAACGCATGCCGCAGGCGATGGCCGATATCTTACTGGCATAAAAGTACATCGCCATGTGTCACGTTTGGGCAGCCGCTCCTGACGCGGTCATGTGGGTTAGTTGATTCTGGGTTGGTGTGTCCTCGGACTGGCTCCCCTCCTTGTTTAATGCATGAGCACGGATCGGGCTGGTGAAAAGTTACCCTGCATCATGGCTGCACACGTTGGGGACAGTGGGGGTGGGTGCCAACCAATCAAACGTCAATTTCGTAAAGGATTAGACAGTCGACTGCCGGGGCACTGAATTCCGATTTAATCCTTTGGGGGTAGGCTTAGTTGACACTTTAGTCCGCTTATCGTTTCTCGATTTTCCAATTTCCACACCGGCAAGTTCTTTCCTTTTCCTCACTTCCTGCAACACAAAAAAGAGCGAAATCAAAAATGGAGTCGGGACTCTGTGCCTACTCGGCGTCAAAAAGTGAACTTTGCGGTCAATCGCAGCGCATTACTCATACGCCGTGTGGCTCTCGCACAAGTGCTCAAATCACTGGCCTCCTCCTATAGCTGGCTCAGTGTGTGTGGGGCTATGGTTATGGTTATTATCCCTTTGGGCCCACTTGCCACTCATCAGTCCGTAGACATGTGCGCATCATCAATAAGGGCGTAACCGAACGTCCTGATGGGCAGGAAGAGGACGGCTGCCTATTACTTGGGTCGATGGCAATCATTAAATCACTGCAGAGGCGTTAAGACATGATGGCAATGATGTATAGATTGGTTCAATGTTATCCATGAATAAACATTTTTGGCCTGAATTTTGCTTGAATGGAGAGGAAGGCGCGAACTGACTCTTTATCGTTTGCTCTTCTAGCTATTAAACATAAACTCTGACCTTAATATAGAGAAAATATACAAATATGAAATCTTTGTGGTTGCCTTTTTCCATCCGTATTCATATTGATTTATGGTGGTGTTCCGGCTATTGGTCGATAGCATTCACTATATCAATAAAGAGTTTCAGTAGCTCGAAAGGGAATCATTTCTTTCCCCCAAAGAAAGTCATTGAGGTCTTTCCCCTTGTCTCTCTCGTTTTATTCACTGCAAAAAAGGAACAAATGAATCCTTCCCAGAAACAAAAAATCATTCAACCGGATAAAAGACAGACACGAATTAAAAATCGGCATTAAGAATACGGGGAACAACAGGCTGTGCCGGAGAAACTGTTTCCCACATTTTGTGGGGATTTTCACGTGCGTTAAGGAAATACAAAAATAAGAAAACGATGGCGCTTTAATGGAGATTAACCACTCACAAAATATAATGACAGCTCGGCACAGTGCGGCTTTAAATGTGGGTGCTGCTTGAATGTAAATTCCTATTGAGAGTGCACCCGCACCTGTCCCCAAGCTGCTTATGCAAATGAGCAAGAAAATCCAATTTATATTAACCTAATTCCGACTCGTCTTTGTGTTTGAATCTTGCCCTTTTGTTAGCCAAAATTCAACAATTGACGTGCTCCTTGTTCACTCGAATGCTTCCAATACAAAGTGGCAGAAATTGATGCCAATGCCAGAAGAAGAAATCGATTCAAAATGAAAGTTCCAATGTCTCGGACTGTTGCTTCATTTTCTTTGACAGCCTCGGCTTCATTCCAACTTAAGTTACACCCCCATAATAATTCTGTGTACAATCCGCATTTTAATGTGGCCATTCCCAACAAGTCACAACAGGAAAGGGCTTAGCGACTCAACAAATATGAGGTGTATTCTTCTGGATATCCATCAATACGGAAGAACTGAATTAAATTAGCAAATAGTCAAAGTGAATTATGAATGAGCTTTTAGAGGGAATCTCCGTTGGTTTTTTGGGTAAACTAAGTACAACCAGCTAAACAAATGCACGTTGGACAAGCCACATTTACATTCGAAAATGGATAAATGGTAATGTACACATTTGTTGCGAGAAACCCCCAAACTGCATAATCCAGTCAACAGTTGTGAAATTACAATTACAATTTCAGATTGAAAGGGAGAATGTGCCAAAAGAAATGTTCAAGCAATAATTGGCACACAATTATGCTGCTTACATTTACATAGCATTTGAATACCCTCAAAGACGGTATTATGATTCTGGTAAGATGTTTGCAGCGAATAAGAGAATGTATATTCGAAAGGAATATTTTTGTTTTGAATTATGTCTGTCATTTGTTTCAAAAAAATTGTTATGCAATAGCATGTTTCTGCTGTTTCCCTAGACTAACATATGTACATATATTCCAAATAATTTAATTTTTTCTACAATAATCTCTTAAGCGATTAATACAAATTTTTTTTTTTAACTATGCAGATTTATGGATGTTCAATGTAAAATATGTTACAGAGTATACAAAAAGCTGGGTTCAGCTTTCCTGTTTTTCTTCACCATAAGCGCAAATATCCTATCTTTGTAACTGTTTCTTCATATTTTCTGGTATATCTTTAAGTGCGGGTCTATGTGCTTGTGTGTGTGAGACGGGTTCTTTTCCTATCTGCAAACATATCTACATTTTGTGTTGCCTTAATTTTGGGGCAGCCTTAAGTTACGAGTACCATGCTCAAGTGAGCGTAACAAAGACGGAACACACACCAAACTTATGATATATATACGTATTCGTTTTCGAAAAAACTTGTACACAGCTAACTACATGCTATGACTTCCACGCCCACATCTTTCTGGACAGCCCCGCATTCTTACGTATCCAAGGCTATAGACAAAAAAACAACAAACTGAAATACATATTTTTCTCTTATTATTTTTTTTTTTTTTATACCCGTACTCAAAAAAGAGTTAAGGGGTATATTAGATTTGTGGTAAAAGTGGATGTGTGTAACACAGAGAAGGAAAATTTTCCGACCCCATAAAGTATATATATTCTTGATCAGCATCAATAGCCGAGTCGATAGACTCTGTCTGTCTGTCCGTCTGTCCGTCTGACCGTCTGTCCGTCTGTCCGTCTTGTTTGACGCCTGGATCTCAGAGACTATAAGAGTTAGGGTAACCAAATTTGGTTTCAAGACTCATGTGATATCACACTGCTACATAGTGTACTTCTAAATTTCGCCCCCGCCCCCTTCCGCCCCCCACAAAGGACGAAAATCTGTGGCAGGCACAATTTTGAAGATACGATAAAACTAAAAACGCAGTATCGTAGAGAATGCCCATATCTACCATATTGCCGAATATGAATCAGATCGGATAATAATTATAGCCAAAATGAAGAAATTAATTTTTCAGTTACTTTCCCCGCCCCCTCCTGCAAGACAAACACTACTCATTCTCTCTCTCGCTCGCACACTCTGCCGCGTTCAGTGCGCGAGCAACCCCTAGCGGAGGAGATGCAGAATATAAATGGTACATCTATGTGGGAATGGGGCATATGAGGGAATGGCAGAGCCCAGCTGATGGCAAGGTATGGGCACGGTTGGGTGAGGGACATAGGCCAAAGACGCAGGGTCGCATTCTCGATATCACTCTCTCTCTCGCACGTTTTTGCCTCGATGTTATAAAAAGAAGGAGTTGCTGCGAATCGTCGAACGAGAAGAGTCAAGTTTTGTCCCGTGAATGCAAACCGTATAATATTAATTCTATATACTATGTAACCTACCTATTAAATAAACTTGCGACATTACCCAAAATAAAAAACACAAAATTTAACCCCCCACTTTATATATATATTATTTTTTTTTTATGGTATTTCTTGTCACTTTTTTTTTAAAAAAACTTTACATTTATGAAACCTACGCTGACCTTTTCCCCACCACTTAATCTTTTTTAAGGGATTAATGACACAGAATCCAAATATGTCACCAAATCAATTAATACAGATGATGAGTGGGAAATAGTAATGGACATTAACTTAGTTAAATTAATGCTTTCAGAATTAGTACCAACGCGTACAAAACGGGGAGTAAATGAGCTAGGAACTATCTGGAAATGTTAATGATTTAATCACAAATAATAACAAGCAGTTTATAATTAATTCAAAATTTTTCCGGGAGATTGAATTGCTATCAAATAACTTGCAGAACCTCATTTTTAATGAAGAAACAATATTAAGAAAGCATCGTTTAAAATTGATGACCTTCGATATTCTGAATTTAATTGATACCATAACTTTATCAAAAAATAAATATATTTAACACAAAAATATTGAATAAGAATGATATAAATGACATTTATAAACATGAAAGTCAGCCTGTTGAAATAACAGATTTACTCGACACCGCAACGGTTAAAATAATACGAAACTCTGAATTAATAATAATTTATATAAAATACCCAGTAATTATTGACGTTTGTAATCTTTATCACGCAAAAGCTATTTCATAGAAAGACGGGAAATTAGTTATAAGTGACAAGATTTGTAATTGTAAAGGAAATATTACTTAATGAATAACTTAAGAAAAGAAACATTTAATAATTACGCAAAACTAAGTTCAGACAGTAATTGTTTTACTAATTTACTAAATGGTTTTAAAGCGAATTGCACCAAAATAAGAGAAAAAAATAAGGATCTAGATTTACTTCAAAATGGTGCCATTTTAGTATCAGGAACAAACGTTGTAGACAACAATATTTTAAAAGGAACATACCTCCTTATATTCAACGATTCAATTACTATTAATAACAAAACATATATTAATGAGGAAAATTAAATTTGGGAATATGTGTCGCATCTTAAATATAGTAATTATGATTTAATTAGTTATGAACAATCCAACGATTCAATACTTACTTTGGACAACATTAACATTGTAAACCCAATCATAAGAATTGGAAAAAACTGGGTTACCATTTTACGACTTTAATACTAATCTTTTGGTAATATTACTCACATTATATTTCATTTATAAAATAATAATTATCATACTATCCAAATGGCTCATGAAACCTAAAAAGAGGAATCCATAGAAAACAATATTTCCCAATTATCAGAAGATATTAGAATACTTTCAGAAACCCAAAATGTATCGGGACGACACATTTAAGGAAGGGGGGACTTAACGTACCCGTTCTCATAAGATTTTAATTCAATTTATAAACAATCTTTTGGCTTCCCATAGAATGCCATAAACAATCTTTGGCTTCCCATAGAACGCCATAAACAATCTTGGCTTCCCATAGTTTCATATAAACATCTTCGGTTTCCCTAATTGGAAGTCAAGCCACCCCAGCCTTATTATAAACAATCTTCGATTTCAATTAGAAATCCATTTTGCGTTGCAGCTTCTTCGATTTCAATTAGCATTGCAGCTGTGGCTGATTTCTGCAAACGCTGCTATTTGGAATTTCACAATTCCTCAACTGGATGACCTAATCCAAACCGATCGAATCCGATCGAATCCGATCGAACCCGAATTGATTATGGAAGCCTCCCGAAGAGGACCCAAGGAGGTTTCATGAGTAAGAAAGCATTAGACTTAGAGCAGTTGGTTTCGAGCATCAGGACTGGAGAGTTCTAAATAAAAAATTAAGTCGCGTTAAGCCGGTTAAACATTAAGCCTTTGCACTTATCATTTTGTTTAATAAAGTTTTTTTAAAAACTCAAACCTTTCCCGCAATATTTTAATTTGTATGTATGTATGGAAGTAAGTGTTATACACCGCGGCTTGGGTTAACGAACCAACTATTTGGCGAATTTCACACAACGTGAGGGGAAGGGGGGGGGGGCGGCAGTGATTGCGGTAAACGATATATATATAATTGTGCGTCCAAATAGCGGTTAAAATAGAGTATGGTATGGTTTTTGTACATATGTGTTATATGGTGTTATATATGTATGTATGTGCACTAATAAATTAAATGCATGCAAATCAAACTCTACTATATCATACGGCTGTGCCAAGAATTGAAAGCGAGGTGCAATTTTTCCAGCACAAGACAATTTATATATGTATTTATGTATGTCTTCGGCTCTAGCTTTCAATTTTGCACAAATACCTCAGGCTCTGCGTTCGGATCTTTAAGTCCAGCTGCCACTTTCCTCTTGCAGTCCGTGCAATCGCAAGGGGCCATTCGTCTCCTGGGTTGCAGCAACGGTGTCTGATGGTGAAGCGGCAGGTAACCAGCAGGGTAGCAGCAACGGTGAACGAGCAGGGTAGCAGCAACGATCAGCAAGCGGGTGAGGGTATTGCGCGGCCGACACGATGGTTTTGGCAAGTCTTTTGTTTTTTGATACACAACACGACGCGGGCAACGATAAAATACACTTTTTATTCTATAATATATAATTAATTAGTTATTATTTATAACTGTCTGTATGTATGTATTTTTGTTACACTATTTGTGCTATCACTGTGTCACTGTCACTATTATTTGTTGCCTTTTAATTCGTTCTTTATCGTCCACCCGGGGGCGCCATGAAAAATTAGAATAGTTTTTCTAATACCGAAAACCGAAAGACTGTGGGTGGCGTAAAGTTTATTTAAAGGCGGGGACGAAATAATTTAATGTGCGCTCGATCGAATTCCAATTTTACGATTATATTCTAAAACTTCATACATTTCGTTCTAAGACTAGCTAACCTACGGTGGCAAAGCGGGGCGAATTCGCCTTGAGCGAAAGAGCGAGCTTTTATTACGCTCCCGCCTTGCCCTATCCTACTTACACTAGACTTCAAACAATTCAAAATAATCTCAACATTAAACATTGACTACGACGACGACATTACGAAACAACTGTGATGGGTTCCAGGTGGCTGGGTTGCGTGCGGCATGAAGCTGAGCCGCCAGCGTGTAATTCGCGAGCGCAGGTGTCGTGCGTAGCCTTCTTGTGACGGTGACGGCTAGGATCCCCTCGTCGCATTCCGCCACGATGTTGTCGTGCATTTGTAGCACTGTGTTGTTATGCGCTACCGGAAACATTAGGACCTTCTTACAGATAATCTTAACCTGGGGGTATTCTACTAAAATATGAATAATAGTGTTAGATTGAAAAATTCGTATATTCGATACTCCCATCAAATTAACTACTGGGACCTCTGTGAGCTGTTCGGTAAAAATAGTTTTTAGATCATTGTGGTCAAAAATTATGGGGTTTATTATATTCGCTTTGGCAAGTGTGATCGTAAGCATGAGATTTTGGACTTCCGAAATTAGCATCCTGTTTCTCGCCAGTAGCGTCTCATACAGGTGTGCGGTGTCCACCAAATCGCCTTGTTTTTCTTTAAAGATCTTATTAACAGTGTTGGTTAAAAGGTTAATCTGTTTCTGTGCCTCTGTGTTAATCAGTACCTGTCTATTGTTTGATTCTATAAGCTGTGCTTCTGTTATTCTTATTTTTTCGAGGTCCGACGCGTCGGGTGTACCTGCTACGACCTTTAGGGCTGTCCCCAGGAAGTCTAGGCTTCTGGCCATCCTATGATGTATCGTTAAAGCGGACAACAGATTTTTTGCTCTATGTCTACCTCTAATAGTTTTCGCATATGCGAATGCGGGAACAGCTCGAACGTTTTAATGGTGTCATCTATAATGCTCGTGAAATCGGTCAAATTAGTTGAGTGCCTCAAGTAGTTACGGTGTTCCCATACCAACACATCCCCATCCAGTACAGGGATATAGTTTGCATGAGAAAAGTCGGTGATCCACGCATTTGTGGTAGAAAGGAGTAGGAGGAGTATTCCGGCAAACCTGCGGAAGTGATAACTTAGATCTGTAGTAATCGTATATGAAAAGTTGTTTGATTATTTCAGATTGTCCTTATGGACCACCCTCCCCCTAATTAGAACGGACGTTCCATGGTCCGCTTGTACACGTTCTTCTGTGTACAGCGGGGTTAGCTTGTTCCCTAGTCTTTTGTTACACCTTGGGTAAACCTTTTCGCCCACTGCGAAGACTCTGTTCTGCCTCGAGATGTTAAGCCTGTCGAGATTGGCCTTTTGTGCCTTGTTAATTTTGGTTCTAATCGCTAATTTAAGATCGTCCTTGCTTACATGGATTGCTTCTACAGGCCTCTGGTCTATGACCGAATGTAGCGTCCTGTTGTATTCTACAGTGGCGCGCATGATTAGCTCGACGGTGTCCTCAATCTTTTTGTCGATTTTCATACATTTTCATAAGTGTTTCGGAGTTGAAGGAAAGCTCATTGTCACAATATATTGATCAATTGTATAATGGGGGCTCGTACCTCTACTATAGCCCTGGAAGAGAGGGGCTGTACGATGGCAAACTTTGAGAACTTGTCAATGCAGGTCAAAAAAAGTTTCTTGTCTGTGGAGGGTGTCTGTTATACTTTGCCTTGGTGCAGACCTTGCAGTTCATAACTACCTCGTTAGCCAGTTTGG